>NW_021011482.1:1146914-1470484 GCF_003987935.1 Bombyx mandarina
TTAGAACTTATATCTCAAGGTGGGTGGCGCATTTACGTTGTGGATGTCTATGGGCTCCAGTAACCACTTAACACAAGGTGGGCTGTGAGCTCGTCCACCCATCTAAGCAATAAAAAAATAAAATAGCTGAAATACTAGCTAGACCAGCTATTTGGAAGTCTAGCCACCCAAAGTATTTCTCGTACTTCTTGTGGAATTCTCCATCTTTAGGTATACTCCGATTCTTATTCAAATCATGTACTTTACAATCTTTTCCAAATAATAGGTCCTGAACCAAAAAACTATTAATTTGTAAGCAATATCGAGATAATTTCGATATAGACATTTCGCTGTCGGACTTCCTTACTAGTCGCGGCGGCGAACGTGAGTACCCGTGGCCTGCAAACGGTGATGCGCGAATGGTCGCCTCGTCCACCGCTTCGCTGTTCGCACCGCCGATCCCCGTGGCCAGGCCGTAACTGACTCCTTTAGACGCGATTTTGACTCACTTAAACGGCCAGATTTCATTCAAACTTTGTAGATTTATCGAGGACCGATGACAATTAAACATTTAAAAAAAAAATTAAATTCAACTAAAAAATGAAAAATAAATAATAGTTTAAAAAACTATAAAACACGCTTTTTCAACTAAAAAATAGAAAAAAATGTATAAATTTTAATAAATTTAAATTGAAAATAGTGTAAAAAATATATATTTTACTGTAAAAAGAGCGTGGGGTATTTTCTATTTTTAGTTGAATTTTATATAGAGCGTGTTTTTTAGTTTTTTTAAACTATTATTTATTTGAAAAAAGTTAGGAATCCTTACTAAAACTGCAATAATGTAACCCAAGGTGTAAAAAAATTACCTAAAATATTATTTACATCGCGCGCCCCGCGAAAGCTATTGATGATAGAATAAAAAATGTACTACGACTTTGTAGAACACGTTATTATTTACAAAAAGTTTCTCGACAGCATATGTCTAACTATTATAGTTAAGCCGCAATAAGTGTTCCTTAATCTAAAAAATAAAACAACGTCAATAAATATCATTGAAATGTTTGTTGACCCGAGCGGAGCCGGAGCGGGCCGCTAGTTAAAATATATATCTGTTTGCTAGATTTGAAATATTTCAAAAAACAAACAAACAAATACGCGATTAACAATACAATTAATTTTTAACAAATACGCGATTTGGATGTACACATATATGACAAAAAAAAAGGTTGATTAAAAGTCAGCTGTTTATTTTTTATTAACACAATTATTGAAGACTGATCACTAACTACTACCGACGGTCAAAGAATGTTTAGTTATACTTGATCAAATGTGAACATTTTAACAGTGGTAAAATGGCTCTTATCGATAATAAAAATTGTAATGACGACTTTATTAGTTTATAACAAAGGAATAGATACGAAAAATTACTATGGAATTCACGTTATAAAGCTGCAGTGCTGCAGAATAAGATAAATTCTCGTTCGCGACTATCGAACGGTATGGCCGTATTTTGCAGACAAATACATAAACTATTTATATTATTTACATTGTAATCAATCGCCTAGTTTTCCGCATACTAAAATTCTCTGGAATTATTAGTGTATTATTTTTATGAGTATTGTTCACAACTTTACAGCAATCACATAAAAAACTAACTAACAAAACAAAACTACTTTACTTACTTACTACTTACTTACCTTACAAATAAATAAATAAATAAATATTTTTGTCCCATTGTCAGTGACGGCCACGGAACGAAAACGCGTGACCAAACTATCAGGGACGCAGAAAGAGCATGATGTTTCGATGCCGTTATCACAATGCATTTCAAGATTTCAAATTTATACCCTGTTTTATGGGCAATACAGACCATACGCCATGCAACTACTGATGCATTAAGCTTGCTTTCGTTTTAAGCCCTCTATAAAAATGTGTTTTATTGCCCTGAAAATAAGTTTCATAATGGTGTTTTATATTTGATCCGATTCCCTGCTACCGCTCACGATACGAGTCCCAAGCTGTACAGCGTATATCCGTTGCATTCTAAATTAGTTCTTCCGTTTATCACATAGTGTTGAGTTTTGTTGAAAAGGATTGGTATTCGTTGAACACTCTCCTTGTGTTTATTGGTTCCTGGTAAGTCCCGGCAGGAAGAGGGTCGGAACACGGGATGGGTGGAGCCCCGGGATCAAGAACAGGAAATGACGGCGCCGGGTACGCCCTCTTTCTTATACAGCCTAACAACCATAAATAACAAATTAGAATTTATAAAAGTCAATTAATTACATAGGTCGTTATTGTCACTTTTAACTGTCACAACAGTAATTCAATTTTTTACAAAAAAGTGCACGACTAAGTAGGTTTTTATATACGTCTTATCGAAGAAGAAGAATACACGTTAAGTCTTGTTGAGATTACGACCATTATATTGTCTACGTACTCCATTGACTATTTAGATAAGTTATTTTTACTAAACTATTTTTATTAGCCGTAAAATGTTGATTTAAATCCTGCAAACAGTTGTTTGTGTGTGTGTGTGTGTAGCATCAAAAGAGCTAACACCGGATTGATTAATATAATTTATACAATGGCTATGAACGAAACATGTTCTGCGTTTCTCCTGATTCCATTTACCCTGAGTATGCGGGTTGTAGTATCGAATATAGGCGAATAATTGCATTTCGGTCATAGGTAGGTACACTACTTATTAATCACGAAAATATTAAGAACCGATTGAAATAAGACGTCCTTTTCGCTGCGTTGCAATGTACATCAAATTATTACAATNATTTATACAATGGCTATGAACGAAACATGTTCTGCGTTTCTCCTGATTCCATTTACCCTGAGTATGCGGGTTGTAGTATCGAATATAGGCGAATAATTGCATTTCGGTCATAGGTAGGTACACTACTTATTAATCACGAAAATATTAAGAACCGATTGAAATAAGACGTCCTTTTCGCTGCGTTGCAATGTACATCAAATTATTACAATTCAAATCAAAACAAACAATCATTTTAGTGCAAAAGTCCACAAATATCTTCTGTAGTTCTCTGAAAATATCGAGATAAATAAAATCTTGGTTTAACGTTCATAAAAGCACTGAAATAACTCACAAAGTCCTCGAAAACTCGATGTGTCGTTAGATAAATCCTACATAATATTTAGAGAAGTTTTGTGTTTTTTTTTTTGTTCTTATGCGCACAATAGGGTTACGGATTAAGTCACCATTCTCGAAAAATATAGTTAATACATTATTTTTAACTGACAAAGATCACCTTTGTTATTGTATTTCAAATTTACGCTTATGTGACTGCAGGGCAGAGCTAGTGTTATTACAATAAAATATAAATGATAGTACTAGTTATAGTCCTTGAATGCAATTACAATAAAATTTAATGAAGTCGAAATATCAAGTCGGCGATTTAATTTTACAGGCTTTTTTATATACATATTTATTTAAACTAGCTCGTATAGAGATGCTTAAAGTTATTTTTTTTTCTTGAACATAATAAATCATTTGAATATAACACAATATTAAAATATCGAAATAAAGACTTTTTGGCGGGAACGCGAGGAGCGAATTAGTGTGGATTTTTTTTTTATTATTGCTTAGATGGATGGACGAGCTCACAGCCCACCTGGTGTTAAGTGGTTACTGGAGCCCATAGACATCTACAACGTAAATGCGCCACCCACCTAGAGATAAAATTCTAAGGTCTCAGTATAGTTACAACGGCTACCCCACCCTTCGAGCCGAAACGCATTACTGCTTCACGGCGGAAATAGGCGGGGTGGTGGTACCTACCCGTGCGGACTCCCAAGAGGTCCTACCACCAGTGATTACGCAAATTATAATTTTGCGGGTTTGGTTTTTATTACACGATGTTATTCCTTCACCGTGGAAGTCAATCGTGAACATTTGTTAAGTACGTATTTCATTAGAAAAATTGGTACCCGCCTGCGGGATTCGAACACCGGTGCATCGCTACATACGAATGCATCGGACGTCTTATCCTTTAGGCCACGACGACTTCGCAATTCATGATTCACGACGATTTTGGTCTATTTAGTGTTTCTTCAGGTTTAAATGTGTAGTAACGGTGGTTTAGTATCTGTGACAGTGCACAAATGTGGGAAAATGAAATAAAGCCGTTGGACGCAGCTTCTCGAGATTTTCCAAAAGTCAACTGAAAAAGTCTCAGTTAAGAACCACCATTTTAGTGATACTATATTTCATCCTATATCATAGTATCTCATTTAATTTAATTTTATGACAATTGATTAATGTTTCAAATGAATCAACTTCATTTAATTTCTTTAAATAATATTATTTTTCATAAAAAACAATAATAATAAATTTATAAGAGTGAAAAGCGTGGGATGCTTTTCAGGATATTATCAAAATAACCCTTCTACTCATATCTGTTCATAAAATATTTATAACTACTGATACCAAGCACCCCACGCTTTTTTTTACAATAAAAGCATTTTTTCTTACACTATTTTTAATTCAAATTTATTAAGATTTATTTTCAATTTTTTAGTTGGATTTTCTATAAAAGCGTTTTTTTTAGTTTTTTTTTTAACTATTATTTATTTTTCATTTTTTAGTTGAATTTCGATTTTTTCAATATATTTTTTTCAATTTTTTAAATATTGAATTGTCATCGGTTATTAATAAGTATACCAAATTTCGAGTTAATCCGACATTTTGAAGGGGGTCAAAATTATGCTCAAAGATTCCGTTACATACTAACATATGATACATACGTCTGAAGCGAATAAAAGCGTATTAATAAACAAGAATAAAAGAACATTGTAGATAATCGTGTGTTGGATGCGGAATGTTTTATCGCGGGTCAAATTTGTGACTTTTTTTTTTAGCACATCGATCCAACAGCGTTTATAATATTGAAGGCAATTTATAAATAAATAAATAAAAATAATTAATTTGTTACCACCGTTTTTTTTTAATTGTATTCATTCTGTTAAGTCGGAAAAAAAATCTCTTCAATAATTAAAAGAATAGAATATCGATCATTACTTCGGACCAATCGACATAATAATATGTCATCGAGTTTTTGGAACTTCCAGACCAACCCTAACGTCAAATGTTTGACATGTTTTACTATTAATGAATTAGAAATAGCATTCTATTTTTTTACAGACAAACAAACAATATTTTTTTTTACCTAAACCTCATAAATTACATTGACAAAACAACATTCTCGTCGAGCTCGTCGCCCCCGATGAAGAGTTCGACGTGCCAACTAGCCCATAGACACAACGACTGAGTTTCAAGCCGGATCTTGTCAGCGCGATTCCGATCCGGTATTAGATTTTTTATTCTATTTTTATTGCTTAGATGGGTGGGGACTAGCTCACAGCCCACCTGGTGTTAAGTGGTTACTGGATCCATAGACATTTACAACTTAAATGCGCCACCCAACTTGAGATATAAGTTCTAAGGTCTCAGTATAGTTACAACGGCTGCCCCACCCTTCAAACCGAAACGCATTACTGCTCTACGGCAGAAATAGGCGGGGTGGTGATACCTGCCCGTGCGGACTCACAAGAGGTCCTACCACCAGTAAAAATTCAGCGAAGCATTGCTAGGGCTAGTGTTAGCAATTCTTTCAGGTTGAGCCCGTGAGCTCACAACCCATCCGCGAATAGCTGTAATAGCTCCATAGTCTACTAGCGGATACATTGGGAAAATAAAACAAAACAATTTAAGAGCACAACACTCAAGAAATATTCCCCTGGCCGGGAAACCCAGGGTTATCATCGGTCCTTGTTGACAGCCGGCATTAGCCAGAGGCGCTGTGCTATTTATAAATGATTTATCACGCTTCAATTTACTTTCAAAGATAAATCGAATTTTAAAATGGCGGTGACGAAGCAATTACTGATACTATAATTATTCTTTCGTTTCTAATTATTTTAGCTACTTTTACGAAACGGTCAATTGTTTTTGCGGTATTTAATAAGGTAATCTTTGCGGTAGATAAATGTAATACATGAGTCTACCATTTTAATCACTAATGTCCATTTGTCTGGCAACTAAAGTGAATTATTGAGAATTTTCTCAATATCTATAACTTCTGTCGCCCATCTTTTTATCATTTAATTATTATTTTTTACTTTTTAGAATAATGTCGGTTTACTTTTTAGTGATTTGTGCGAAATTCGTTAAAACCGTTATCTATGATACCATAAAAAACTAACAGACTGGAAAAGGTATTACTAAAATCTTGTTTGAAATAAAACACATAATTAACATATATTTCGGGTAATAATGTAGATTACTTTATTGTTATTCATTGACACCTACGCACCAGGAGAAAGAGAGAGAGAGAAAGAGATTAAACGTTATTTGTATTGCACTCCAAAAAAAGGAAAATGCAAAACAAACAACCATCAGGTGGTCAATAATCACTTCATGGGAAAACTTACTGTTCGGTAGAAAAAAAAATATATAAATATATTTGTAACTGCGTATATAAGTAGTATAATGATAATTATATTAAGAGTATCGAAAGCTGGAAATTACCAACAGAAAAACAAATCAAAATCACGTCTTACACGCATTTCTCAACTCTTTTTTGTTAAATTTAAGTTAACGCTTATAATTTTCGTAATAGAGTAAATTCTCATTCATGTATGCTCACGCGAGATGATAACGCAACACGTGCCCGTGCTGAGAGATAACGCAGTACTATTTGTGGAGTCTTCAAGAAAAAAGCTTCACAATGCACTGATTGAGCACGTTCTTGAATTATTTACGATATATCGAAATAGCGTATTCTGTCCTTCTCGTGAATATCGAGTTATTAATAGATAAAAATGAGATGCAACTAGTTTATGTTGATTTAATATTTCAAAAGATTTCGTCAGCATTTAATACTGTACTGGAATCTCTCAGAAATAATGGTAGTGTTAAAGATACAAAGATCTCAAAAGTTTATATGGAAGTTTTCTAAAATGGCTAGACAATCATTATTAGTAGTATTGTTCAATCAGTTCACGTAGTCTGAGATTTTCGGTCACAGTAACGTATCTTTATGGATTCCAAAATTTTAAAACTGACGTTATGGAAATCTTATGAAACCAAAATTGGTACACTTGGGAATCTGTCAATATTTGTCGCAATAAACCGATAATTTTAATTAGAATCAAGAGACATTATAAGTTGCCAACAGAAATTTATAAATTGGGCATGCTACCGATTGGCTCTACAGGTATTTTAAGGGGAAAGAATGAACGACAGTAGAAAGATACTCCTCTGCAGATAATGTGTGACTTCTACGCAAAATATATTCAGCTCTTGGCGAGTTCATTATCTGTCCCGAGATGGTGAAGTTAAGCAGTATTTAAGAAAGGTAGTCAAGTTTATGCTGAATTCGAGGCAGAACAAACATGCTTACCACCCTAGGATATTCACCACTAACCAATCTTGTGAGCAATAAAGATAACTCAATACTTTCCCTTTGACAATATCAATCCGCTGCTAAGAGATGCGACCCGTAATACACAGGCTACGTCCAAACGACTTTAAGATAAACGGGTTCAGTCTTGAGCAAATGATCTGGTGGTTCAAACGAGGAGACAAATTATCTCTTGAAAGAATTGATGCCACTTAAATATATAAAAAGTGCAGTAAATTCCAAGTCAAACTTTGAAAATTAACCCATGGTAATTTTACAAAGAGAGAAAAAGCGACACGGGTTAATTGAATATCATTTATGGATTTCCTATATTAGTTGTACCAATGAAAAGATTATGCTTTTAATTTGTCCTTTTTTAATCGTTCAAACATTTTATTACTTTTTAAAAACATATACAGAGAGATTGCAAGTTGCTACGGTATCTGTATAGAAAATCCAAGTCCGCCCATTCATAAGTTAATGATTGGCTTTCAGCGAATTGGTTGTGTTTGCAGATAAAGATTTTTTTTTCTTTAAGCTTATGGCATTTTTCTGTGTCTATTGGAGATAGATGAAGTTGCTCAGAGTAACTGTTCAAGATAATTTTATCATCCCCGTATTAACATCGCATATACTCATAGTTATATTCTTAGTAACTAGTACCTAGTGGCAAATGCACAAACCGTGCCAGCTACAAAAAAAAACATTTCTTAGTACATAATAATAATATGTATTAGTTCTTCTTTAGTTAGGTACCTTCTTCATTTTCAAATTCTTTCAGCCCTCTGAGTACTAACTGGTTTTACTATTTATTCTTTACTATTTATTTTTACAGCACTTGAGGCATCCGTATGAGACAGCCGTATTATTATAATAATAATAAATGATGCTTCCACCACATGTGGTGTGGTGGGATGCGGCGTCCATTTTGTGATGTCAAGACATACTAAATTGTAATAAAAAATACTGGATTAATTAAGCAGCAGACAAAGTCACGTGGATCCGCAAAAGAAAGTACCAGGATCGCATAAACTTAAAGAGCAATGTTGCCTTTTGTAGCGGTTGTCATGGTAACGCTGTGTAAGCAAACGCCTGCTTGCACACGATCTCTATTCCCGTCGTATGGTAGGTTGAAAATAATAAGGCTTATCTTGAACAATCCTCATAGGTACAATAATTTCATACAAATATTAAATTATTTATTCAGACAATAATATACATATTCGTAGTTTTGTTAAAAGTTAGTAGTTTTAGTTGATAGTCTAAAAAAGAAGCGAAACCTACTAAAGTATTTCTATCTTTTTCTCGCGCTCCAAAATTATATAGGATGAATATGTTTGTCTCTTTTCTCTGTTACCATTCAATATATAATAACTGCTTACTTCAATTGGGCGGCTTTTTTAATAAATAAAAATAAAAATTTCCTAACATTTCCTATTGTACCCTTAATTTTAATAACCGAATATCACAACATAGCTCTGCACGTTCACGTATTCAAAGCTCTATGGTTTCAAAATTCAAACTTTTTCACTGATCTATAATTCGCGGTAATTAATTTGTTTAAAGCTCTAAAATAGCAAACTACTTTGTGAATCATTTGGTATTGAGTGAGTATTGAAGCCCGTTGAGATCACAACTATAAAACCGCCAAACACCATCAAATCATGAGCTCCTAGTAAATCAGACTAGGCCCCACTATGATCATTCATAATCCACCCCACACCATATAAAAAGCACCCATTATTGACATTCCTTTTTTTTTATGAATGACGGATTACTGTCGGCCCGGAGGGGTTTCCAGTTTGACCAGGACAGGTGGACAAGCAAAGGCTCAGCCAGCAGGGGTGGGATTAGCTAACAGCTTCCCGAGCGCCTTCAAAGGAGACCTAACAACTCAAGAGCTGATTCGCGAATAATTCTACTACCGGATCGGAATCGCGACCCGCTGAGAAGATCCGACAAGAAACTCAGCGGGCTGATGCATGGGTTAAGTTGCACGTTAAACTCTTTGCCTAGTTCGACGAGTACGGTTTCCGGGGTCCCTAAGCAATTGAAATTACTGGCACACAACGTGTTGTATGAAGGTTGTTGTTGTTAATTGCAATAATAACAACAAATTTAGCAGATTTGAATAAGGCCAATAGTAAAGTAACTGTATTTATCTACTGAGATTTTATGAGCTTCCCTCGCCCCACCTCTTGTTATGTGGTTACCGGAGCCCATGGACATCAACACCGTAAATGTCGCCCACCTTGAAACACGAGGTCTCGTCTCAACTGTAAAGTACAAAAGCTGTCCCATCTTTCAAACTAGTATGCATTACTGGTTCACGGCGGAAATAGGCAGGGTGATGGTACCTACCCGTGCGGACTCACAAGACCCTGTCACCAGCTAAAGTATATTCCCTAGACAGGTGCCACACGAACAAAACTACACAGGATATTAAAATACCTTAGATAGATGATCATTCGTGTTGAAATACGAGTCTAGAAGTATTACGTTACACATCAATGACCTCAGAGGTCACGCAGAAAATTTGTATTAAACAGGATTTAGAAGCCCAAGGTATTTTTGCTTCTTCATACTTCATCCATCTCGATTTAAAATTTACTTTGCCTTTATCGTTGTGTAGATACATGCTATATCATCATGCCAGTGATTATGCAAAATTTACATCTCATTGTCCTTTTTACTAATTAATCAACTGTAATAATAATTATTGAGATTCTGAATTACATGATTTTCGGTGAAAATTTTAGTATGAGGCCCACCGGGGGTTAGTAACCTTGATCTCGTGATGTGATTGTGACGTCATCTGTAGGAGGCTTGCTATAATGTTTTAAATGACCTATTTCGCATCACTATTACGAGACCGTGTGGCCTAATGGATAAGGCGTCGGACTTCGGATCCGAAGATTGCAGGTTCGAGTCCTGTCACGGTCGGTGCCTAATAACATTTTTGTTTTCAAATTATAATTTTAAACGATAATGAATTGTGAACTATTAATAAAACATAATATTTACATATATGCGTCAATAAAATATTTATAACAAAAATGAAAATACAAATCAACAGCATTGCAAAAGACCTTTGGCTAATCTACGTACTGTATTATTCAAGTATAGGCCACTGAGTCTCTCGCCGGATCTTCTCAGTGGGTCGCGTTTCCGATCCGGTGGTAGGTTCTGCGAAGCACTGCTCTTGATATGGCTAATGTTAGCAACGTCCTCAGATTAGAGCCCCGTGAGTTCACCTACTAGCTCGGTTACGCTGGCATAGCCTCTCACGGATCGCTTGGAACCTCTGGGTTCTGCGGAGAGACTTCGGTTCTCTCTGTATTTTGTACCGTATGTTCCATGGGGAGTGCTGTTTGAGATAATACCACCATCTCGTTTTTACTATCGCACCGTCCGCCACCGGAGTAGAGTTCATCCATACTAGCTGGAGCCACTGCGTTCATCCACAGTGCGCTTCCAGAGATCTTTTTTGCCACGTACCATCCGGCTTTGGAATGAGCTCCCCTCCACGGTGTCTCCCGAGCGCTATGACATATCCTTCTTCAAACGAGGCTTGTGGAGAATACTTAACGGTAGGCAGCGGCTTGGCTCTGCTCCTGCCATTGCTGAAGTCCATGGGCGACGATAACCACTTACTATCAGGTGGGCCGTATGCTCGTCTGCCTACAAGGCAATAAAAAAAGGCTCTACAGGCCTCTACCAGCTTAGGTAAGAAAAAAATTAAATACAACTTTTCAAAGGGTAAACTAGCTTCAATTCCACCTCGTGTTCAGTGGTTATAGGAACTTGGGATCACGATGTGAGCTGTTTGAAACTTGAATATAAATTTGAATGTGTTAGGACAGTATTTTAGCAGTTCTTCTAGCCTTCAAAGCGCCGAATGGCAGAAATAGGGTTGAGTAGTATTTTCCCGAGGACTATTCTCTGCTATTCACATTTTCTCCGACATCTCGTCCTAATAAAACGTACTCATAACTCTAAAAATTAAATATACCTACTATCGCGATAAAATGATTGTCAACCCGTAATAACGTATTATTTACGATGTTCGCATTGTCAATTATATGCAAGCATACTAAAAATTTGCATTACAAATGTTTATATGTACTAGAGGTCCCGCAGTAGTCGAAATTCGACTATAATTAATTGGAATTGTTAGTTTGTACACTATTATGATTATATTTTATACTTCTATAATCACAAATTTCGCCAAGACTACACTATAAAAAATATTAACAAAGTCAAACAATATTTAATCTATTCTCAATTTGACAACAGACGTCAAGAACAAAAGTTTGACAATAAATAGTATTAATGCGTGTGTGCGTCAAATACATGGTATGTAGTGTGTGTAATGTTTTCTTTATTGATTTAATGTATCTTTTGTAGATTATTTTAAAAAAATATTATCATTGTGCACTTCTTCTCTATATTCTCTATAATTGTGGAAAATCTCATACTCCTCCGTCCGCGCAATTTTCGTAAAAAGGGATACAAAGTTTTTGCTTCACGTATTAATATATAGATTTATTTTGGTAATGACAAGCGGTGCATGAATTTCTAAAACAAGCTGTTGTATTTTTTATTTTATTGTATTCAAATGTTATATTAAATTTCTCGAATTTTCATAAACTACTAAATTAAAAGAAAAAAAATATATATTATAATAGTGAGATTGCGATCATCATGTCTTGTTTTTTTTTAAAATGTAAAGTAAATGAAATTCCTAAGTCTAAGTTATGACTTATATTAAATATGTTCTTTCAATATCTATTTGTTCAATAATATCCCCTAAAGGTTTATAGACTTTGACTAGGTTTTTAAATGCAAAAGATGGATAAAGCGAACTTGAGCTTACAGCGGAACATTTACGTGTGTATTGTTTCGTGTGTGTGAATGTGTGCGTAATGGGTATTACTCAGAATGTGAGCTCCTATCATTTATGAAGTCCTGGTACTTTTCGTTGCTACGCCGCGTGACAACATGCATGCCCCCTTTGCCGGACTAATGAGTTCATTGCCCACCTGATATTAAGCGATAACCTAAGCGCATCAACTTCCACATTGAGACATAAGTTCCTTTGATTTATATATAAAGCATTCTCTCCACTGCTTTGGATAACAAATATCCTTCGTGATACCACATGACTCCTTTTGTTACAGGATACATGGAACCAAGCAACGTTGTCCTCCTATCCATCTCTACCAGTATTTAATACGGGAATAATTTAGATTCTATCAAAAAACAATCAAACGAAGGATTCTAAATTAAATAGGAACTTACGGTTATATCACCATCCCGCTTCTTCTTACCGCAAAACAGTCATGTCCTACGTACAGAGAATAGAACAGCCAGCTACAGACTCTGAATTCACGTCTTTTTTTTATTGCCCCTGTAGGCAGACAAGCATACGGCCCAACTGATGATAAATTGTTACTGTTGCTTCATGGACGTCAGCAATGCCAGAGGCTGAGCCAAGCCTCTGCCTAGCAAAACGTCTCAAATAGAGCCATCAATCAGTCTACCAAAAAATTCCAATAACTAATAATACCGTCTCCGTTTTTAAAGTCGGTACAATGTAACCTATTTACCTAATTACTATCTTTGTAATATTCATGTAATTTTCATTTAAGATCTTAATCTAATCAATTTACAATCAATTCAAACATATTCTTTAATTCTCATACGCTTTGAATAAAATGATACATACATTCGGACCAGTTCGAGGTAATTTACCTGTGTCCTTATGAGTTTCAATTTACAATCGGACTATTAGAATAACATTTGGAGCGTTCAAAGCTATCGAAACGAGTCAATCCAAACAAATCTATCTTCTCACATGTAGATAATAATTAATTCAAATTCTTGTGTAGAATGTAGAATACCGAATTCTATGAAAAGCAACTTTGTGACATTTATTATTTGTCTTGCAGAATATACAATTTGTCAGTGTCCATGGGCTGCACTTAATATCAGATAGCGTATCTCCTTATTTGCGACACTAAAAAGCGGAATTTGAAAAATGAATATTTTGAATAATACATTAGTACGATTTAAAAAAAATGCATTAAAAGTTATCTCATTCTTTAATAGCTGTGTTTAAAAAGGTCAAACTGTGTTTCTTAGGAGAACAACGCAGCAAATAATATTTTACGTTACAGTCATTCAACTCTTGGAATCGTGAATAGTTTCTTATTACCATAATCCTAGCTAATAAGGCACGCCGATTCTAGTGTAGTTAAAGAGGCCTCTGGACTACAGCAATTCCTCAATCCAAAAGAAAAGCCTAAAGTTTTTTTTTGCGTATCTGTTAATTTAATATACAATCTTCTATCTAAGTGATCCAATGTAATTGAGACTGATGTTAAGGTACATGGCGTCATTCTCGTTGTGATAGCTCTGAGTCTTACTAGCAAATACAAAGAAGAGTTTGATGTGCAACCTAGGCCACAGACATAACCCATTGAGTTTCTCGCCGGATCTTCTCAATGGGTCGCGATTCCGATCCGGTGGTACATTCAGCTTTACTAGGGTCAGTGCAACTTCTCTCAGGTTTAGCCCTGCTAACAACCCACGTCCAGCACCAGCTTAGATTAGTTAGATGAAGCCTCAGGGCTACTTACTAGCAGGTAGATAGGCAACACTTTTAAAGCACAAATCGTTTCTACCCATAAGCTAACCTAGTATTAATCTATACTAATAATATTATAAAGCGGAAGAGTTTGTTTGTTTGAATGCTCTCAGAAACTACTGGTCCGATTTGAAAAATTCTTTCAGTGTTCGATAGCCCATTTATTGAGGAAGGCTATGTGCCTTCACGGTCACGGTAAGACCAATACAAGTGGAGCACCAATAAAGAATGTTTCAAAATAGGGTTTTAAATAGCTTCCTTAACATTCTATAATTCTACTTTCTAGCTACTTTCTACGTAAATGAAGTGGGGGGTAAAATTTAACGCTAAACCAAAGTAACTATTCTACGCGGACGGAGTCGCGGGCAAAAGCTAGTAATTGATAACCTAGTATTATTAATTCTTACTTAACCATCCGTCAACTCCAATGCTACTATATCTTATTTTCGTAGTGCGTATTTTAGGTATTGTTATCACAAGGAAAATGTGTGAATAAACTAACAACTGAATGAGCAGTTGTTACGTTAAAAAATTATAATATGAAGATTGTAGTTTTTAACCGTATACTTCGTTCGTATTATAAATATCATATATCTTAAAAGTTCTTGAATATTATTCAAAATTCAATATGAATAATTGCCCGTAAACAAAATATATGAAAACCGTAGGTAAAAATTATATAACAGCGGAATTTTCTTAATTAGCTTTTCGGTCTTTCCAAAATAACTTAATCCCAATGGGCCGCCTTCAACAACTTCAATCGAAGCTTAAGTTTTGAATATAAATAAACAAAAATGAATCATTAGAAAAATATAAGTTTATTATATGTATAAGCTGTTCTCACTAAATGTGTGCAGCATTGTCTATTTTGATTCTTAACAAAAAAAAACTATAATGACAATAAAAGATAAATCTAAATAAATTTTAGAGATAGTCACTTTTAAATATCGGACTTATCTCGGTCAAAAAAGAAATTGATCCTTATTCATTCGGCTTTGTGAGTTACATACAAATGATACCGAGAAATACGTGCTTGCAAGCTATTAATAACAAAAACGAAAGTACCACTTGTTTTTATTCTATACAAGCGACCTGCCCACGCGGTCTGGAACTTCTAGACTTAGAGTTGCGCTGTAAGATGTACTGGAAGGTTTCCGTAGTACATAGGGGGAGGGATAAAAGGCTATTTGGTTTAAGCGACATTTCGCTTAATACGCGACATTTATCTTTGTAATTAAAGGTGCGTTTTGGTACTAGCGACCCGCCCTCGCTTCGGTTCAGAAAAATTAAATTTTATTATTGATAGCTGAGTACCGCGATGTCACCCGCGGTTATTGTCGTACTGCGGGTGAAGCCGCGGGGCGAATCTAGTCTAAAAAAGTAGCCTAAGTTACTCCTTATATTATCAGCTACCTATCTGTGAGCGTCCCGTCAAAATCGATCCAGCCGTTCCATAGATTAGCCGGAAGAAACAGACACACAGACAAGGAGACAAAAATTGTAAAAAATGTTATTTTGGTGTATGTACCGATATATATTCGTATGCATGTAGTAAAAAGAGGTTATTTCAATATTACAAACAGACACTCCAATTTTATTTATATGTAGATATTAGCATCAATAGTTCAATATTTTTAATTGGACGTCAATTAAGCTTACTTCGTTCAAATAGCTGAAGAAGTTTTTTGTTATGATATTTTTCCAAGTTTTAAACTTTAAATGACTCTCTTGTTAAGATGCAAAAATGTCGCCTGAACCAAATAGCCTTTCACCCCATGTTTTTTTTTTGTTTTTTTTTTTTTTGTTTCGGTTTTCGTGTGTTCTAATATTATTAATAACCTTTTGAATTCTTTTAAAGGATTCGTAAACGCCGAGGATTGATGTTTGATTCGTCGGCTTTTGAATATTATGCTATATGAACTGTCTAGGTATTGCTGACGTCCATGAACGACGGTAATCACTTACCACCAGACGAACCATATGCTAACCTGCATGTAAGGGGTATGATAATCGTCATTTTCAACAAAACTATTGCTAGTTTTTTTTTTTTAATCTATAAAAACAATAACAATAATAAACGCAAGATTCAAATCGTATAAATGTTTTTAATTGTGTACAACATTTCTTCAAAATTAATTAGGTTTTCTTATTGAAAAAATAATTTATTTAAATTATTTGAACCGTCCGTTGCTTATGAAAATAGGTTTGGCGTAATCGAGCAGATCGGATTGGACTATGAGTTAGTAAAATTCCATATTGATTCACACATCTGAATCAATATTCAATTTTAAGTCAGAAACTCGCGGATATATTGGTGGGCGATAGAACTTGCCCCTTATGTTTACGTGCTAGTCAGATGAGATGTGAATTTCCCTGACGGCTTTATTAAAACTAGAGGTCCCGCAGTAGTCGAAATTCGACTATAATTAATTGGAATTGTAAGTTTGTACACTATTTTATGATTGTATTTTATACCTCTATAATTACAAATTTCGCCAAGACTACACTATAAAAAATATTAACAAAGACAAACCACATTCTATTCTCAATTTGACAACAGACGTCAAGAACAAAAGCTTGACAATGAATAGTATGCATGCGTGTGTGCGTCAAATACACGGTATGTAGTGTGTGTAATGTTTTCTTTATTGATTTAATGTATCTTTTATGCATTATTTAAAAAAAATATTAGCATTGTGCACTTCTTCTCTATATTCTGTATAAGTGTGGAAACATACTCCTCCGTCCGCGCAATTTTCGTAAAATGGGATACAAAGTTTTTGCTTCACGTATTAATATATAGATAAATCCACCATCAACACTAATGTGAAACCTATACAGAACCCATCATCGTGTATCAACAATTTGATACGTTGAGTACACGTGACCCAGTAATGATATGCTCACAACAATCGATCAATATCAGCTTGGAGTGCACGCCTACTATGAAATGTTCCGGTGTGCTTTGTACAAAAACAATTTTCAGTCAAAAAAAACTAAACAGTAATTCAATGTTGGAATTTTTATGCATATTTTCATTTCTGTCTAATACAGACTGCGGGACAAAAAAAGTGTGTAAGTTGATATAGCTTTATACTGAACTGAAACTGTAATTTATTATTGATTTCTCCACTATTTAATGGACACATAAACCTTCCTCTTCAATCACTCTATATATTTAAAAAAAACCGCATCAAAATCCGTTGCGTAGTTTTAAAGATTTAAGCATACATAGGGACAGACAGATATAGGGACAGAGAAAGCGACTTTGTTTTATGCTATGTTGTGATACTCTCATCCGACCACGATGATGGAGCAACGCAAAGCCGCCGTCCCTCAAAAAATGTCTTGTTGGATTCCCTGGATTCACTCACGGTACTTTAAGACCCTCAAGCACCGGTCACCATGCTCGTTGAACTCATCCATCACGACGAAGAGGTTCGACGAGCGAACTAACCCATAGGCACAGCCCATTGAGTTTCTCGCCGGATCTCCTCAGTGTGTCGCAATTCCGATCCGGTGTTAGATTCTGCGAAGCACTGCGCTTGCTAGGGTTAATGTTAGCAAATTCTCTCAGGTTGAGTCCGTGAGCTCATCTACCTGTCTGGGTATAGCTGGAATACCCTCTTAGATTACCAGCGAATAGGTAGGGAAAAATATATATTACAATACTATTTACTCAATAAAATCCGTTGCGACAGTACCATTGCCCTATATATTTCTGCCTCAATGCAATCTATGAGTTTGAAAATTAGAAATACATCGTATGTCAAGGTTAGCGTCGGCATTGTATGGCGTCTATGGATTTCGAGAATCGCCTAACCCACTAAACCTTCTACTTCGCCTAATTAAACATCAATTACAGTTGTTTTTATCGTTACGATCACTAGTGCGAATCAATAAGCATATTCTGCGAATTCAATTAATCCACTTAGGATTTAATGTGGGCGTATCGGAGAAGTTCTGCGTGCACGATGTATCGATCGGCTTTCGTCCATTGTTCGTATGACACAATCTAGGCTATGTCGATTAGGTAGAAAGATAATCAAGTGCCTACGTATTTTACGTTGAGTTTCAAAAACATCCTCAACGCGTAAATTCAAAGCGACGTGTTATTGTGACGCTACAACAAGATTTAATGTATCTGATTATAGACTGCCTATATTGTCTTATCCTTTTGTTAGTGGATATCTATTGAGCATTTCACATCTGTTTGCTATTAGATCTTCTCTTTCTCGTTTCCTACAATATTTTTTATTAATTTGGAATTATTGCATCTTTTCAATTATTCGTTATTTATAAACATAATCTTTAAAACAATTTTTACGATTTCATCTCGTCTTTTACTATTCTCATAAATTTTTTCTTTAATTTCGTATACTTTACAGTTTTCTTGGTCACGTCGTTCAGTCGGGTCAGTCGTTCGTAAAATTTGATTGAATTATGCCTATGGCTCGCGAAGACCAATTAACGTGTACATTATAAGCCTAAACATAAAAACTGTTCGTCTAAACTATATAGGTATATCTAGATTCCACTCAGTACAGCTTTGGTTGTTCGCAAAGAAACAACCTTGATTTTCAAAAAGATCGAAAGCTTCAAGAAGGAAACACTGCTTTTGAGTACATCTGATGCATTGGGCGATCTTGTGTTTCGGTACCATACTTACAATTCGCCCATACCCGATCCTGCGGACCGATGGTAAACAAAACACGTCATTTCGGATCCTCCCGATCCACTAACGGTGCTTTTAGGTGTCTCAAGCACCGGTCATCGTTTTCGTCAAACCAGTCGCTAGCAACGAAGGGTTTGGTGAATAAGTTAACCCATAGACACAGCCCACTGAGTTTCTCGCCGGATCTTCTCAATAAGTCGCGTTTCCAAGCACTGTTCTTGTTAGGGTTAATGTTGATAACGTCGTCAGGTTTGAGCCCCGTTACTCGTTCTGCGAATCTAGTACCCCCGAAGTTACTAGAATAGGTAAAAGGACAATTTGCAGACTGCATTTACCGGAGATCATACATTCGCATATGGTGACCATGAATGATTACTTAGGCGTATTATTTAGGCGAATTTAGTTCGTCACAGCCGGTTTATCACCGGCATATCAGATCAGAATTCGGATTAGCGGACTCTTCACAGCTCACGTAGCGCACTACGTGATTACGCAAGCATAATATTAACGAAACAAGGATAAACGGCTCGCAACGAAATTGACGTCTTTTAGAATTTAATTATCATTTCGGAAAACAACATTTGAATGTGCTACGTGAGGTATGGAAACAGATTACATAGACTATTGTATGCGTTTGTTAATAAGTAAGATAACTTAGAGATTGTGTGGATACTGATAGTTTTTTTTTTTATTGCTCTTCTTAGAGGATCCACTTGGTCCATCTGATGATGAGTGGTTTTTTTATTAAAAAAACTGGTGGTAGGACCTCTTCTGAGTCCGCGCGGGTGGGTACAAACACCCTGCCTATTTCTGCCGTGAAGCAGTAATGCGTTTCGGTTTGAAGGGTGGGGCAGCCGTTGTAACTATACTTGAGACCTTAGAACTTATATCTCAAGGTGGGTGGCGCATTTACGTTGTGGATGTCTATGGGCTCCAGTAACCACTTAACATCAGATGGGCTGTGAGCTCGTCCACCCATCTAAGCAACAAAAAAATAATAATAATAATTACACGCCACACCGATATAAGATCTCTCCTTGAGCTTAGGTTCGACTGACTCGCGAGCAGCTACTGTTCACGCGATACCATTCTCCACGTCAGTCCTCCAGGTCCTCGCTGTATTTGATACTACCACCAAGATCTGCACCGTGTGGTCACCGTGGCTCATGGACATCAGCAATCCAGGGGCAGATCAAGCCGCTGCCTATCGTTATGTATTCTGGGCTAGCCTCGTTTGAAGACCATGTCATTGCGCCGGGGAAACACTGTGGAGGGAAACTGTGTCTGATGTCTATGTGTTCCCGTAATCGCTTTACACCAGTTGGGTCATGAGCTTGGTCACCAAAGAAATAAAAAAGAGTAGAATACTTTTTTTTGTTGCATATATGGGTGGACGAGCTCACAGACCACCTGGTGTTAAGTGGTTATCGGAGCTCTACATCTACAATGTAAATGCCGCCACCCACCTTGAGATATGAATTCTAAGATCTCAGTATAGTTAGAACGGCTGCCCCACCTTCAAACCGAACCGCATTACTGCTTCACGGCAGAAATAGGCAGAGTGATGGTACTTACCCGAGCAGACTCACAAGAGGTCTTATCACCAGTAAAATTCGTCATTCTAGTCACGATTTGTAAACAAAGATGGCCGTTCGTCATTATCGAGGAGATTGTTCGAGAACGTGTGACGTTTAATCTTTGGACCTGCGTATAATTACAAGGAAAAACTTTGGTAGCTGAGTCAAAGAAGCCTTTGAAAGAACACTCGCCAAGTGCTTCCAGTTCGGAGAGCGCGAAATGTTTTATATTTACCGGAAACATTCTTTTGTTAACCGAAACATTACATTTACGCAGCACAGTAAGTACTCTTTCGTTTTTGTTTTGAAACAAAGCAAAATTTTTTCAGTAATTTTGATGAGGAAAGGTGAGGCGTGTTTATAACGTTACGCTGGTAAGAGTGAAGGGGGTAAGAGCGAACGATCTAGTAGCATCTAGAACGCTCGAGAAGTACAACGCCATCTATTGTCAGATATCGGAAACACACATCGAAAGTACTCGACTTGTGTGGAATATTCTCGATAATTTTCGGGATGTGGTATCGGCAATAAAATCGTTGTAGAGATGGCACGCAGTCAGTCAGTAATCGGAACTACTCGAAGCGAAACAGCGAACGTATCAACTGAAGCGAAGCGGAAGAAGCGAATTGAGAATTTTAAAGTGTTCTGGTGTGTATTCTAAGTGCTATTACAATTTTAAGTTATACTTCGGTATAATTTTATTTATCCCGAGCCCCAGCGCGTAACAATAAGTACCTATACAAACGAGTAGGTACGGTTATCCTACTCATTGCTGCCGCAAAGCTGTACTATAGGAGTGGGGCAGTTCCGGCTTAAAAAATAGAACAGCAGTTCTAGAATTATTGAGATTTCGGCCTAACGCCTCAAGGTGAGTAGGAGAAGTTATGATCTAGGCTCCAATAACCACTCAATACGAGGTAGGCCGTCAATTCTTTCTTCCGAATTTTCCCATCTGATGAGAAGTGGTTCCAGTAGCTCAGAAATGCCAGGGGCACAACCAAACCGTTACCTATACCGTTAGCTATAAAAAATGAAATATTTGAAAGAGTAAGCAACGCAAAAATTGCAGTAATCTTTAAAAAAACAATTGCAAAGATATATAATTGTATGATGATGATATGATATCCATACCATTTCCGGAACTTAGCGATCAGTGTCTTTTCTAATCCCACTATTAGGGATTAGGGAGATACTTGCCTATTACCTTGGCTTGGCTCTGCCCCTGGCATTGCTGAAGTCCATGGGCGACGGTAACCACTCACCATCAGGTGGGCCGTATAGCTCGTCTGCCTACAAGGGCAATAAAAAATAAAATAAAGAAAAAGATGTGGTGTCGTGGGACACCAGGTAGGAACGAAGTTCCTTCGGCTAATGTAGAATCGACACAATTTGCAAAAAAAAAGTCGTGCTCAATTTTATGTAGGTTTTCTTGATTTTTCTCTTAAATTTTGCTGATTAGTTTTTATTTAAGTATAGGAAAGTATTTAGGAAATTCAGTATTTTAGGAAATAATAAATTACGTAAAATAGAAAGAGAATGGATGAGAGAACGAAAAGAAAGAGGGAGAAAGAGAAAGATATTATACACTACTCGCTTGTGTATGCGACTGTCGCGCCTGCGCACGTCTCATTTAACGGTTTTATTCCACGCACTTTTTTCCACGGATTTTTTCCCCGGATTTTTTCTTACGGTTTTACTATCACATTTTTTTCAGTTCGGTCGCGCAGCAAAATCCCTATCCCCTCCAAGCCTGCCGTAAGGAACTTCGTTCCAACATTGGTTGTGTTATTCCGCTAATCTCTCTATCTTCAAGAATTAATCACTGGATTTCGCAACAGTGCTTCAATAAGTGCTCCCAAGTATTCTATCTCCTGAGGCCATCGTGGCCCGGATGGCCTTAGTTGTTAATATCTTTCTCTTATTTAATTTTTATCCTTGTTTGGCCATTGCATTTGCAGAGTACGTGATTCAGGACAGAACACAAAACGAACATAAGAATTGGTCGCATTAGTATGCAGTTTTGATGTATGTAATGTAACGTATGCAATTTAACACGTCATGTATTTATAGCAACTAGTGGTCCCGCAGTAGTCGAAATTCGACTATAACTAATTGGAATTGTAAGTTTGTACACTATTATGATTTTATTTTATACTTCTATAATCACAAATTTCGCCAAGACTACACTATAAAAAATATTAACAAAGACAAACAATATTTAATCTATTCTCAATTTGACAACAGACGTCAAGAACAAAAGTTTGACAATAAATAGTATGCATGCGTGTGTGCGTCAAATACATGGTATGTAGTGTGTGTAATGTTTTCTTTATTGATTTAATGTATCTTTTATGCATTATTTAAAAAAAAATATTAGCATTGTGCACTTCTTCTCTATATTCTCTATAAATGTGGAAAATTTCATACTCCTCCGTCGGCGCAATTTTCGTAAAAAGGGATACAAAGTTTTTGCTTCACGTATTAATATATTTATAGCAATAAGAACATAGTTAACAAGTTTCATATCTATATACGAATAGGCAAATACGAATCTAGTTTTATTTTCTCTTCTATATATAAACCGATATAGTTTTTCCTTTGCTTGGAAGCTTTTTACGGCAATTGGCATTTTGCGTTGTCATTACTGCCAGTGTCGATTGGGATGGTATGGACATGTGATGAGACGAAATGTAAATGAGGTTGTTAAGAGAGTGTTAACTATGAATGTGGAAGGATTTAGAGGAAGAGGTAGACCTAAGAAGAAATGGATGGATTTTGTGAAAGACGATATGGGTAGGAGGGGAGTGAGCGAAGAAATGGTATATGATAGAAGAGTATGGAAGGAGAAAACATGTTGCGCCGACCCCAGGTGACTGGGAGAAGGGCAGGATAATGATGATGACGATTACTGCCAGTGTCGAATTTATAAAAATCTTCAATTTTTAAATACATACATATTCATATTCTGAAGTATTTAAAATATGATATGAATCGAAATGAGATGTAGTTGATTTATTTCAGGCTCTAATGAATTGGAATAATCTCATAGTCTCTCGTCTGCCTATACGGCAATAAAAATAAATAAATAAAAAGTAAAATGGTGGTTCAGTGGTGGTTTTGAAAGAACCCGAGAAATGACATCCGGCGACTTTGATTAATGTTTTCACATTTCAACACTTTCACAGATGCTAGAAACAAAACAAATAAATTGGACTAGTAGTCTGTATTTAATTCGAAAATGTCAACATGTAATTAAAAACACGAGTTGAAGTATTGTATCGGCAATTAGAGTCGAATTTCTGTCATTAAAGGAACCCTAGTTCACTTAAACACGCCATTTGCGTTAAATAAACTCTAAGAGTGAAATGAACCTTCTAACGGAAAACATGAACTTACGCGATGAACCCTGGAAGTGTAACTCCGTATTTACATCCCGGAGAGGTCAAAGACACGAAGAATACAGACATCATTACTAGTGAATGAACGATACGTCAATGTGTTACCGTAAGTATGAAAAATTCTGAATGAAACGTGACGCGCCATGCAGTGAGGTTAAAGACGTTTGGACTCAAATGAAATAGGATTTACTTCCGCAACATTAACAAAATGACACCCAAGATTCTTACTGGATATTTAATACACAGATATATTAGAAAAGATTTATAATATTAATACATTTTCAAGAATCACAAATGTACCAACAACACTTGGCAGAAAAATATTGAACTTCACGTATTTATGCTAGCCTAGTAACTTAAGGGACAACGCTGCGTGACCTCCTGGGATTCAAAAGATTCGTTTGTCTGTGAGAATCAACCAAAAAGCGTTTTTTTTTAATCTTTGTAAATGTTACAGGAATTTTGCAAAACACCTATATTTCCGCAAATCGATATGCTTATATGAAATTGTCAAATTACAAAAAAAAAACTACAATGAGGAAGTTTCCAATCACATAAAAACAAAAAATAATTATATAAATTTAAAGACAATACAAACATTTTAAACCTAGTAAAAAATTACTTGAATATCTCTAAAAATGATGACACTGTGATTTTTTTAATATCACCCACACGAAAATAAAAAGCCGCGCGAACCATTCACGGTCATACGTCACAAGTCTCGTAGGCCGCCCTGTGCAGGGCGGAACGCACTAGAACTGTTTAATCTCGGCAGGGAGATTCGTGTTTTATGCTCGCATTACTATCTCAGAGCACTATTTTAATTATTTATATTAATTTTATTAAATCACTGCTACTATTTCCCCTTGAGAGTTATGGAGATATCTAAATAAGACATACATAACCACGACCACTCCGCTAGGAGTGTACGACTGAGAAGAAAAGAAAGACTATCTCAGACGTGGTGTGTGTGTGGTTTTAGACTTTTTGACTAACCATCTGTTGTATACAAGTGCAGAAATATGAGGCGTAAAGGTTTCAAAGTGACTACCTACATACCTACCTCCTTAATTTATGTTATCTGCCGTACTTTTACATCTTATTTATTACCGTTTTATTTGTATTTTGGTAAGAAACTATCTACGGAAATACAAGACCACACCTCTCTTAGTACTATATACTGGTATACTTAATATAATATACTGGTGGTAGGACCTCTTGTGAGTCCGCACGGGTACCACCACCCTGCCTATTTCTGCCGTAAAGCAGTAATGCGTTTCGGTTTGAAGGGTGGAGCAGCCGTTATAACTACACTGAGACCTTAGAACTGATATCTCAAGGCGGGTGGCGCATTTACGTTGTGGATGTCTATGGGCTCCAGTAACCACTTAACACCAGGTGGGCTGTAAGCTCGTCCACCCATCTAAGCAATAAAAAATAAAAATAAAAACTTGTGTGCCCTTATTTTTTGTTTTTATTTAAAATGTAATTAAAGTATTTCCCTTAATAAATTTATAATTATATGAGTAGTTAAGAATTATTAGATGAATAGATACTGACATAGGTGCTTACATTAATAATGGTCTTCGCAGCAACACAGTACTGATTTTTCTGATAAAGATTCCTTTCTTTTTATAATTTTGCACCACTTATCTCTTATTTTTTTCTGCTTTGGTACCGTAAAAAATGTTTATCCGGGGCAGTTAGAGTCGTGCTCGTACACATAGGCACGATGCAGTATTTGTAATGTATTTTAGTTTTCATGATAACATGTACCTGATATTGTACTGCGCTAGTCGCTGCGTCGTCCCGAGACGGGCGAGACTTGTGACGTCAGCGCTAGGCCGGCCGGCCCCGCGTCATACGATTTCAAAACGGGAAAAGCTTCAGAACTTCGTCATTTATGAAGATAATTGAAAAAAAAGCACTAGGATTTGTGATTATTATAAAATAAAATTAAAAAAATGGAAACTTCCTTACTGTCATTTTTAGTAACATTATTTATCGATTTTAAGGAAAACGATACTACCTACTCTGTTGTATCAAAAGAAACTAATAAAAATTATCTTTTATTCTAAACTAACGTTCGAAAGTTCACGAAACACCTCTTTTCATTTCTATTAAGCTAACTGCTCAACTGTGGCTTTTAAATTGAATACACTAAATTACGTTAATACGCTAATATCAATTTATTCCTTTAAAAATATGCTAAATATACCCGTGTATTTAATGCTTAGTATTAACAAAAATGGGAAAAAGTACAAATTTTAATATGATCGTATTGCATATTCTAGCGTTTGGCCTTGGTTAATAATATTTCGTGATCGGGGAAGGAAATTACCTAGAACAAAACTGCGGGAGATATTATGCATAGTTTCCTTAACAACAATTAATTTTGCAACAAGATGAGAACGATAATTTACTTGCAAGAAGAATAATGCAAGTAAATTTTTTAATAATTTAGTGAAATGAATAAAAGAGGAACGAATTCTATGTCCATCAGGACAAAGCAAGACCTCTTTCACAGGTCACGCGGGGCCCTGCAGAAAAATACCAAGCTTGCATAAACTAAAGAAGTTTTCAGAGCTACATTTAAAGTGGAGCTATCTATCTATGCATGCAATACCTACCTACCTACCTTTTTACAAATCCAGGCACGTGTAGTCGATACACAAAATTACCAGGATGTCATAAACTTCAAGAAGTTTTTCTAATTCAAGTAGCAGTCACCATTTTAATCTTATTATGACAAATATTGTTAGGTTAGGAACTCAGACACGAAAGTGGAAGCTTAAATACATTACGACTTTCCACTCGAAAGACATTATTATTATCATATTATATTTTAGAAAAAAAAATCATGATTGATTTATGGACTGTGTAAGCAGTCAAATAATACACAAATATTTAATATATTTTATTTAACTGTTATATATAAGGTGTACGTCGTGTTTTTTACATAAATGATTCCATGAGAAGCGTACAGCACTAACTTTACGTCAAAGCATGAACATAATCATTTTCTCAGTAGAATTTATAAATACATCAAGTTAGAGGGAAAATACGAATATAGCCGCCATACAGGGCTTCACCCCGGCGAATATACGTCTTTAATGGCCATTAAAATAAATCTAAATATAGAACTATTTTTTGAATTGATGGAATTATGTTTTGAATTGCAGGAATTGATCTTAAAGTACTTAATAGTTTTAAAAATACGCTTTTATAGAAAATTTAACTAAAAACTAGAAAATAAATTTTAATAAATTTAAATTGAAAATAGTGTAAAATATATTTTATTTAAAAAAAAAAGCGTAGGGTGCTATAACTAGTAATACTATGCACCCCACGTTTTTCTTACAATAAAAAAATATATTTTTTAGTTGAATTTTATATGCATAAAGCGTGTTTTTTTTGTTTTTTTTTTAACTTTTTTTTTCATTTATAGCAATTACTAATTTGCTACTGGGAGTGTAGCCGTCTGAATCACGTGGCATTGTAAAGAAAAACACCAGGATGGTAGAAGTTAGAGAAGGTATTTTCAATTAGCTCATGCACACATCCAAGGCGAAATATTTTATTTTTATTTTTTATTGCCCTTGTATGCATACGAGCATACGGACCATCTGATCGTGAGTCATTGCCGTCGCCCATGGACTTCAGCCATGACAGGGACAGAGCCAAGCCGCTGCCTACCGTAACTATCTAACTTTTGTATGTTTTTATTTCAATTTAGATTTAATATGTTATATCTAACGCAATTACGAATGTCAACCTTAAGATTTATTTGCTTAAAAACACTTTTCTTTACTTTCACTATGTACGACGATAGCACGTGATATTTGACGGAAACATTCCTACAGATCAAACCGTAAGCGCTCGTGAATACAAATCAAACTTCTTAACGTCAATTATTAGAAAAAAAAATCGAGACGGAAAATATATATTTTTTTTTTATTGCATAGATGGGTGGACGAGCTCACAGGCCACCTGGTGTTAAGTGGTTACTGGAGCCCATAGACATCTACAACGTAAATACGCCACCCACCTTGAGAAATATCAGTTCTAAGGTCTCAGTATAGTTACAAAGACTGCCCCGCTCTTCAAACCGAAACGCATTACTGCTTCACGGCAGAAATAGGCGGGGTGGTGGTACCTACCCGCGCAGACTCTTAAGAGGTCCTACCACCTGTAAACATAGCAGTAAATATAACAGAGCTAAAAGAAATAGAGCTTACTCGAAAGTCAATAATTTAAATAGCTTTTCATTTATCCACATTTTTTATTGCCCATGTGCGTATGTGCCTTGGACGAGGAGAAAATTTATTCCAATGCCGGACTTATATAGTCCATAAAGTCAGAATTTACTTGATTACTACATTTTAGTTTACAAAAATTTAGTATTTTTTTTTTGGCTTAGATGGATGGACGAGCTCACAGCCCACCTGGTGTTAAGTGGTTACTGGAGCCCATAGACATCCACAACGTAAATGCGCCACCCACCTTGAGATATAAGGTCTCAAGTATAGTTACAACGGCTGCCCCACCCTTCAAACCGAAACGCATTACTGCTTCACGGCAGAAATAGGCAGGATGATGGTACCCACCCGCGCGGACTCACAAGAGGTCCTACCACCAGTAATTACGCAAATTATAATTTTGCGGGTTTCATTTTTATTACACGATGTTATTCCTTCACCGTGGAAGTCAATCGTGAACATTTGTTGAGTACGTATTTCATTAGAAAAATTGGTACCCGCCTGAGATTCGAACACCGGTGCATCGCTCAACACGAATGCGCCGGATGTCTTATCCGTTAGTTAGGCCACGACGACTTCAAAAGTTTCGAAAAAGCTTCGTTTATTGATCTTAACACGTAGTCTCGCGACCAACCATCTGGTATTAAGTGCTCAGCATGACAATAATTAAACACTAAAATGAACAAGTACTAATTGCGTAAAACGATAACTCAAAAACTACTGCTCGAACTTTGATAAAGATTCAAGAGCCTCCTTCTTTTTGATTTCGGCCAAAAATAGGAATCTTAACATTTATAAAAATCTGAAGTTTATATTAGAAGCGTTAAGGGCTACATTGCTCTGTAATATGAACAGGTCTCGTAAATGATATATCCTATGCCTTATAGCAGCCTGGTAGTTTTCGTGACGTGGCCGCGTGACCTGACATGTTTTTTTTTCATTTGTGGATAAGAAAAAGAGGTGGGTTACTCATAATTTTCATTAGTAATTCGTTCGCATTTATGGGAAAATAAACCTGCGTCAGAGATAGTTACGAAAAAAAAAACTCAATAAAATTTATATATGACCATAAAATTAAATGGTCACGTCACTCATTTGTTTCACTGTCGGCTAAATTCATAAATGAATAATAATAATAAAAGTTAATTTATGTTCGTCCGTACGTATTCGATGCATTTGCGCAACGTTAATTTATTGCTCAAAGCTGCTGTAATACTACTGAATACTACTACTATACCTACTTTTATTCAGAAAAATAATATTTAAAAATAATCAATAAAACCGAATACCCAAATAAGTACTTTCCATAACTATTTGTTTATTATGAACAACAACGTGATAGATAATATTTATTATTGAATTTATTTATTGAACAAACAAATTCGCTTTGTTCAATTCATCCAGGACACGTGCACGATCGCTGTGAGTACTAGGACATCATAAATAAACAGCGGTGGCTCCGTGTGTTTGATAACAGGCCGCAATTGCTATAGCAACGGAGTATTTTAGGGATGTCACGCCATTTTCCGCAACGCGCATTTCAATATATTTTACAGTCTCATACAATATTTCACCGTCATCATCATCATCTGTCTAATGCTTCCAATCGACACCACTGTACACACATAGTACAATATTTAGGATAGTACATAGCCGGTTTTTATATAAAATAGCCTATAAAAAATAAATTATTACTATAGATGAATATATATTTTTTTTATGATAATACCCTTCCGCTCGCAATTTTGACTAGGTAGGCTTTGGAAAACGAACACACACACACAGGTACTCTTGAAATACTCGTAATTTTTTTTTTTTTCTTGCTTGGATGTGTGGATGAGCTCACAGCCCACCTGGTGTTGAGTGGTTACTAGAGCCCATAGACATCTACAACTTAAATGCGCCACACACTTTGAGCTATAAGTTTTAAGGTCTCAGTATAGTTACAACGGCTGCCCCACCCCTCAAACCGAAACGCATTACTGCTTCACGGCAGAAATAGGCAGGGTGGTGGTACCTACCCGTGCGGACTCACAAGAGGTCCTACCACCAGTAATTACGCAAATTATAATTTTGCCGGTTTGATTTTTTTATTACACGATGCTATTATTCCTTCACCGTGGAAGTCAATCGTGAATATTTGTTAAGTACGTAAGCGGTATAAAATATGGTATGCCATGGTATGCCTGCACGGATACTTAGATATATGGATCTAGATAGCCACCCCTATATTTCTTTTTGCCGCGAAGTAGTCACGCGTTTCGATTGTAACATAATGGTGAAACAGGCGATGATATTTAATCTCATGTATGAAGATGGTTTGTAATGACCACTTAAACCACTGAATTTCTCGCCGGATCTTTTCAGTGGGTCGCGATTCCGATCCGGTGGTAGATTCTGTTAAGTACTGCTCTTGCTAGGGCTAGTTTTAGCAACTCTCCGGTTGAGCCCATGAGCTCAACTACGCGTCCGGGCGTAGCTGGAATAGCCTCTTAGGGCACCAGCGAATAGGTAGGAAAAAAAAGATCACAACTCCAGATATTTTGAAAACCTTCAAAAGGGATCATACCGTCGAACTGATGGTGAATGGTTACCGTCACGCGTGGAGACCAGGAATGTCAGATGAGCAAACAAGGCCTTTTGAAGATTTAGTTTTGTTTGTTCCTACACTTGCTTAACAACCCTCTCTATTTCTGTATGTTGGTGTGGCGAGGGTTAAAACAAGTCGCCCCGGACACGTGCAATCGCAGTGTGGAAATACTAGGATAACATAATAATTCAGAAGTGATTCTGTTCAACAACAGGCATTTATGAGAAATAAATATTGTTTGCATTGCATTTCAGTTTGTGAACATTGAAGATGGAAATAATTCACATTTCTTATTTGCTTTTGCTAAACCTGCATATAAATATGTATGACATAATGGTCATGCATAAATGGTAAGTCCTGATGATGATAATGAAATGTTTCGGTACGGTATAATATTTGAGGGGAGGTTTGGGCAAGGATTAAAATAAATTCTAACACAGTTCGATCGAATCTTCAAACTACCTACTTCAAGCAGTAGGTTTTGCCGAATAAATTTGAAATTATTAAAACTGCATATTATTACATATTGTTCTCGAATGTTTTGTCAGAAATACGCCAATTAAGATTAAATAAGTTTCAAGTGAAGTCAATTTACTAGTGTAAAATTAATATTTATAAATTATTTAATATTTTACACACAATTTTACAGTAATGCGTTTCGGTTTGAAGGGTGGGGAGCAGCCGTTTTATACTGTAACTGTAAAAACTTAGAACTCATATCTCGAGGTGGGTTACGGCATTTACGTTGTAGTTGTCTATAGGCTCCGGTAACCACTTAACAACAGGTGGGCCGTCAGCTAATCCACCCATTATTTTATTAAATATATTTATTTATTTAAAAATAAAAAAAATTTAGAAAACACGTGACTCTACAGCATCAAATACCAGGATGGCATAAACTCACAGAACTATGCCACAAATTAGAACGACAAAAATCAAATAACTGACTTCAATATGTTTGCAGTCAAATCAATGGTTGTGCTTTAGTAAATTTTGTAATATTTATGGTGATGAACAAGGTAGCCTAACTGGAATCATACGTTATGTTATTCGCATTAATATTATTCTGAAATTAACACTAACACACTCCCGACTCACAAAATCAGTAAATTTAAAAGCATGTACATATGTTATGATTCCAAAACAAAGGGGCAAAACTCAAAAGCGAAGTGTTTGTTTAAGCATATTATTATCTCTGTTAATTTACCGCTCCAAAGTGATGATTCCAACGTTTTTTTTATTATAGTGGGTAACGGTGGTGCTGCTAATTTTTGCCGCGAAGAAGTCGTATGAGGCGGCTTAAAAGCCTGCTATACTACAGCCGTAATTAGAATACAACTGAGTATTAGCGGCTATCAGGTGCTCTTCTCCTTTTTTTAAGAATGGCAATTAGCTTCTTGCAATCTTGCTCTGGCAATGCCATTGCTGTATCATTTATGGCAAAACATCAACAAAGAACAATGGCAGCTTTCTATACAACATTTTACCTGATATCTATTTGAGGCGTCTAGAAACAAAAAAATACTAAAACGATAGGAATAACATAGCTTAAGCTTAATCAGAAATATTTTTGGTATTAGAAAGTCACAAAAAAAAGATATCAACGTGTTTACTTTATAATTTGAGGTTATCTATCAATAAATAGATGTCTCTGATTTTTGTAGGCACGGACTATAACAAATTGAAAAAAATAGGTAAACGATATGTTTTTAATTAACATTTTTAGTTTCATTAACATAGATGAACCAAGGATACACCTCTAATAGTACTCGAGTAGGTACCCTTAGCAATTGCAGAGCTACCTAGGTACATATACATATTATATAGTTTGTTCTTTCTTCTTTGTAAATGTGTAGAAATGTGTGTCAGAGATAGGTACTTTTAACATTTTGAACGAATTAGTCACATATTTGCGACAAACGAAGGCTTGCAAAGCTAATTTACTATAGTAGAATTATTTTGTCCGTGCAGTTTGGGTCATAAAAAATCGGAGCGGTGAAGCGAGCATTTCGCTCTCTCTTCCACTCACGAGCCTTATGGACGGGCATAGTCATGCGCATTATGTCAGTTTTCATACTGTTAAAATCATTGTCATCTGCAGTGCTGCCATTACTATTACATATTATTATTTAGTTATTTAATTAAGTACTAATTGTAACAAAGGATAATTAATATTATTATTTTCATTTTAAATACTTTATGAATATTATTCATTATCAAAAAATATTGCTTTTTTGTGCCAATAGTATAAATGAGTCGTCTATTATCAAAGGTGGCAATCTGTGCATTTGGACAAAAAAATGTTATTGATATGTCAATACAGATTGATTTGAATATAATCGTCTCCTTCAAAGAATACGGTTCAAAACCTGCATTAAATAAAGGTTAATACTTAACCTGTTATTTATCTAAGATGTCGTTCCGAAGAGTTTTGTGACTGCCAATGGAATACAAAGTCAATAATTCGTTTTTCTGATTTACCAATAATTGTCCAAAAGTCAGATTGCCGGCTTTGATAATAGTCGACTCAAATGCCATCCTTTACAAATGTATTAAACCGGAAGTACACAAAAATCGAATTAAAAGCTTATTAAATTAACATTTTTTCGTGGCTTTTCCACGTAAATCTAAAATCGTATAAAAAACGAGCAAATAAAATTATGAAGTTTCGTTTATGTCTTAATCTAAGACGCCTTTTAAAACATTCAGGTAAAAAATTGCCATTGTTCTTTAGGAACAATTGTTCGCATTAGTACGCAATGTACGTCTATGTTAATTTAACACGTCAGATTATTATATTATAGTATATATTGTTGATAGGAACATTAGTTCACAAGTTTCACATCTGTATACGAATAGGCAAATACTAAAGCAATTCTATTTTCTCTTAAATTTATCAACTGATATTGTTTTCCTTGGCTTCGATTGCCTTAGATGCTTTTTCTTTCTTTTTTAAGTACGGCAATTGGCTTTTGCGGTGTCATTGTTGCCAGTATCGAGTTTATAAAAATCTTCAGTTATTAAATACATATATTATGTAGGTACTCTATTATTTGAAAAATGATAAAAAGCGAAATTAAATGTAGTTTATTTATTTGAAACTTTAATCAGTTTGGATGAAATTAAATGAAACGAGACGACGTGGAAATGAGCTTAATTAAAATCTTAGGAAAATAGTGCCTATTTATTATACATTCAGTGGGCTTTTTGGAAGAATCCGAGAGGCTATGTCTAGCGGTTTTGTTCCACTTTCCCAAATTTTTACACTTGTACAGAGACGAAACATTTAATAACCCACTGCTATTATTACATATTTAAAACCTGAAGAAACACTAAGTTAAGAAATTAAACAGTTCACACATGTTAGATTCTGGTATTTTCACCAAAAAGTCCTCATCACAGAATCTCTATCCGCAGATAAAAGAATGATACTTCAATTTTACGGCTTTTATTTCGTGGTCCTTGTATCACTAATAATTATGAATGTAGTAGCCTCATTATGTTGAATTTATGGGTCTTCTCTACGAGAAAAGGAACAAACAAAAAATTTTATTTGTCAACGAACAAAGGCCAAACAAAATTCTGGATCTTGAAAACAACGTGCGTGCGTTCAACAAACAAACAATTCCTTTTTATATAAATTTCAATGCTGCTTGCTTATTCGCAAAACATGTGACATGCAAACTGAACTACCAGGACTGCATAAACGTAAAGAACGTTATATGAATCGTAGTTGCCATGGCAACCCCCACACCCTTCTCGTCGTGCGATTGTGTGCAATAATAATACATACAGTTCTTAGTGGTATAGCAATTAAAAACTAGCATTAAAAAGCGCGTTATGGCTAGAAACGTGTGTACTGGTCATGTGTTCTTATATGTATTACACATACAATTTCAATATTTATAATATACATGCATATTTATCGTTTAGTTTTCCTGCCAGCTTTGTTTTTTTTTTCAAACATCACCTCCAATCATTTTTTTAAGTAATGTAGTTTGTGAACGTAATTTTCTAGTGTTGGTGTCCCAAAATTTGAGGGCTTTAATTTTTAGATGGGTGCAAAATAAAAAAAATAATAATAATTAATTATTAATTAATTATTAATTAATTTTTAATCCACAAAGCTGTCGCTAAAAAGGGAGACTTCTAATAAGAAGCTCTCAAAAACGTAACAACTTAATAAAACTAGAACTTAAAAAAATTGTATGTGTGCCTATTTCAAACACGTGCCGCCACATTGAAGTATACAAGGACAACATGAAAGTAAAGAAGTGGACCGTTTTGCTTACTGCCTTTTCCACTGAGTTAGCTTCACAGGTTTCTAGGAATTTACTTGAAGCCGGCTCAACTATTAAACTTTGTATTTTGTTCTCTTCTAAAATAAACGAATAAATCAAAGTATATTTACTTTCCTGTAAACGATACGAGCAAAATTCGAAATATATTACCATGATTCCGTGTAAGCAAAATGAAGAACGTATATAACAAGTTTCTAACTTTTAATACAGCAGATTCGCGTTCTCGTATACTCAGAAAATTAACAAATTTATGTTAATTGTTCATAAAGTTATCGCTAATAGAAAATTTATCTGATATTTACATCTAAAATAATTGTTAGAAACTGGCTTATAAAATGATTGTAATAATAATACACGCCATACCTATGCGCTTTATGTAAAATATATTTGATGCCATACATTGTTCGCATCTTTTTTACTTTTAAAATATATGTAGAATTAGGATCGTGGCTCATAAAACAAAAACCGATTAACTGGTTTATAGTTTTATTGTTCCCATCTATATCTTCACTCAACGTGACTCAACTCAATCGTCAATTCACTCAATCTGCCTCGCCATCTTGCTTTTCTCTTTCATTGTTCCTCCCTTTCTTACCTTTTTCTCTCGCTCACACCTTAACACCTTCATACGTTTCGTTCTTACACACTCATTGCAGTATATGAAAATAAAATAATTAAATTTACGATTACGAATTAATTTACGATAAAAGAGCAAGCATTGTTGGATAGACAGAACAGGATCTTTGGATACTACTAAATATTTAAATGCCTAAATGCCACTTCGTAGTGCCTCTATCAAGTGCATTCATTTTTATTGACAATCAGGGTGACTATTCGGCCCAACTAAACTAAATTGAGCACTCGAAAGTCATCCACGAAAGAAAACGCCTGTCATGAACTGCCTAAATAAGTTTAGCTATATTATCTACAACATAGCCGCATGAATTGCTTTCATTAACAAAATGATATTATTATGTCAAATTTATCGTCCTCTTACTAAAAAATCCTTAACTAACTAATCCTAACAGCCCTGCTTGTTCCTGCCGCGAAGCAGTAATGCGTTCTTCTGGTTTGAAATTTAAGTTGTGATTTTTTTCGCGATAAGGGACAAGAGCTGGTGACACCACACAAACTAGTACCAGGAATCCATGAATCTGCACAGCTATGAATTTTTGTTAGTAAAATAGTAGCGGCACGAAGATTTACAGAACACCAAGACATCAGTGTTGTTTATTTCTTGTTTTTTCGTATTATGTTTGCTCTAATTGTTAAAACAAATAACATTTTTTTATCTTTCATTCAGCCAACTTGCGAATATTTTTAACTAGTCGTCAGGAAGGCGTATTGTTCATATTCAAAGAAATTGTAATTTTACAATTACCTATATCTCATAATTTTAAATATTGATTTTCATGCTTCGATCAATAAATTTTTGATCGAAGTTTTCATGTGAATAAATAAATTAAGAATCAAAGAACAAAATCAATTTTAAATTATATAATACTTGTCTTACTAAATAAATAATAATAAAAGTTTTATTTATGTATTTGTCAGTCAGTCATCTTCTTCCTAGCTAGAGCATCAAAGCACGTGGTGTTATGACGCGATGTACCAGGATACTATGAATCGCTAGAGCTAAGTGCAACCAACTTTGTGGTTGGTTGCGTCCTTCAGGCCAAGCGCACTAATGCGATAAATGAGATACAGAGTACTTATTTTGACACCCCTAATCACTCCTATTTTCGTAACCTGTGCGCTAGATGATAAATGAATATTAATTACCCCAAATTTAAAAAAAAAAAAAAGGTTAACCTCACTAATTGCAAGTGTCCTCAGAATTTTAATTTGCCCCTTAATTATTTTTTATCTATTTTTTAATAATATATATACCGGAGTCGATAGAACCGTTTGTTTGATTATTGACATGCAAGAAGAGTAGGTACTGCAGGGTATTAATATTATATTTAACATTTTTTTAGCTGTACTGAAATACGAATAGGTACTTCTTTTCGCTTCATGTTCGCTTGGTACTTTTCATTTAATTGCTTAACCTACACCAGACTTCCAGACCAGACTTTAATTAATTGCTCTCGTAATTAACAAACATTTTTATTTATTTATTAGGTAGTATGGACATTTCTTTCCTGATCTTTCCCTAACAATACACGAATCCGTACAAGTGTTTTTTGCATAAAGTAAATTTGAAAAGGTGTTTGTAATGCTTAAGACTGGAACAAAATGGACAAAAAGAAACTTGAAATTATATTTTAACAACTCCTAACAATACAACCAAACAACATAATGATGAAAACATGAGATCTTTTAACTGAAAATTATAACGAAAATAAGGAAAAAACAAATTCAAAAACATCACGCAATTCTTCTTTCACGTTTTTTAATAATGTTTTTTTTACCTTATTTGAAAAATGAAAAAGCGTGGATGTCCCGTGGGCTGTATTTTACGATATTCTTCCTTTAATTTATGTGATCTTGGTACTATACGTTTGCTTTGCACGTGCCTCAAACTCACATCACAACAACACAACAAATGAAAAATGTCTTTTGTAGATAAAAATAAATTTCAATCGGCCAAGAAGTCATAATGAGATGTGATTCGGAAGCGTGAACAATTATTAAAAGATTAAACGGCAAAAGTATTTTTATTTTCAACGAAAATTGAAAAAAATATATAGAAATGCTCTAAGGTGTAACTGCATTTGTTACCATGGTAACCAAGTCCCTTACAGTTTGCTTCTATTATTTATGCTTACCTGGTGTATTGGATGTATGTAGCACGTGTCTCTGTAGCTTTAAACGAAATGGATGAAAAGTTTTGGGAAAAAAATATTTACTAAACGCTACTCAGATAATTAACTAACTACATATTAAGTACATAGTCAAAGCAAATAATTTTAATTGCATTATTTCTATTATTAAAAGTAGCTCTAAAAGTGACCTGAAAAATGGCGATTCTACGGGTTGCTTGAACGGATCCATCCACGTGGGAGGCAAACGAATAGTACCAAGATAACATAAATGAAAGGAACAATATTATAACCGTTTGCAACATAGAGTAAACAAACATCAGAGTACACAAAAAAAAACATGTCACAGACAAACAAAACAAAACATATATAGCGCATACCGGAATATACACCAAAATAATACAATTTTTTTTTTTAATTGAACCATTGTAACCGGATGTGTTTTCCACAAGCGGTTCGCCCCAATGTTAATAATGTACAGGCAGGCGTCTTTCATATTAAGTTTTGAATTATCTGTTGATCTTAAAGAAAATAAAAGAATAGGATTTCGAAACATTCTATGATCATCAAATAGAATACTATTTATAAAGTGTGGAAGGAACTCATTACGAAATAAATGAAGTATTACAGCAAAATTGATTTGGTTGACCGCTTGACTTGATTCCGGACCATGACGTATGGTCACTTTTAGGCCAACTAAAATTTTACGTGAAAATTGATATTGGCCTTGAAATATTGTGCAAATACAATTTCAGTTTCACTCAGTAATATTTACGTATTCGTCTCAAATATCCCGCTAACTTAAATTCCCTTCTTCTATTCCTTTCGTCTGCGCGTGCCATGTTATTTTCTATTAATAAAGTTGACGATAAATGAGTAGAGTCCAACTTCTAGATTTTTTTTTTATGAGTTAGTTCACTTTAAGTTCATAGAAATCACCCGTAAACAAATATATTTATTTATAACTAGATGACCCCGCAGACTTCGTAGTGCCGCAATCGATAAATAAAAGACCTAAACTTTAGTATAAAATAAACTTAAAACAAACAAAAGCAAAAGAAAAACAAAATTATTATTTTTATTTATTTCCGAGCATTTTGATACTTATTTACCTTTTAGACCTTCTCTGAACTTCCATAAACAATTTAAGACCAAAATTAGCCAAATCGGTCCAGCCGTTCTCGAGTTTTAGCGAGACTAACGAACAGCAATTCATTTTTGTATATAAAGATATCAACGTTTCAGTTGGATTACGCATCTCTGACAAAGAAAAATACGTAGAAATCTTATTGTAGTCACCTAAAATTATTACATACCCGACATGCCGCCATAAACATGTCATTGCGCACCTTTCCGATCCACTTTTGGTGCTTTTATGCATTCCAAGCACCGGTTCTCTTCGAATACGACGAAGAGTTTGACATTTCGACATACAACTTACCCACAGACGTAATCCTCTAAGTTCCTCGTTGGATGTTGCCAATGGGTCGCGATTCCGATCCGGTGGTAGATTCAGCGAAGCACTGCTCTTGCTAGGGCTCGTGTTAGTACCGTCTATTAGGGTGAGCCTAGTGTGCTTGCTCGCCACCCACGGCGTAGCCATAATAGCTCCTTGAGAGTACTGGCGATTAGATTGAAAAACAGGTTTGTTTATTATCTGCATAATGAAAGTTGATACTGATACTTGAAAGTTAGTTATACCAGTACGAATAATGGAAGCGTTCACAGCGAACAGTAACTAGTGACCAGTGTGCTTAGTGCGAGTTTTTTAACGTTCACGATAGCGTACAATTTAGCTCATATTTGTATGGAATGGGATCGTTTGCGTACGTTTTCTGCTAGGGGCACTGTCCCAACTGCATACTAAATTGGCTTAACTTTTACGCTATCGAGAACGTTAAGAACCTCACACTAAGCACACAGAAGTCCAAAACGGACCGCGACAAACTATCTCAAGTCGACAGGGTGTAAATGACCCGAACGTACATTACAATCTATGTCCCTTCTATTTTTCATATACATACATAGGACATAGGCTTCCCCCAAGCCTCTCCACAACTGCATTTATCTATACTTAATATTATAAAGAGGAAAGATTTGTTTGTTTGTTTGTTTCGAATAGGCTCCGAAACTACTGGACCGATTTGAAAAATTCTTTTTCCATTAGAAGTCGACATTGTCCCTGATGAACATAGGCTACTTTTTTTATATTAATTTTTTTTTTTGTTTCATGTGTGTTTTAATGTTTCCGAAGCGAAGCGAGGGCGGGTCGCTAGTTAATAATATTATTATTAACCAGAAATAAAAGAACTCTATTTTTATAGAGTTCGTTTTTACAAAACAAAAAGCCGCACTCGACAAAGTCACGCGGCTTTGCGTCATGAAGTACCAAGTTTGCATAACCAAAAGAAACCTGGAATTTGTATGGAATCAGGGAGAATTTATAAATAGCTTTGTTTACAAACTACAACAATTAAAATTCAGGGCTCAAATACATTTATTATTCTTTTATTTAGGTTCCGCGATTTACTCTCCTAATTATTTATATATAGCACATTATTTGGTTACGTATATTTGTTATTCCTACCTAAGAGTTTGCAGCCTGATGGACTATTCCAACGATGCACAGACTGGGAGATAAACTCCTTGGACTCATAACTTAACACCAGCCCTAACAAAAGCAGTGCTTCGCTGATTCTACCACCGGCTCGGCATCGCGACCCACTGATGAGATCCGCCCAGAAACTTAGTGGATTGTGGTCTATGGGACTTGAAACATTTTAAACAGACCCAAGGACGGTGGCGGCATCACGTATGTCTGTCTATAAATCTGGGTAGCCACTTAACCGGTGTGCCTTAATAATTAATAGATAATCAACTCATCCTACCGTCCGTGTACTATGTAAATACTGCTTATTTCCAAACCTATAAAAAGATATAAAATTTAACAACAAATTAAATGCTAGCATTCAGGTAATTTAATAAAGCCTTAGAAGAAACCATGAAAGATATCAATCATCATCTATCTGCCTTTTTACATGATTAAATCAGCCAGTCACGCGGTGACGCCATGAAAAGTACCAGGCGAACATAACACGGAAAGAGCTTTGGCTTCAATTCCTGATTCAAATAACACGCTAAGTTTTCCTGAACACTGAACGACCACCTTATATGCAATGATGTTACGTAAATTCCAACAAGTTTAAAACATTCAGGCTTATTTATAATCGAATACCTCGATTTAGGAAAATAGGCTTTCTTTTATAAGGTTGTACACGTCTTAATCAAAGCTTTTACGTCGTTTTCTGTCTCGCTCTCGTATACGCCCTCTTTTAAACATCATACTTCATTAATTTATGATACCTTAGTACGTACGTACAAGGGATAGGTTTTCGGGGAAATAAATAATGAATTAGTTAAATTAACAACTACGTAAATAAATAATCACCTCTTTATTAAAAGTACAAAAAACACAAAATGAAAAAATATAAGCGTTGATTTTTGTTTAAATAACTGAACCATTTTTTGATCAATGAAAATTTTGCTTTTCAAAAAGGAGAGGAAAAGGTTTGTTGTACATTACTCAATACAATATCCAAACCAAGCTTATCATTTGTACTGTTTTCTGAAATAAAGATTAAATCACTAAATACTCGTGTCCTAAAATGAGTGACCACTTAACGCCAAATAGACCGTCAATTCGTTTACAGATCTGTGCAATAATAAAATATTATGGCTTTAATAACATGAAACAAAACGCCATTTCGTTTTTCGTAAAATTTTACCAACAGCAGTTCTCGCTTATATTCTTCGACAACATAAACCTATTCTATAATAACAAACTTAAGCTAGACTAAAATAGACCTCAGTCAATTTACTTGATAATAGTTTTACTAGAAGAACGATTTAACTTTAGATAATTTCTCGTTGGTCCTAAATATTTCACACTCACATCAAAACAGGAAGTCAACGAATCGATTTTATTATTGATATTCCACAAACACTTTTATATTATTAACTAACTTTTTGTCCGCAAGTTCGCCTGTGTGACTGGTTTTTACTGGTGGTAGGACCTCTTGTGAGTCCGCGCAGGTAGGTACCACCGCTCTGCCTATTTCTGCCGTGAAGCAGTAATGCGTTTCGGTTTGAAGGGTGGAGCAGCCGTTGTAACTATACTGAGATCTTAGAACTTATATCTCAAGGTGGGTGGCGCATTTACGTTGTAGATGTCCATGGGCTCCAGTAACCACTTAACACCGGGTGGGCTGTGAGCTCGTCCACCCACCTAAGCAATAAAAAAAAAACTTTCTCCATACTTCTTCGCCGGTAGCCTAAGGAGCTACTTCAGCTACGTTATGGCTAGTAGGTGAGCTCACAGGGCTCAACCTGAGAGAGCTTGCTAGCGTCGGCCCTAGCAAGAGCAGTGCTTCGCAGAATTTACCGCCGGATTGCAATCACGTTCTACGGAGAAGATCCAGCGAGAAACTCAGTGAGTTGTATGTATGGGCTAGTTCGCTCGTAATCGAAGAGTTCGATGAAGACGGTGACTGGTGCTTGAAGAATCTAAAAACTCCGAGAGCGGATCCGGGGGATCCGATAAGACCTGTTTCGGGCGACGGCGGCTTTGCATTGCCCTGTCGCCTATATGAACTACATTTTTAAGGCATTAGCAGAGATCGATTCTCAATTCTCAAAAGCTATGTTAAAATCGATTCGTTGCTTTGGGCGGGAAAACTATAAAGACAGAGAGAGCCTCTTCGCATTGATTGATTTATTTAAAATTTAGCTTATTCCAATTTTTTTAAATTATAATAAAGTTTTGCAATTTCAATTTTAATGAAACATTTACATTCTCTTTCATTAATTTATGTCTATCTATGAAACCTACTTGAAAATCCATTCCAAATCTACGGAAATGTGCCCGTAGACAGAGACTAAAAATCGCTGGTTCCTTGTTCGTCTTTTTTAGCTTTCACCCTGTGTCACAATTATTATTTTTGTTCAATACACACAGACAACATAGAATCTACTGTTTTGTTATATGCATTTTCAATGTTTACATATGAATACAATCTGAGTAAACAAAAACACAACACGTTCATAATACTAAAAGATTGAAAATGGACGTGGCTTTTGTTTCATTAATCGTGCGTGAATACAATTAATTCATGTACACCGTGAATCATTCAATAGCATTGTACAATGGCGGCTTTCATGTACAAAAAGACATGGTTTGGTTATTAATAACCCTAAGGTCCTTCGTGTGCGACTTTTGTACCTCATTTAAAATCAAACAATAAATTTAATAATACCTTACTTCACGTGACAAAGACAGTAAATAATAATACGAGCTCTTATCCGCGGCTTCACCCGCGTGGTCACGGTGAAGTGTCAATTTAGTTTAGTTTCTAGATTGAGAGCCTAACCTTCTACCAGGTATGCGGGACTGGACGATCCGCAGATTTAGAGCCTTAAGTGCGGTTTTCCCTGGGAATGAGATGTTTTTTTCGGATTAAGAGGTAGCCTATGTCACAGTCCTGACCTAATAATAAAAATAATAAAATAAAATAATAATATCAATCCGTTATTTCGTTTCGATATCAGGGAAGAACAGACAAACACACAAACACATATACTTTTAAAATAATAGTAGTATTTTTTTTAAATTTTTTCTTTATTGCTTAGATGGGTGGACGACCTCACAGCCCACCTGTAGCAGTATTGCCTTTCAGTTTGAAGGGTGGGGCAGCCGTTGTAACTATACTTGAGACCTTAGAGCTTATATCTCAAGGTGGGTGGCGCATTTACGTTGTAGATGTCTATGGGCTCCAGTAACCATTTAACACCAGGTGGGCTGTGAGCTCGTCCACCCATCTAAGCAATAAAAAAAAAGTAGTATGGAAGTATAGGTTACACGCGCCAAAGACTCCGTAAACAAGACTATCTTTCGTGATATATGATACAATTAATTTTAACGAGTATGCGACCTTGACGCTACCCTCCTTCCATGGAATCGACGTTAAAATGTATCGATTCCTTTGATGGCGCGTATTGAGAAAATGAAAATCTGTGAATCAAATTCGAAATTCGTCTAAAATCTATGCAAATTGTCAGATTTGCGATCAAAGCATCAAAGGATATGATGCATCAGAAGATTGCCACATAAGGATTTGGCTTTGAGCGTATATTAATTACTTGCACCTTTATGTCATTGTTAATACCATCTTAGTATCCCTATTTTCGCTCGGAGTATCGCTAAATGAATTAAATATACATACAGTCCCATTTATTCTAACAATTTATATTATTTGGAAATGTGTATGTGTATGTATATGTATGCATATATGTATGTATGGAAATGTGTGTGTGTATATGTGTGTACATCGTGGAAAAAAAACTGTAAGATAAACTTTAGAACTTCAACACTATTCGGGAATTAACGGGAAACAGGCAGAACTGTGTTTAAACAGTTAAAACAAGAGGCAATTGGTTTGGAGGAGGGAGTAGCAGAAATATAGGGATGATAAAAGAAATTGAAGAGTTTAACATGAAGTAGACAATTATGACTCCAGACTCCAGACCAGACCCGTTTCAAATCAGCTTAGGATCCTACTGCTAGTAGCAGTAGCTATCATGGAATAGAAATAACGGAAAAATGCGAATCTTGCATACATACAAGTTCCAAACGTTCGTATATTATTACGAACACCGAGCAAAAAACCGCCCAGAGGAAGATTCTCCCTTTGTGATTTCTTGTATTGCCAAAAGCGAACTCTTGCTACTAGACAACTTACTAAGTAATGATTTCATGAAGATAGACCACGAGACTTTAACGGTGAATAAGCGGATGCGATGCTTATACGTCGCGAAAAAAAAACTTTTTTTTTATGATTGAAGCATTACTGGTGGCCCGGAGGCCTTTCCAGTTTCACCAGGACAGGTGGGCGAGCAAAGATTCAGCCAGGAGGGGCAGGATTTGCTAACAGCTGCCCGAGTGCCTCCAGAGGATACCTAACAACTGAAGAGCAGCTGCTTCGCGAATGAATCTACTACCTGATTGGAATTGTGACCCGCTGAGAGGATCCGGGGAGAAACTCAGCGGGCTGATGCATGGGTTAGCAAAATAATAACCGTCATCACGTAGACTATACTTAGGCTGGCCATAAATACTGTAACAATTAAAAAAAAAGTAGGAGAAAGAGAAAGGTACTATACACTACTCGCTTGTGTATACGACTGTCGCGCCTGCGCACGTCTCATTTAACGGTTTTATTCCACGGACTTTTTCTTACGGTTTTACTATCACATTTTTTTCAGTTCGGTCGCGCAGCAAAATCCCTATCTCCTCCAAGCCTGCCGTAAGGAACTTCGTTCCAAAAAAAATATTCAGAAACAGCCGGTTCGATTGCGATGAAATTTTCAAGAAAATCTTTAGATTGGCCTAATGAGTGATCATAAGCAGTTTGATAGCGATCGAATCAAAGTCAGATCCAAGATCAGCCCTTAAAGCGGTGTCGAGTTTGATCGAAATTGAACATTCATGCTGGACTTGAAGTATTTCCCAAATCTACTCGATCATTTCGACTTTTACCTTAGTCCGACTGAAATACATTTGACATTTTTTTTGTATCGTGAACTAAAACCGCCTTAACTACCTGTCTTGGTACACATCTTACGAGCAGTTACCAATAACTTTTAAAATTTCTTGAGATTCTTCTTATCTTGAACACACCTTTTATTCGATCCCAAAGAAATTTTGTTTCGGATTCTATGCTGTGTTAGATCCTTTACCTTCATCTCTTATACACATGCACTAATTCAGATGACATACAATAAAACCCCCGCAGCAAAATATACATTTTATGTTATATAAATGACTAATTTTATTCATAAATATATTATATTAAATTAGTTGTGTTCCTTTCTAAATTGTAAATTGTGTAGATAAGGGAAATAGAGAGCCATTCCCATTACAAGCATCCATTATATTACTTATTGGGACGACTCAAAAAACTATCTCTGTAATATTAATTTGGTAATAAATAACATATTTTATTTTTAAACTAATGAGTCGTAGTAAATCCTACTCTTAACATCAGGTGGACCGTGTGCTGGTTTGTACGCCTCAGAAATTAAAAGAGAGTTATTTTTTTAACACTAAATCCGACCCTGCCAATACTAAATTAAATTTTATTGCGAAAAGAAGTAATTAAACATGTCACTTCATTTTTATTGTACTTTGCATGATGTGGTATGATTTAGAACTAGCGTGATAATATTTATTGCGCTTAAAACAATTCTTTACAATCAGAACCTTAAGAAACAACATCATAATTGTCTTCTAACAAAACGGATGTATAAATAATGAATATAATCTAATTAACTTCCTCATGTGACACGACTGCTTCTTGATAAGAAAATTGACTTCACCATAGTACAATTAAAAACTGTATTCAACACTTAGAACACTCAATAAACACTTTAAAACTCTCAATTCGCTTGTTCCGCTTCGCTTCAGGTGATCCGTTCGCTGTTTCTGCGTGACTGTGTGCCATCTCTGCAACGCTTTTTTTATATTCGATAGATACCTCATCCCTAGAATTATCGAGAATATTCCACACATCTCTAGTAGTAGTTTGCGCTATCTGTCAATAGATGGCGTTGTACCGAATGCGTCTCGAACGTTCTAGGCGCTTCTAGGACCTTCGATATTCGTTCGACTATTCGGCGATAGATGGCGTTGCTCTTACTGGCGTAACAATATGTGATTCAATTCTTGGAAGCGACTGTATTGTCTTTATAGACGTATACAGCGCTCTTAATAGAAGTTATAATGACGTTATAATTATTAATAAAGCTTAAAAACAACAATGAATGTATACAGTAGCGTTTATTACTTATTACGGAAAAATAAAAAAGGGAATTAAGGCCACACGTGAATTCGGGAGTCTAGAACGAGAAAAAGTCTAGAAAGTCTGAAAGTTCTAGAAGTTAGTTAAATCTGAAAATCCAATTCACCTCGGTCACCATTCTCGTCGAGTTGACCGCAAGTTCAACAAACAACCTAACCCCATAGATACAACCCAATGAGTTTTTCTCCAGATTTTCACAGGAGGTCGCGATTCCGATTCGGCGTTGCTCACCTACAATTCCGAGAGTAGCTAAATAGTCCCTTGGGCTACTGGCGATTCGGTTGAAAAAAATAAGAAAAAAGACCTTTCGAGATTTCTTTTTGAAAATTACGTCGCGGTTTTTACACACCACATTCAAACCTTATCGTATGATAATTGTAAATAATGGTTACTTTTAATTGAAACATATCTTCATAGCTGTCTCATATTCCCAGCTGGAAGCTATGAGTAATTTCAAATGATAGTGTAGCGCCTAGTGCTTATTACAGAATTTAGTAGTCATTCATGAATACAAGAGCACAATTGGGATTTTGAATATAAATAAATCGTCAATACTTACTGGGTGGTTTTCATGGATTTGTTCATCTATTGTAATTACTGCTTGCTACTTACTGGTGGTAGGACGTCTTGTGAATCTGCACGGTTAGGTACCATCTATGTCTGCTGTGAAGGAGTAATGCGTTTCGATTTGAAAGATTGGGCAGCCGTTGTACTGTAATAATTGAGACTTAGAATATCATTTCTCAAAATGGGTGGTGGCATTAACGTGGTTAATGCTTATGGGCTCTGATGACACGTGTTAAATACATATATACGTATGTATGTACGAGTAGTTCATTGGTTCCGCATCAATAATCAATTATTGAATAGTAAGAATACTAAATGTATTAAATTTACTTTAAAATGTATTAAATCATCTTTAAATGTGAGACAAGTAGATAGTAATGTCATTGTTTCTGAGGAATCATTGGAGCTTGTTGAGTCAACTGTATTTCTTGGTATAACAGTGGACTCCAAACTGCAGTGGGGACCTCATATTCATAAATTGGCGAGTAAGCTCAGTTCTGCAACATCCGCAGTAAAAAAATTTAGACTGTTAACAAAAGTGGACACGGCTCGTTTAGTTTACTTTAGTTACTTCCACAGTGTCATGTCCTATGGCATTTTGCTATGGGGCAATGCGGCCGATATAGAAATGATATTTATTCTGCAGAAAAGAGCTATTTATAACATGCACTCAAGGGAATCCCTCAAGAAAAAATTTAAAGAAATTAAAGTTGTCACTATGTCATCCCAGTATATTTTTGAAAATTTGATGTATGTTCGTAAACATATTGAGGAGTTTCCTAAAAAGTCGAACATACATAATAGAAATACTAGGAACAAACACAAGCTTGTTGTGCCGATGAGTAGGTTACATAAGATACGAAATTAATTCAGGTGTTTGTCTGTGCGCCTGTACAACAAAATCCCACAAGATGTTCAGAACCTACATATACATAGGCTTAAGAAAACTATTAAAGAACATCTGTGCAATAAAGCTTACTATAAATGATTATCTAGAAGATTGCACAAAGTGGGAATGAGTTGCTCGCTCCGGGCATTTCAATATTGTAATAATCGTTACGTTATAATACGCATTGAAAAATGAATATTTTTTATCTAATATAAAAAAAAAACTAAAACATATATAAAAAAAGACATGCCCGCTGAGTTTCTTGCCAATTCTTCTCAGGACGGAGGCTAGTTCTTGTGAATTGGCGGTAGTTCTTTTGACGTTCAACAAGTATGTACTTTCATTTATGTTGAATAAAAAATTTTTGATTTGATTTGATTTGATTTGATTAGTATATTAGAGATACCTCTGCAACACTTTGAGATGTTTATTAGCCCGAAGACCACTAAATCACTTCATAAAACTAGAGTACATTCTTCGTTTTGTAAATCTCCTATTTAAATTCATATTTCGATAAGGTTTCATTATTAAAATACCAATTTAGTAAATAAGAAGCCCGCGGAGGCGTCGAGTAACGATCTGTAAATTATCAGCCGAGTGATTCTGTGAAACTCATTTTTAGCTGTAATAGAATCTTCTGTAACTATACCTGAAACTTTAGAACTTATATCTCAAGGTGGGTGGCGCGTTTACGTTGTAGACGTCTATGGGCTCCAGTAACCACTTAACACCAGATGTGAGCTCATTCACGCACCTCATGCAATAAAAAAATTAATTGTATTCTGAAACACTTCCTGTGTCTCAAGGTGGATGAGGGCATTGTTGATGCTTATGGATTCTGTTAACCACTTAACACCAGGTGAACAATAATAATAAAAACATAACTTCTGTGTTCAAATTATTGGCAAATTAGTGATGTCTCATTAAAAAGCTCGTAAGCTATTTGTCGATTACTATTAGCTCGTTGATAACCCTGATTATTAAAGAATGGCTGTGAGCTCGCCTCGCATCAACCGCCTTAATTCCGTCATCCACCTTCGGACATGAGTTTGAAGTCTCAGTTTTTACATTATAACTGCTGCACTTTAAACCGAAACGCGTTACTGCTTCACGGCAGAAATAGGTAGTATTGATGTGTTAGTGTCGGGACCTAGTAGGAGGTTCGGCCCCAGGACCGAAAAAAAAAAGGTTAGTTAGTGTAGGTGGTAGTGTTGATATAGGTAGTGTTGATATAAACCCGTGTGGGCTGACAAGACGCTCTACTATCATTTTTTGAATACGTTTGGTATTGTCATTGTAAGTTTACATTGTAGTTATCAGGAATGAAGAGATTTGCAGAAGAACCAAGGTAACTGATATAGCCCGAAGGGTTGCAAGATTGAAGTGGCAGTGGGCAGGGTACATTGCTCGTAGAACAAATGGCTGCTGGGGCTGAAAAGCTCCAGGGTAAAGACCGCGCACCAGAAAGATCAGCGTGGGTTGTTCCATGAGGTTGATAGCTAAGCTAAGCTAAGCTAAGCTATAGCTAAGCCCTCGCTATTGAGATACGAAATAAGTCATCAGAAGAATAGGCCTTAAATTTTAACTCGAGAAACTTTAACAGAATCTATAGAGCTTTTGCTGTTTGTGTATCGAAAATCAAATTAGTATTTGAAAACTATATAAATTCAGACTCCGACTACGAGGCATCTTTGTCAAAGACATTGAACCTGATTCAGAAAGCGTCTAAACTCGGATCCCATTCTTTAATAATCAGGGTTATCAACGAGCTAATAGTAATCGACAAATATCTTACGGGCCTTTTAATGAGACATCACTAATTTGCCAATATTTTGAACACAGAAATTATGCACTAAATGAATGATTATCAGCTCTGAAATATTTACTTTCCATCTCAATAGTTTTTGCACTTCATTGAACGTCTGATTAGTTTCAGAGGCAAGGAAGCGTCAAATTCATAGTGTAAATATACTTATTTATTTATGTACACACAAAAAAGAAGACATAGTACAGAGTAATAGGAAAATTATGTACAAAGGCACTGCTTATTTCTTTAAGAAATCTCTTCCAGCAGACCTGCGAGAGGATTATGAGAATAATAATTAAAAGTGATGAGTGTGTGTAGAACAGCTAAAATAACAAATACAACATGAGAATTTTAGTAATGCACATACACATATGCTAAGTATCATTCGTATATACGAAGAGTATAGAACAATGATCATTCGGTTGATGAGAGATAGAATTGTTTGACCTTGTATTTAAAAGCAGAAACAGACTTGCAAACTCGGATGTCAGCCGGCAACGAATTCCACTTAATGTAAACTTTAAGCTTTCTACTATAGTTACCAGTCATAAATGATTTAGATTTTTTTATTATTATTGTTCACGGCCCACCTGTTGTGAAGTGGTTAACGGAATCCACAAACATCAACAATGCCCTCATCCACCTTGAGACACAGGAAGTGTTTCAGAATACAATTATTTTTTTTATTGCATGAGGTTCGTGGATGAGCTCACATCTGGTGTTAAGCGGTTACTGGAGCCCCTACACATCTATAACGTAAATGCCGCCAACCACCTTGAGATATGAGTTCTAAGGTCTCAGTATAGTTACAACGACTGTCCCGCCCGTCAAATCCGAACGCATTACTGCTTCACGGCAGAAATAGGCAGGGTGATGATGCCTACCCGTGCGGACTCACAAAAGGTCCTACCACCAGTAAAAATTGTAAGCACAGAGCATAACTTCGAAGTACATAATTGGATATTTAAAATTATGTTCACCCATGTTTTTTTACGGTACGCAATGTAAGCCAATTAAAATGAGGTCACGCGGGGGCGGAGGTTTTTTTTATACATTACGGGTTCGCGAAATATGACCTAACTGGAACGACCAGTGTGCTTGCTAGTTGAACAAATCAATATTAATTTTTGCTACTTTAATTTAGTTACTTCCTACTAAGTCGTCGTGGCCTAAAGGATAAGACATCCGGTGCATTCGTGTTGAGCGATGCACCGATGTTCGAATCTCAGGCGGGTACCAAATTTTCTATTAAATTACGTACTCAACAAATGTTCACAATTGACTTCCACGGTGAAGGAATAACATCGTGTAATAAAAATCAAACCCGCAAAATTATAATTTGCGTAATTACTGGTGGTAGAACCTCTTGTGAGTCCGCACGGGTAGTTACCGCCACCCTGCCTATTTCTCCCGTGAAGCAGTAATGCGTTTCGGGTGGGGCAGCCGTTGTAACTATACTGAGACTAGAACATTATATCTCAAGGTGGGTAGCACATTTACGTTCTAGATGTCTATGGGCTCCAGTAACCCCTTAAAAGCAGGTGGGCCGTGAGCTCGTCCACCGACCTAAGCAATAAAAAAAACAAAGAGCAAACAAAAAACAAAACTATTCATCACACGAATATTTGCCCGATGTAGGAATCGAACCCACGACCCTCGGTACAACAGTCAAGGTCAATAACTACTGCACCACCGAGTCAGTTTAACTTGGAAATGATAATCGCGATTTTCGGTTTTATTTTTGGAATTTACCATCTATCGATGTTAATAACAACAACACTAAAATATATATTTTTCATAGATTGTTGGACGAAGTCCCAGTCGGACTAGTTAGTGTTAAATGGTTACTAGAGTTCACAGACGTGACTAGGTAATGTTCCCATATGAGACAGAGGTGTGGTATATCGATTATTTTATTAGGGCAGCTCTAGTCGAAAAATTCGATCGAAATGGGATAACTGTGTATACAAATGGCGTGCATACGATGGTGACAGCTCTTTGGGTGCGTCGTAGGCTCGTCCACTTTAGCAAACAATAAACTGGCTGTATGGAATGAAATACTGTGGTCTTAAAATTTCATAAAAATATGAGCTGTATGCATTGCTTGCAAATACCTAACTACGTAATTATCATGTAATACATGTAACATATCTATGTATTTATTTATGTTCTTTTTGTATGTAACGGAATCTTTGAACGACATTTTCACCGACTTGACGTCCGATTAATATGAAATTTTACGCACGCATCAAACAGTAATGAAAGTACAATAATTTTGTAATTTCGCTCTAATATCCTGATCTATATCAAGAGGATAAAAGTAGATAAAATCATTTGTTAGTTCGGTTTGCTTTTTAAGCGTGTTTTTTTAGTTTTTAAACTACCTACAATATTCATACTTGCAAGTAGGTAATTTTTAACGGTATTTCTGAGGGATCTTTCTCTTAAAATTATTATTTATGAATTTAATTAACAGAGTAGACTATTTATACAGAAATTCTAATTACTCGACTCGTTTGTACTTATGGTTGCATCTAATAGAATCTTTTTTAATGTTTATCCACATTTATTTTTTATACTCAATACAATTCAGAGTTGGTCTGGTGGATTGCAAAATAGATTTTTTAAATATTATATGTATATTTAAAATTAGCTTAATCTTGAACTAGATTTACCAACTACGGTAATTGAAGAAACAATAATGTTAAATTTATTACAAATACACAAAAAAAAAAAATCACATGGCTCTTCAATCGGTATATGCACCTCTTTCACGTTGTAGGATTTTATGCCTGCCTCACGTAAATTCCCGAACGTTCCGCTATAGGAAGAGGGAAGCGCTGTCTATGTGTGCGTAGCCACGCCATTCAGGCGGGATATTGAATATTGATCGGTTCGGAAGAGCTCTTCGGTGTTCATGTTCTCCCAGTACTTTCCGATCGGGCAATCATTATCGGTAATCGCCAATACCCGTTTCCAATAACTTCGAACGACGGATGGATAGGGTATCGGGCAAGTCCGAACCCCGCCACTTCGGAATTCGGAAGAATTCCTTCGATTTGTGCTATCCTAGTACATTCCGATCACCGAATATCGGTAAAATGGTAGAATAAAGGCGGAACCATGTATAAAAAACGTATTGATAATGTACCGTTTTGTAGCGGGTGTGTTGAGTTTGTCCGCATTTACAAATTGCTTTTTAAATATAAAAGGCGTTCGTAATTAAATTTATTGTTCAGACATTACAATTATACACACACTTTGATTCGGGTATTGACTTTTACGGCTTTGACAATTAAATTACTTACGATTCATTAGAAATTAAGCTATGTGTAGGTACATTACTTGTTACAGCGTCATCTAAATTGCAAAGCATGGAAAATCTAAAAAAAACATAACAGAGTAACTCTACCACAAGTTATATGAACTGCCACACTGGGCAGGGAAGTTCATAGACTTAGGCCTTACGTTTTTACTGGTGTAGGGCCTCTTGTGAATCCGCACGGATAGGTAGCACCCTGACTATTTCTGCCGAGAAGCGTTTCGGTTTGAAGGGTGGGGTAGCCGTTGTAACTATACTGAGACCTTAGAACTTATATCTCAAGGTGGGTGGCGCATTTATGTTGTAGATGTCTATAGGATCCAGTAACCACTTAACACCAGGTGTGAAACACAATGGATGCCGTTTTATCAGTAGTTTAATTCAGTTTATACAATATTTTGTTATTCCACGGTAATATTGTACAACAGTTTAGACCGAGCAGCGAGTTCGGTGCACCAATCTCACTTTAACTATATCCAACGATTCAACTCGATACGTTTTTATGCTCACAAAATGTGTCAACCGACAACACAAGCCTTCCCAAAGTAAGGATGGCGCCTCAACCACGCTCGAGATAAACGCTCTGCTCTGATCGGTCGCGGCCTACGTGAATTTACAGTTTTGGTACCTTTTATTACAATTTATTTTTATAAAAGGTTTTAAAGCTATAGGAAAACGTAACAAACAGAATAAAATAAAATTAGGAATTATAAAAGTAACTACAACGTCAAAATAATAATAATAATAAACATTATGCATCTAAACAAGAATCAACTCGACTCATTGCTTCCTCTGACATATATATCTCTGTCTATATCTCTATGTGCCAATGACGCTGGCCTTTTGAATTTTAATTAAAGTTACACAATTCAAATCGTCAAAATATTTCGAACGATAAAATAAAGGCTTAGTCAAATATTATAGCTCTCGTTGTAAAATAAAGTAGCATCTGTACTATTTATTGTATTTGTTTGAAACTTAAACAGTTCGACTGTTTAATTCAATTGACATGCGATCAAGAGCTTGACCCACGGGTTAAAGTGTTGTAAGCTCGTTGACCCGATAATTATTTTCATCTTTATCAGACTGCGAATTTTCCGTCGGTAACGAATGCTGTATGTTTGGTTTCATTGTTTACTCGTATAAGCTTTACTAGATGAGAGGTTTTTTTTTGATAACGCCATCTTGTTGTGTCTTTAAAGCGGTTAGTTGCCCTCAATTAAGAAAAATAGTATTATTATTCGCCAATAGATGTCGGGAAGAGTTGATTATTGAAAACGTGAATAAATCAACATTTTCTGAAAATAAATCGTAGCTAGATCGATTTATCGCCCCCGAAATCCCCTGTATACTAAATTTTATGAAAATCGTTGGAGCCGTTTCCGAGATTCAGATTATATACAAGAATTGCTCGTTTAAAGGTATAAGATTTACCACTTAACATAGGTTTGAGGTTCATAAATTATTACACGCTTTACGCAGTAATAAGTTAATATAAAAAATGTCACTATACCGATATATGTATTATTATACTAATCGATCAAGAAAGTACCGGGAAAAGATCAGTAATACACAAAGTTTTGGTTATTTATACAAATTTATCGTATCCCCTTCAAAGTATGCTCCTTCAGAAACGATACACTTACGCCAATGAATAATCCAATCATCAAACCATATTTTAAACACTTTTTTCCAAAATTGAATTTAGGTCCTTTTTAATCACGACCCAGTGAGAAGATCCGGCGTGAAATTCGGTGGGCTCTTTGAGGGGTGGAGCAGCCGTTGTACTATAAAACTAAAAACTAGACCTCACTCATGTAACAAGGGTGGGTCATTTACCCTGTTGATGTCTATGGGCTCTGGCTTATATAGTACGCCACACTATATAACGTACAACGTATAATAATAATAATATTAATAACCTTCACTTTATTGCATTAATACATTTAAGTTTTTTTTAAAATTAAAACTGATCATTGTGTTATTTTATAAGCAACCTTAGGTATGAAATCGAAATGAATACAGACTCGAATTCGTTTAAAAAAATAAAAAAATATGAAATTAAACCTTAAAAGTAATTTTAATTACGTCTACGACTCGTGAATAATAAATAATACCTAAGAAATTACTATGAATTCTGTACTTCAACAAACACACCTTAAAAGTAATCAGAACGAGAAATTGAACACAACACACAAAATAGAAAAACAATTAATTCTGAAATACTGTTTCACTACGACACACCACCGTCCCGATTACGTGTCGATTAAAACATAAATATAGTTCTCGAACGTTCTAGAAGAGTATTCGATTGGAAATAGGTCAAGTATCAAAGTTACGCGATGTTAAACACAATACAGTCATCGACTTTACTAATGAAGTGCTTGAACACGCCGTCTTCTGAAGAGCGAATTATAGCAAAAGTTCATTGTACTGGTTTTTTTTCTACCAAAAAATCTTGATGACCCGCCGTTCTTTGAGATTGATGGAAAACGTTACATTGGCTTTTAAAAGAAATGAGGATTCATTTTGTCGGAATTTTTTCGCGTTCTGACTCATGTCTCTTTTTAATTTTTTTTATTGCTTAGATGGGTGGACGAGCTCACAGCCCACGTGGTGTTAAGAGGTTACTGGAGCCCATAGACATCTACGACGTAAATGCGCCACCCGCCTTGAGATATAAGTTCTAAGGTCTCAAGTATAGTTACAACGGCTGCCCCACCCTTCAAACCGAAACACATTACTACTTCACGGCAAAAATAGGCAGGGTGGTGGTATCTTCCCACGCGGACTCACAAGAGGTCCTACCACCAGTAAAACCAGTCACCAGTCTCGTGATGTTTGTAAGAGAATTGTTCTCAGAAACGATAACAGGCAGTCGTGTTTATCGTTCCTGTTATGATAATTATTGTTTATTTATTCACTGGTAGGTTTCACGCCGGAAGCAATGGCAACACGATTTAAAATCAACTAAGCGCGGAATCTTTCTAGAACGCTCTAGATCGGGCCATTCGCCCGATTATTTTTAACTTAGCGAATTAATTGTATTTTCAGTTTAACTTGATTTATTAAATACTACCGATACCTTTTAATAGGCTTGGAATGCTAATTTTACATAAAATATACATTAATAATGATAAATATGTTTGTATATTGGGAAAATTAAAATTAAAGACTAAAACTAAAGCTCCTAACAACTGTATGTAATAATTAACTTCATCGGGATGTTCTTACGGCACGTTGGTGATAAAATAAATAATAAATTATATAAAATAAAATAAATAAAACGATTATATTATATTATTTTTATTTTTTTGTAGGTGGACGGGCTTACGGCTCCCCTGAACGTAACGGTCGCTTAAGGACATGAACAATGCTACAACATTGGTCATCAAAAAAAAAAAAGCTGCCAATACTTCGCGTAGTAAAAATAAAATATGCAATTCCATGCAACTAATCAGTCTATTGTATTTTTATGATACTGTAACAGAAAGCTTCCTTGGCTTCCTTGGAATGCTAAAAAATTACTGCACCAAATTTCTTCACAATTAGATAAATGGTTTATTATAAATAATTTATAGGATAAACACAAACGTATTTATCAAAACTAGAGGTCCCGCAGCAGTCGAAATTCGACTATAATTAATTGGAATTGTAAGTTTGTACACTATTATGATTGTATTTTATACTTCTATAATCACAAATTTCGCCAAGACAAACAATATTTAATCTATTCTCAATTTGACAACAGACGTCAAGAACAAAAGTTTGACAATAAATAGTATGCATGCGTGTGTGCGTCAAATACATGCATGGTATGTAGTGTGTGTAATGTTTTCTTTATTGATTTAATGTAACTTTTAAGCATTATTTAAAAAAATATATTAGCGTTGTGCACGTCTTCTCTATATTCTCTATAAGTGTGGAAAATTTCACACTCCTCCGTCCGCGCAATTTTCGTAAAAAGTAACAACAACAACAAAGTTTTTTCTTCACGTATTAATATATCAAAATAGCAACGTTTGTAATTGTCAGTTGTTATTAATTTGTAAATCCAATTCGTAATTTTTCTTCGCATTCTACGAGGTATAGTATTGTTGCTCTACTAGATACGTCCGCGACTTATTATCTATGGATTAAATAGTCGCTTAAATAAATTCAATAATATGAATATTTATTTACGTTCAGTTAAAAAAGTATCGGAAATGGATGATTTGTTTATGGTTCCACGTTAAATTTTTTTGTTTTTGTTTTTCTTGTTAGATTGGCACAACTTCAAGTTTCCACTCCATGGCACACGTTTTCATCCGACATTAAGGACAATTCGTGACGAGAACTGAACCTCATTCCGGAAAAAAGCGTTTAAAAATGTTTTGATGATTAGATTCGAGTATGTTTCTGAAGGAGTACACTTTGAAAGTGATAAAATAAATTTGGGTGATTATCTAAAAAAAATTTTTATTAATGATCTTTTCCCGGTACTTACCTGACAGAGTAGTATTAAATTATAATACCTAAATCATGTAACATTGCTAAATCAATAAACAGTCAAAATCAATACGGCGATCTTTGATTATATACGTGTATATAATCAAAGATGGCGATCATCCCCAGCTTGAGAAATTGACTTTGTCTTCTTCAAGTCTTGAATTTTCAACCTCTAAAATATCTTAATATTTTAAAATAACTGTCGAAATCAGTTTGTTTTACTATAAATATTAATTGTATCTCCAAATTATGGTTTCCATTTTTCTCTTTCTCTATCTTAAATTAACTATTTTTTAACACTATATACATATGTAAATATACATGTAATTAGTGTAAAAATTTCGTTAAAGCTTTTGTGGTTGTTAACTATGGAGACATTTAATTCGTTGTTACCACGATTTTTAGTTTTAATGTGTTCCCGCTAGTTTAACAGTGTTACAATTAATCCATAGACACAGCCCACTGAGTTTCTCGCCGGATCTTCTCAGTGGGTCGCGTTTCCTACCCGGTGGTAGATTCTGCGAAGCACTGCTCTCGCTAGGGCCAGTGTTAGCAACACTCCCGGTTTGAGCCCCGTGAGCTCACCTACACGTCAAGAAGCTGAAATAGCCTCTCAAGGCAATCAGCATAGGTAGGAAATAAAAATGATGTGTGGGTCTGCAGATAGGATGTTAGCATTTTTTTTAAGGGATTTTATGACCTGGTAACTGTGACCTTTAAGTCATATCTTATTTTAATTTATAGTCATATTTTTATGAGCAATGATGTTATGGAGTGAAATGAAATGATGATGATTAATTTGAGACATTAATCAACTGGGATGAAATTAAATGAAATGAAATAAGATGATATTGGATGAAATATAATCTCAGTAAAATGATGGTCATTTACTAAGATTTTTTCAGTGAACTTTTTGGAGGATCCCCAGAAGCTACGTCCAGCGGCTTTGTTTCATTTTCCCACATTTGTGCACTTTCACAGATATTAAACAGTTAATAAACCACCATTATTACACATTTAAACCCGAAGAAACACTAAATAGACAAAACAAAACAAATCACACAACTTCACTCCTCGTGTTCCCGCCAAAAAATCAATGTTAGGAATAGAAAAATCTATGTTGCCAATGTATCGATAATTTTTTTCTACCTATTAGCTGGTCGGCTAAAGGTTATTCCAACTCAGGCGGGATACCTCGATCGCTTGCCATAATATATATTATATATCACTAGATCTTCATTCAAGCACATTCTTCATTCTTATCAGTTGAATTTCCGCAAAGATGCCACTTGCACTTATGTAGTTCACTTTCTATCTTATATTTGTAGTACCTACCAAACTCAACATGGAAATACTTTAAATATAATAAAGTAAGGCAAAGAAGGGAGTAAAAAAAGATAAAACAGGTGCGATAGTTTTTTTGTTACATTTGATGACGCATTGAGGGCTCCCAAACCTCCACAAATACCAGGCACCCATAACACAACAGGAGCTATCTACATTCCAACAGTCCTGTCGTTCCAGACACAGGAAACGCCAGATGCGCCGGTGAATGAACTCCGGTTGACAAGGAAGGAAACGGGGTATATTCCTAGCTCGCTCTAAAGTCATTGCCGATCAAATTACAACATTGCCATGACTGTTTTAACGTTCAATTCCATTTAGAACTGTCAACGGAGAACAGGTAAAATTTATAAGAAAAGACAATGATTTCGAACCAAAAATAAAAGAATCCAAGTAACAGAAAGAAGCACTTTAAGTTTAGAGCTTAAGATGACAACAGTATGGCCTTTATTTGTTTGGTTGTCGGTTTTTGGTTTTGGCAAAATGGGATCAGAGCGTGAGAAATTCGGGAAGAAACTTCTTCGGTGTACCAGGAACTCATGAATCACAAAGAAATCTTTTTCCCACGTTCTTCGTTGAGATCGGTTTATGGTAAATTCCCACGATCGAACGTGTGTTTTATGTGTGGGTATCTTTTTTAACATTTTTTTATAATGATTGGTAGGTAGTGTTTTTTATTTATTAATTTCAGTTTTGTAAATTTATCGCAGTATTTAATTATATATATTTTTTAAACTTAATCAAGAAAATATAATCAATTAAATAATGAAGAAAAATGAAATATCCCACCTAAAATTCAAAGTCTGATTGGCATTTCCTATACAATAATTTTCAATTACCCGCAGCATCATTCATCAAAAATTCGTAGCCGCCATCGATTCCGGGGTGGAGGAATATCGGGGAGGGGGGAGGGTTCGCTAGAATCGAAGTTTATTGGCAGTATCGGCAATCGCCAATACGTTCGACTGATCGGAAAGCACTAGGAGCACATGACCAGCGAGGAAGTGTATCGAACCGATCAATACTAATATCCCGTATAGCTAGCCATCGATATCCCATCACACACACACACGCTTGACTCCCTGCAGCTCAACAGGTGTCCATAAAACGAATTCTCGTTTTCACGCCAATTCCAACTTTACGGCGATTCGAATTTCGAGCTCCCACTCGCTTTTAAGCTCTTGCTCTCGAGGGCTTCTAGAAACCAAGGACATGTTATTTAAAATGAAACGAAATGAAAAACAATCTAATATCATCCGCATATAATATTTTAGACTCAATACGATGAATGATGTATAATCTAATTATTAGGATAAATTACCTTTATTATAACGATCAATTTAAAAATAGTATTTTTTTCCGGTATCTGCCAGTCACAGACGTAATTAAAACTATACGGCCTATGAGATAAATTAATAATGAACCTATAACTATGACCAAGACCAATGGACCAATGTGTTATTCTCAAACTTGTCTCGTATGCTGGAAGATATTCTTAAGTCTAACACCGCTTTTGGAGTAAATTTTCCAATTGCCATCTATTTTTGTTTGCTTACATGAATAAGTATATAACTAAAACTATATATGTTATATAAGGAACACAGTTTTTGTCGTGTCGATGACTGAACTAGGTCTTTTTTTTTTATTGCTTAGATGTGTGGACGAGCTCACAGCCCACCTGGTGTTAAGTGGTTACTGGAGCCCATAGAGATCTACAACGTAAATGCTCCACACACCTTGAGATATAGTTCTAAGGTCTCAGTATAGTCACAACGGCTGCCCCACCCTTCAAACCGAAACGCATTACTGCTTCACGGCAGAAATAGGCGGGGCGGTGGTACCTACCCGTGCGGACTCACAAGAGGTCCTACCACCAGTAATACGGTCTACCTGTTGTTAAGCGGTTATCGGAGCCAAAAAGCATTTGAATGCTGCCGCTATCCTGGAGACATGAGATCTAGAAACTAGGTCCCATTCTTCAAATGTTCGTTACGAGAAAAATAGACAAGACATTGTTACCGTGCAGGCTGCGTATATTTCCTAGCAATAATCAGGACAAAGCTTGTGATATTAGATTAAATCTATTCATTCGTAAACAAATTCATTCATTAGCGGACTGGAACTCTGATCTCGTTCAAACTTCACGCCTCCCAAATTTTTTAAGTTAAAGTCCAAGTCAATTTTCGAGACTTCCCCATCTTAAATCACGCCATGGGGTGAATATCCCACCTAAACACTTGATTTTTCATGTGGTGTTCAACGTGTTAATTACTTAAAGAATGATTTTTTTTATTTTTGTTCGGATTTCCGAATCAAACGAGATTTAGTATTTTATGATTATTGGTATTAAATTAGTAGTGAATATTGTGTATAATCTATGCTGAATAAGCCGATACCATAGATAAGATATTGGCGGCAACTAACCCTAAAAAAATGTATGATTGACACTCATTAATTTGAATGACTCGTGCGCTCCTCGATCCTTTTATCCACCTTAAAAGATATTATGTGTGAATTAATGAATAAAATCAAAACAATGTTTTAACGCAACCAAATAAATATTATTTTTGTATAACAAGCAATCTCGGTACATAAACTGCGATGACCTAATTCGTCGATTAAACTGTTCTAAACTCAAATCATGCATCGATCTTTTTACTCTTTTTTCCCTACCCTTCTATTTTATTCAAGCTATTACAGCTTCCAGCTTTGCGAGGATGGGTAGGTGAGCTCACAGGCGCAACGTAAGGGAATTTTCTAACCATACCCCTAGCAAGAGTAGTTCTTCGCAGAATCTGCCACCGGATGAGAAAAGCGAACCGCTGAGAAGATCCGTCGAGAAACTCAGTGGGTTATTTTTTCGCTTAGAACAGGACTTACTACGAATCATTAGTTTGCAAACCAACAAACGTCAAATGATTTTTAGTCGGAACTAAATTAAAAGACGTACCGTAACAATCTACCGAAGAGGTTAGAGAAAAACTGGTGAACACGTGACTTGAAGACGAAGCAATCGAATACGACATAATTCAAGCTACGTTCACTACGGCTTAATCTTCAGGTTGTTCATCCCGATTCTGCAGGATAGCCGTCGGAGCACCATGGTTCCTGAGGAACGTGGATCTCCACGATGACCTGGACAGCTCCAGGTCTCTGTCAGTAAGTATCTACAGTCGGCATCGTTGCGCCACTTCGAGCAGGCGGCACGACATGAAAACCCTCTTGCCGCTGGAAACTACATACCCGATCCTGTAGACCGAATAGTAAACCATCGACGTCGCCCAAAGCGCGTCATTACGGATCCTCTCGATCCATTAACGGTGCTTTTAGGCACCACAAGCAACGGACGCCGTCCTCGTCGAACCCGTCGCTTGCGACGAAGGGCTCGACGAGCGAATTAACCCATAGACACAGCCCACTGAGTTTCTCGCCGGATCTTCTCAGTGGGTCGCATTTCCGATCCGGTGGTAGATCCTGCGAAGCACTGCTCTTGCTAGGGTCAGTGTTAGCAACACTCCGGTTGAGCCCCGTGAGCTCACCTACACACGTTAGGGTGAAGCTGAAATAGCCTCTCAAGGCTACCAGCATAGGTAAGAAAAAAAAAACAGCTTAATCTGGAGTTTTTTATCCAGCTCCGGCGACGGCGCATAATAAATAAGATCCACTCTCTCGTTTTATGCAAATAAAAAATGATTTTCAATCCTATATTTAGCTGTTTCATCCGACTGTATTTAGCACATGAAATATAGGTAGTTGGACGCGGAAACATTTGTAGAGCGCGCGCTGTAAGGTAACACCCGAGCGTTCTATCCAAAACAAACAATGCAGTTTAAGATTAAGGCCACGTTTCCAACAGAGGTCGATGTTGAGTAAATCAATATTATCGCTTCGATAGTGCATATATTGAAAAAGGATTAACGGAGCGAAATATTTGGATGTGAATGACGTTTAGTATCAAACGTTTCATGGAATTGAGAAATTGTTTTGTTACCTTTACTATCCGAGGCCACTGCGCTCACCGAGAGTGCGAATCTATACTAATATATAAATCTACAGTGATTTTTACGGATGTTCCGTTATAACTACTGAACCATGCATCCGATTGACTTAAAACTTGGTATCCATATAGAAAATACATGTACTTAATGGATAGGCTAATATTTATATGAGTCTTGGACTCGCTAATAATCACTACATAGTATAAAACAAAGTCGCTTTCTCTGTCCCTATGTATGCTTAAATCTTTAAAACTACGTAACGGATTTTGATGCGGTTTTTTTAATAGATAGAGTGATTGAAGAGAAAGGTTTATATGTATAATAACATCCATTAAATAATGGAGAAATCTATAATAAATTGCAGTTTCCGAAGCGAAGCGGGCGAGTACGGGCTAGTCTATCATATTTCCATTTACTCTCCGTCTTAGGTACAAAAGTCATACGCGGTGTTTCCTAAGTGCTACATACGACCTGTCCTTCCTCTAAAGATCCGTTCATATGCACATAATATGTCTACGAAGGTAAAAAAAATTACGGGATGTAGCAAGCTAAGACCTAAAGCTTCTGAATTAAACTGCTACCCAACCATTTGCAATTGACATTTGAAAAAGTCAGCTATGCGTTCTCTGCGTACATTTTTTTCATTATATCTTAGAATGGTCAATATACGGCAAGAATAAATATCCAGAGACAAAGACAACTATCTGATAGGGACGCGGCCTTAGCGTTACTTTCGCGTTTTCAATTTTACGATCATTTATGTCGTGCGCTTGTCTGTCAACGGCCTCAAAGGTCAACCGCGGAGAATGGAAGATTTTCGTAAAGTGATCAAAGCTAATTATACAATTTAATGTCGCCTTTATTATTTTCACATAATGAATAGACTGTCCTGATGTGTTATTATTTGGAAAACGACACATCTTAAACGCCCGTTTCCACGAAAACTGTTAAAGATTCAACACTTCAGAAATTGTATTAATAATATTGTTCAATCAAAATATGAACCTTAGAGTTTTATTGTAAAATTCTTAACTAAGTTAACTAATTTTAAGATTTTCTCATGGCAACCCTTTCTTCCGTTCCTGCCTTTTAGCCCCATGCAGGGCAAATTGTAATTAAATTAGAATAAAATTAGAATAAACGCGAATGTTCATTTTACAAGCTTCTATTTTATTTACACAATGATTAATCTTGAATATTGAACTATCGTGTCCACACGTTTTCACAAAACTTTAGAAATCTTTTTTTTCCAAAGTTTAGTTATAAAAATGCTATAGCTTACCCAAAAAATATCTTATAATTCGAGATGCGAGGTATCGTCAAGTCTGTTCACTGCTGGAAGACAATTTTATATCACCTAATGGAAAGTCGAACTTAAGACTCACCCGGCATATAGTGGTTTAGACCTAGATTTTCTTACAGTAATTTTTTTATTGCTTTAATTGGTGGACGAGCTCACCCACCTGATGTTTTGTGTTCACTGGAGCCCATAGACATCTACAACGTAAACGCCACCACCTACATTGGTACACCTACATACAAACCGAAACGCATTACTGCTTCACGGCAGAAATAGGCAGGGTGGTGGTACCTACCCTATATACTCCGGTAGACCGTAGACATCAGGTGGGTCGTGACGTTGTCCACCCACCTAAGCAATAAAAAAAAGCTTAAATAGTTAAAAACAATTATAATCATATCTTAATCAGATACGCGTACCGGAAATAGACAAAGACAAAATAAGGACGCCCAGAGACCCCACTTACCACACCTTCTAAACAAACATCGACTCAGGATTGTTCTCTTTTAATAAATAAATAAAAACTCACTTAGACTGTCGAGTATTTATTTTCCAAATATCTAATATAAAACACACAATGCCACTTAAAGATAACAGCACAGCTTTTCATATTAACCTGAAACAAACATTCTAATTAGTAAATCTATTTTAACACTACTATTAAAAAGTAATCTATTTCCAATGCTGTATATAATTCGACGTTTGAAAGGCAAACATGACTAAGCGACAATAACTGCTTTGTACATAAATGATAGGCAATAACCATATTCGATGCGCAAAAAAAAAGATTTCCAGGTCTATTAAAATCATTTCAATCCTACAGCTACTAGTTAGATTCTACTACAGCTAGATTCGTTAAAATAAATTTTGTTTTCAGGTATTTCAACTTTAAATTAGTCTACTGTAAAGTTCAAGCATTGTCACTTAGTCATGTTTGCCTTTCAAGCGTCGATATGTATGTACATACATATGTATATGGATGGATATATTTAGAGACGGATACATGGCGGATGCGAAAATTCTAACAAGACGAAACTGATTTTCTTTCTCTGGAAATCTTTTTTTTTGCGCATCGAATGTGGTTATTGCCTATCATTTATGTACAAAGCAGTTATTGTCGCTTAGTCACGTTTGTCTTTCAAGCGTCGATATGTATATGGATGGATATATTTATAGACGGATACATGCCGGATGCGAAAATTCTAACAAGACGAAAGTGATTTTCTTTCTATAATGCAAATTAAATGTTACAAAATTAAATATCAACATTTCTGTCAGCTAACTGTCGTGTGTTATGTTCTATGGAGATCACACTGGTGGTAGGACCTCTTGTGAGTCCAGATGGGTAAGTACCACCGCCCTGCCTATTTCTGCCGTAAAGCAGTAATGCGTTTCGGTCTCAAGGATAGGGCAGCCGTTGTAACTACACTGAGATCTTAGAACTTATATCTCAAGGTGGGTGGCGCATTTAGGCTGTATATGTCTATGGGCTCCAGTAACCACTTAACACCAGGTGAGCTGTGAGCTCGTCCAACCTCCTAAGCAAGAAAAAAAAAGATATTATTTTGGGTTAGCTTGCATTACAGTTAATTGAAAACGTTTCAACGGTTTTTTTTTAGTTTGATCATTGCCTAAACCATAGTTTCCGTGCAGAATATTAACGGGCACACATATAAGTGACGACAATAAAACAAATTTAAATTTATTTAATCAACAACGTTGGGCTGCATGTAAATACACTATTTGAATTTACGAATATGTTTTACGTATTCAAATCCGAATCAGGTACTCGTATATAATAATTAAAGTACTACCTTTAAGGTTCAATCTCGTATTTATTAATTTTACTTTGAAAAATCCAACGAGGGGAGTGCACTCGAGAGGCAGATGGTACGTAACAAAAAAGGTCTCTGGAAACGCACTGTGACGTTGGTTAGGGGCACTAAACCACTCGGATGGCCGGAGGTCCGATAACACAGAGGAGATGTAGAGATCATCTCCATCAATTCCTCAGAGCACTCCTCAGGATATAAAAAACAGAGATAACCAAAATCCCTCCATAGACTCGAAGGTTCAAAACGACAACGCATTAAATTTGCCCATCTCCGTTTCTTATTGTTGCGAATAAAACAACGCCTTGAAAAATAACGATCTTCTTTGAGAATAATCCTCGTTCTTGCGTCGTATTCCTCATTGCTGAGGGTCGTGACCACCCTTTTGTATCACCTTCGCACGCACGATCTTTCTCCATCCATTCTTGTCTCTGGCGGTGTGGGGGGCGTTGTGAAACGTGGAATCAAGAGCGGTGCGGATCTGGTCGGACCAAAGAGAATGAGAATAATACCCTACCAAAATTAGACATATAGAGAGAGCGTTAATCTCAATCGAATAATACAAACACGATCAAAGGACACATTAGACAGGTTTCCGAAAAGGTTCGCAAATGGGTACCTTCACAATCTCTTCACCTTCTTAAACTAGGTTAAGTAAGGCCCTGTACAAATAATCCCATAAGTGACAACCTTAAGTACTCGTTCGCACGAGACTCCAAAAAGCGCTCAGCTGTCGCTAGTAATGTGCAGTTTACCTGTTTGCACTTTCCATTACTTATACTGTTGTAAAACAGCATTTGGGAAATTTAAAAATTTGTTCAAAGATAATTACGTATTTTTCGTATTTAAAGACATTTTGTTTGGAAAATTGTTTTGTTTACACGACAATAGTAGCAATAGGAAGTATGTAGATAGAATAAATGAACAGTTGAGATTGTGTTAATGAAAACGTGACCGTCTTGACCCGTATCACCATAATAAGTTACGTAAAATTTATTTTTTACAGATAAATCATAGCTTTTCCAATATACCTAGTCAGGTCATAAATTCTGTCACATGTTTAATGTAAAATAATTGAAACAAGTTTATTCATTATGTAACCATTCATATACCAAAATGAACTTAACAAAACATAGATTCTTATGACACTGAAGTTTATTCAAAATGAGCTCCGTGATTTTGAATACAGGCCTTCAATCTGCGCGGCCAGTCGTCTATCGCAGCACGAACGAGGTCCATGTCAATATCGGCGGCTGCCTTAATCAAGGATGTCTTGAGTGACTCCAAATTGGGATGAGGCTTTGAGCACGCCTTTTCCTCCAAGTGTTGCTATATCTTGTAATCTAACGGATTCAAATCTGGATTGGAGGAGGGCCAGTCTTCGTGCCGGATGAAGTCGATTTCACGCGCCGCCAGCCAGTCTTGTGTGCTCTTCGTTCTATGAGCTGGCGCCGAATCTTGTTGGAATACCCAGTGCCTGTTATTGAACAAGGTATGAGAAACAGGTTCCACAAGATTCGTCAGGACTGTATTTTGATACACAACTGCATTCGTTTTTACACCTTTCTCACAAAAATGTACCTCTGTTAAGCCCCAATAAGAAACTCCCAACCATACCATGAGCGAGGATGGAAAATGACCTCGTTGGACACGCGGAATACGGTTGCTCGCTTCTTCACTACTGTATGCGTACACCTTATCATTTTGTTTGCTGTAGCTCTCTTCTACGGTAAAAAATTTTTCATCCGAAAAAAGAATTTCCCGATATTTTTTTCACGCGTACCGCTTCAACAAAGTGCGGCATCTCTTCAGTCTCAGGTCCATTAGACGAGCATTCAAACGATGTCCTGTTTTTCTTCGATATGCCCGAAGCCCTAAGTCTTCATTTAACACCCTTTTCACCGTGGTTCTGCTTAACCCCATCTGAAGGGCCAACAGTTTCTGCTTACGTTTGGGATTTCTTTGAATTCGCGCCTTCACAGCTTTTATCACTGCTGGAGTCCTAACAGACCGAGGGCGACCACTTCTTGACCTGTCATCTACACTAGAGTCTTCATTGTATCGTTTGATGGTACGATAAACGAATCTTTTGGTTATATTCAAATTTTTCAGTATGTTAAAAATTTGAATTGGCGCGTAATCGCAACGATGCAACGCAATAACTGCAACACGGTCTTCTTTAAGCGTCCTCTCCATATTTAAAAATGAGTAAAATTCTAAAAGTATACATTTTTATTTTCATGAACAATTCGAAATTCGAATTCAATAAACTTTTTTGTGGCCAGCATTCTAAAAGAAAAGTTTTTACTGTGTGACAATACTTATGACCTGACTAGTTATATTATAATCCTGCAAGTGAGCAATCGAACGTATTCTAAAATTATAGTAAATAATATAAAATTATAATGTAAAATCTTGGGGTCTAAAAAACGCACGTGCGAATATACCGTCAGAGCACATGCAAACGAGGTTGTTGACACCCATCGACATTTGTCACCCTCAACAGTCGGGTGTAACGTAACGGGGTCGATTCAACCCCTGTTCGCAGGTTCGCCGACCTTGCCGCACATGGATAAATGTATTTTAATCTCCCGAACCAAAATTTTTAATTCATCCCGGCGGATCCATTAGAGACGAGTAACGTAATTAAATAGACAAAAGTGAAAAGGCTCTCTGTTGTTTTTTTTACATGTGAATATTTTAAAACGGCAAGTGAATGCAATCCGTTATATTTTTAAAGTCGAGACGTTTATGATATTACGCCTTACGAAGGCCTCGGTTTGAAGGGTGGGGCAACCGTTGAACTATACTTGAGACCTTAGAACTTATATCTCAGGATGGGTGGCGCACTTACGTCGTAAATGTCTATGGGCTCCAGTAACCACTTAACACCAGGTGGGCTGTGAGCTCGTCCACCCATATAAGCAATAAAAAAAAAAAGACTTAATAATTAACGAGGCATCTCAAAATAAATTAATTAAGTAGTATCTGTTCAAATTTTTATAAGTCAATAACTTAAAACGTCTAGTGAATGCAATCCGTATTTTTTTTAAAGTCGAGCTGTTTATGATATAGACTTATTAACGAGACATCTCAAAATAAATATACTGGTGGTAGGACCTCTTGTGAGTCCGCACGGGTAGGTACCACCGCCCTGCCTATTTCTGCCGTGAAGCAGTGATGCGTTTCGGTTTGAAGGGTGGGGGGCAGCCGTTGTAACTATACTGACACCTTAGAACTTATGTCTCAAGATGGGTGGCGCATTTGCGTTGTAGATGACAATGGGCTCCAGTAACCACTTAACACCAGGTGGGCTGTGAGCTCGTCCACCTATCTAAGCAATAAAAAAAAAAAGTGTGTGTGTCCGCTCCGACGCACGACTGGAGTTTACTGGATATAAATATAAATTTGTGTCAGTTGAATACAGTAAAATATGGAAGTTACGTATTCTAGTGAGAATGATCCGGGAGTTGCGGAACACGTGGATGCGGTAATTAAGTAAGTCTATATAATTCACTTTTACAATTAATATATAAGTTGTCCATTCACTGATAGAAGGAATTGTTTATATTTAATAAGCTTTATTAATAAATGATTTGTAGCGGGTTATATTCGGGTATCAACCCACTAACAGTTGATACGTTCAGGAATCGAACCCGAACGGCGTCCNACAGATTATTAACAAATTAACGGGACACAAAACAAACGACTAACAAATATATGAAAATACAATAATGAGAGAAACGCGCGATCAGTACGAGGCTTTGTGGCGGACTGCCGGCGCAGCAGCCCGTCGTCACCTGCGATAACGCGGCCGCGCGTTGGCTCCTGATTGGCGCGCGCACGCATCACCATGGCCAATCAGGCGCATAACGCATTTCGTGTGACATGCTATACTCTCTAGTACGATTTTGGTCCCCATAATTTTCATACCCCGGGCCTATATATGTAAATCGATTCTTAAGGAGTAAACTCCAAAAATAACAAAATTAAAGCTCTAGGTATCTATTAAAAAGCTAAATCACGTTTTGTAACGCCTTTGGAGCTTAATCGTTGTATCGCATTTAAAATACAATTTCAAAAGCAGTAGGTATTTCGCTCTGGGGATAGTTCGATCCAGGTCATTCACCTGTTGGATCAAATAGCTACTAAGTCGTTATCTGTGAAGGCAGCTGACCGTGAAATGGCGCACTTCGTCCCTTAAGATTTTCGCCAAGATTAGGAGATATTATAATTTTAATTCAATTCGAACCCTTAACTGTAATTGAAAAATATCTTCTTTCGAATGTATCGTAGAAGTTTTAATGTGCGCCCACCCATGTGACAGTAACGCAATTTGAACCTTGTAGTAAGGATTGAATTGCTGGAACCTTGCGTATCTCATTTTAATGATGATTCTTTACCTAAGATGGCAGGTCACGGATCCGGAAAATGATTAAAACATGACAAGATTAAAAATGTATTAGATAAATTCTGTTGAATTTTTTTTTTCGTGCTTTGATGGGTGGACGAGCTAACAGCCCACCTGGTGTTAAGTGGTTACTGGAGCCCATAGACATCTACGACGTAAATGCGCCACCCACCTCGAGATATAAGTTTTCAGGTCTCAGTATAGTTACAACGGCTGCCCCACCCTTCGAACCGAAACGCATTACTGCTTCACGGCGGAAATAGGCAGGGCGGTGGTACCTACCCGTGCGGACTCACAAGAGGTCCTACCACCAGTGATTACGCATACCATAATTTTGCGGGTTTGATTTTTATTACACGATGTTATTCCTTCACCGTGGAAGTCAATCGCGAACATTTGTTGAGTACGTATGTATTTCACTAGAAAAATTGGTACCCGCCTGCNAACGCATTACTGCTTCACGGCGGAAATAGGCAGGGCGGTGGTACCTACCCGTGCGGACTCACAAGAGGTCCTACCACCAGTGATTACGCATACCATAATTTTGCGGGTTTGATTTTTATTACACGATGTTATTCCTTCACCGTGGAAGTCAATCGCGAACATTTGTTGAGTACGTATGTATTTCACTAGAAAAATTGGTACCCGCCTGCGGGATTCGAACACCGGTGCATCGTTACATACGAATGCACCGGACGTCTAATCCTTTAGGCCACGACGACATCAAATAAGGTTTTTTTAACAACGCACTTGTGGCTGCAGTAGTCCTAACAGTTGGAATAGTTGCAGTCACAATGCATTCCAAGAAATCGATTTGCCATATACTATTTGTCTAAAGGTCAGATTTTTCGATTCCGATAATATCAATATGCTGTCCTTGTTGTTATTGTCAATGTCCACGAGATGGAGTAAAATCGAGTACAAAAATGAAGTAAAGTATAAAAGGCTCTGAGGAGTTGTTTGAGATGATTCCATCATCTCGTTTTTGACATCGCACTGCCCGCTGTTGGAATAGAATTCATCCATAACATTTAGAATCACTGCGTTCATTCACGGTGCACTTTCAGAGATCTTTTTTGCTACCATCCGACTTAAGAATGAACTGTTCGATAGGGGTTGACGAGTACAAGTCATCACGTAATGAAAAAGCGTTATGCCTCCTTCTCCCTGTCTCTTTCTAAGCGGACTTTTTCATTTATGACATTAATACGAATTCTATTTACACGGTAAATCTCTCTTTTATCAAATAATCAGCGAAATAACTTTGGCTTAACTTCTGTACAATTGCCTTTATTTTTCATAAGGCGTTAAAAGCTTAACAAATGCATTTCAGAAGCGCGGAAAGTTCTCAAAGCTAGCCGCGTACCGACCTACGTGGGTTCGATTTTCACAGTTCATCGGTCAACGAACAAATCATCTGTACACAAATTATTCATAGACGGAAAATTACACGGCTCTGTGGAAACGGCCAGCGCTCCATCCAATGTACGCGTCTGTTCGATGGTCGATAAACGAAGTATTGCAAATCTAAATGCTTCGAACAATAATCACAATAGTTTGTACGGTTTTATCTCGTCTTTTTTTACTGTCGTTTACATTATTATTGATGTTTCAAATACTTTTAGTTTCCGGTACTGATCAGTAGGTACCTACCTGCGGGATTCGAACCGTTTCAAAAATAATGTATTAGGGTGCTTCTAAGCAATCCTAGTGTATGTAAAAGTAAACGTACTTAAACGTACTAATAATGTTCTACAAACGTAAATACTACCAATTATTTTTGGAAAAAAAAACACATTAATATTAATATTGAAAGGATATAGCCAAGTAGATGGTGTCTATGTAGGTACATTTATGCTGCATGAATACTTCATGATTCCACCCTTAACGTATTTCAGTAGTAATTTCAAAAAATTTCAACATTTTTCAATTCACTTTTTAAAAACATCACAACGTGACTACGGCCACCCACTTTTTTTCCCCTACCTATTCGCTGGTAGCCTAAGAGGCTAGCTATTCCAGCTACGCCCGGACGGGTAGGTGAGCTCACTGGCTCAACCTGAATTTGCTAACACTAGCCCTAGCAAGAGCAGTGCTTCGCAGAATCTACTACCGGATCGAAATCGCGGCCCACTGGAAGATCCGGCGAGAAACGCAGTGGGCTGTGTCTATGGGTTAGTTCGCTCGTTGAGCTCTTCGTCGTAATCGACGAGTTCGACGAGAACGATGACCGGTGCTTGAGGATCCTAAAAGCAAGGAGAGTGAATCCGGGGATTCAGACAAGACATGTTTCGGGCGACGGCGGCTTTGCTTTGCCCCGTCGCGGTCGGATAAGTTATTACCCGTCATGACTTACGGGAGTGTGGTGTTCGCTCACGCGGCCCGCACACACATAGACACCCTCCAATCTCTACAATCCCGCTTTTGCAGGTTAGCCGTCGGAGCTCCGTGGTTCGTGAGGAACGTTGACCTACACGACGACCTGGGCCTCGAATCTATCCAGAAATACATGAAATCAGCGTCGGAACGGTACTTCGATAAGGCTATGCGTCATGATAATCGCCTTATCGTTGCCGCCGCTGACTACTCCCCGAATCCTGATCACGCAGGAGCCAGTCACCGTCGACGCCCTAGACACGTCCTTACGGATCCATCAGATCCAATAACCTTTGCATTAGACGCCTTCAGCTCTAACACTAGAAGCAGGCTTAGGGACCCCGGTAACCGTACTCGTCGAACTCGACAAAGAGTTCGCCGTGCAACCTAACCCATGAATCAGCTCGCTGAGTTTCTCGCCGGATCTTCTCAGCGGGTCGCGATTCCGATCCGGTAGTAGATTCATTCGCGAAGCAGCTACTCTTGAGCTGTTAGGTCTCCTTCGGAGGCGCTCGGGTAGCTGTTAGCAAATCCCACCCCTCCTGGCTGAGCCTTTGCTCGCCCACCTGTCCTGGTGAAACTGGAAAGGCCTCCGGGCCACCAGTAATTCTTCAATCATAAAAAAAAAAAAAGTTATTAGGGGCGGCCACGTTTTGAGGGTTTCCGTGACGCGCCGCCGCTTTGTCGAAATAGCATTCTGACGCTTCTTTAAGATACTTCCGCCACCCTCTTTCGAGGCATGAGGTCGATTGGGCCTCACCTACGCCAACTCATATTACCAACATCAATAAAAAGGCATAACGAAAAAACCATTGTCACCATCATTCAGTCACACAAAAGGAGAGGAATTAAGGAGACGCAATAAAACATCTAAGATAACAAAATCAAGAATATTAATAGTGATAAAAATAATAAATCTTAAAAATATCAAATACAAACTAAAATCAACAATGTTTATTGTTAAAACAACGTTAACAAAATACATTTTAACTTACTCAAAGCTTCACAATACATACTGTAAAAAAGTAATACGTTTCTCAAATCTATTAAACAAATAATCTCAATGTAGTAGGTACCTACATCAAATTAACAAGATTATGAATTACTAATAATCGTTTCTACGCTTTATATATTATCATTTGTACATAAATAATGCAAATTGAATATACTTTACTTTTGCAACTTTACAGGAAACGAGAGAACAGACTGCTGCCAAAACGCATTAGTGCGCTTGTTCACCAAAAGATGGCGTTAAACGACAAACACTGCTTCGCCAATAGATGGCGTTAAAATCAAAATAGCCTCGTTTCCTCATTACCACCAATGCTGCTAAATACTTCACTAAGTACTCTAACAAACACCGACACTAAGTTTTTAAATACACAAATTACTTTAAATATCTCAAACTTTAATGCATAATCTGTCTTTGTGCTTTTGTGACTTAAAAGTCGCCTCAATATCGCACATAAGGTGCTATAAAGTCACTCAGGCAATTTTTGTTAAAACTGAACCGAGTATGAGAAAATACATTTTTTAATAGTTAGTAAGATGTTTGCTTTTACCGATAAAGTTTAAAGTTATACTTTAAATATTATCGATTTATTTCTTTAGTCTAGCAGAACTATTATAATAAGATGTTGAATTTTCCAACGATTCTCCTGAAAAATTAAATCATTCGCATAAGTGACGTTATCGCAACGTGTGTGCGATACGTTTTCTGTGTTTATATTCGAGTGCATATGTTGAAATGCGTATGTAATCAGTATTGTTTGTATGTGAGCACGGTTGCGTGCGTCTAGTATGCGTGGTTGGCAACAAAGAGACCGGCGTCAGCGCCCAGACCTGTGACTGATCCAGCGACGTACTTCCCGAGAGAAGCTTGACCGTTGGCCTGTAAAAATAAAAACATTTATCTATAAATATATTTACTTATTTTAAACAAGCGCCCGGCTCCGCTCGGGTCTTAACAAAAATTTCAACGATATTTGACGTCGTTTTATTTTTTTAAATACAAGAACACTTATTGCGCATAACTATAATAGTTAGACATATGCTGTCGCGACACTTTTTGTAAATAATAATGTGTTCTACAAAGTCGTAGTACATTATTTTATTCTATCATCAATAGTTTTCGCAGGGCACGCGATGTAAATAATATTTGAGGCATTTTTTTTACACCTTGGGCTACATTATTAGAGTTTTCCCGAATTTTTTTCAAAAAATATTATAACCTATGTCACTCGGGAATAGTGTCCAAACAGTGAAAGATTTTTTTCAAATCGGTTCAGTAGTTTCGGAGCCTATTCAAGACAAATAAACAAACAAATCTTTCCTCTTTATAATATTAGTATAGAAGTATAGATATGACACCCATGACTCATCAAAAACATCAATTTTCGAACTTCGCTCCTAGGCGTAACACATTAGCGATTTTATCACTCAGCAAGTGTTAAAACGATCAGATTAGATTAGTAACAAAAAAGCAAAACATACACTTACGACTTATGCCTATATAGAAAATGTCTAGTTTTTAGAATATACCTGGTTATTACTGGTGGTAGGACCTCTTGTGAGTCCGCGCGGGTAGGTACCACCACCCCGCCTATTTCTGCCGTGAAGCAGTAATGCGTTTCGGTTTGAAGGGTGGGGCAGCCGTTGGAACTATACTTGAGACCTTAGAACTTATATCTCAAGGTGGGTGGCGCATTTTACGTTGTAGATGTCTATGGGCTCCAGTAACCACTTAACACCAGGTGGGCTGTGAGCTCGTTCACCCAACTAAGCAATAAAAAAATAAAAAAAAACCTCAAGGGTCTACACATGTATCCCAAATACTTTTTTATTTAGGTTGCTGCACATCTGTCATTTCCCTAAGATACCATTTATTAAGGTTTAACTAATCTCGTTACTGCAAGACAACAAACAATGGACGAAAGCAGAGCAGGGGGTATTTCTGTTCATAGTTTATTTCAAATTCAACTTAAATAGAATAAGTCTTCTAAAAATTGTCACCTTAATATAATAGGTTGGGGGAAAAGTCTTTTCGCAATATAGTATGTATGAACTTGTAATAAAATCTCTTTGGCTATACTACCTATTTATATCTGGTTGGTTTTGGTATCATTAAAAGTTTAAATAGATAATTCCAAATTCAAATTAGGAAAATGTGTGATTTTTATTTATTTTTCGTACTGTCAAGATGAGTGAATCTAATGAAGAAATTTGATACATTTTAAAATTTTACTACCAAAAAGGTAAAAAGGCAACGCAAGCCGCGACAAAAATTTGCGATGTCTATGGACCTAGTGCAGTCTGTGAGAGTAGCACAAATTTGGTTTCCCAAATTTCTATAGCAATGGGATCATGTCTCTACCTACAAGATGGCAAAAAGTTATTGAACAAAATGGCGCCTACATACTTTAGTTAAATGCAAATAAAGTATATTAAAAAATGTTGTGAATTTTCTTAAAAAATGCGAATGAACTTTTTCCCAAACCTATTATATTCTATTTTGACACTTTCAAGGGGCACCCTTGTAAACTAAGCCCGGTTAGAAAGTCGCCCAAGCGAGCGGTCTCCGACCTTCGTATCGTGCTGTGTCACGGTGACGTTTTAACCCGAGGGGCTCGACTTTTATCGCGACTGATAATGATCGACCGGCCCGCTTCGTAAACAAGTCGAGCCAGATACCAGCGGGTCCGCGTGTGCTAGACTGCACGTACTCTAAATACTATAGGTAGTTTCTGTGAGGAATATTAGGTGGTTTTTTTAATTGCCTACCTATGCTGATAGCCTTGAGAGACCACTTCAGCCTAACCTCAACTAGTAAGTGAGCTCACGGGGCTCAAACCTGGCGACGTTGCTAGCACGAACCCTAGCAAGAGCCGTGCTTTACAGTCTACCACCGAATCGGAATCGGCTAGTCTCTACGGACTCACCATTTATCCAAACATCAGTTTCTAGGCAACTAATTCATTAAATATTAAGATCCATAAAGTACTTATTAATTTAGTATTTCCTTCGGTTATCACGAGTCATATAATTAAAATCACTTTTACATTTTAATCTAAACTTCAAATTGTCTTTATATTAAAATATACAAAGTGACTACGAAAACGGTACACTACTCAAAACAATTATTTCAAAACGAAACGAGATTAAGCCGTTTAAGTAATTTTAATTATAAAATAAATAATCTTCTTCTTCTCTATATATATAAACATGAATTGCTGTTCGTTAGTCTCGCTAAAACTCGAGAACGGCTGAACCAATTTGACTAATTTTGGTCTTGAATAAAAATAACAATTTTGTTTTTCCTTTGATGTGTCCCTCGTCTGACGGATTCCTTTTGTTTGTTTTAAGTTTATTTTATACAAAAGTTTAGGTATTTTATTTATCGATTGAGGCACTACGAAGTCTGCCGGGTCAGCTAGTTATAAAATAAAAAAAGCTTTTTAGTATTTCAAGCTAAAACTTACCTTGGATCCGTCGTGAAATGTACGAGGATAAAGGAAGGCACAACACGAAGGACCTTTACTGACTTACGTGTCAAGTTTTAAAGGCATGATCAAATTACAAGCAAAAATAAATAAATAAAAAAAGGAATCAACAACAAATACTTTATTAGAATATAAACAGATGCATTTACGTGACATTAATACACAAATTATGCGATATGTTATTTTTTTACGTGCTGAAAACTACATACGGAAATACTATGCTACAGTACAAGACAAAATGCACAAGCCAAACTAAAGCATCGTATTTACTAAAAAAAATATATTCAAAATAAAATACAATATACATCGAACGACTTAGACGAATTATTGTTTTTAGGAATGTATTAAAAAAAAAAAAAGTTTCATTATATCAATCATAGATGGCGTTCAATTAAAAATATATCTTTACCTACGTATCAAATACTTAACAGTCTTACAAAACTTGACTTGAATTAAGAAACTTTTTTTTTTATTGGTTTTTATTAACAAACAAATGTTAGAATCAGTCAATTCGTCCTCATTTAATAAGCGTGAGATTTGACAAAGTTCGATTTAGAAGCGGCCAGCGAAGGAATAGAGCCGGCAACGTATTTGCCGACTGCTGCGAGACCGTTGGCCTAATTATAAATGAATTATTTATATAATGGCGGCACGTGATTGGTTCATTGCGGATGTCGTGCGATTTTCGGCGTCAGTATTGCAAGGCGCAGACGATAGAAAAAAAAATAAGGAAAAAATATATTAGTTAGCATCTACATTAGTTACAGATAACACACAAAATACAAGCATACGATAAGGCTAAATAAAAACTGCAAAACATACGAACGTAATACGTGAACTGTCTTGCTTGATATTTATATTGTACATTTATATTGTTGAATTAAATGACTCACCTAGTCTCGAGTGCTTAACAGAAGCCCATGGGCGCGCAACATGAATACCGGCGCCGACAACGAGACGTGAGGTTTAAAGCCTCAAGAATATTATATAACAGTTGTCGCGCCATCCAAACTAAAACTGCTTCGCCACAGAAATAGACAGAATAAGGGCGGCAACCGGTGCGGGATCACAACGCGTACTGAATACTACTACTACCTAACCTACTAATACTACCAAGAATTGAGAGTAGTATCTTAATGTAACAACTATATTTTATAAAAATGATTTTAAAACATCACGGCTTCGATGGCACTCGCACTGTCTAAGTCACCGAGCGATCGCCGTCTTGCCGTCGTCAGTCCGGAAGATTCCTTACCTTAGCACGCTTGATCAGCTCCTGCTGTCCGGCGAGAATGTTCTCGGTCTTCCCTCCCCAGGCGCGGAGCACCGAAGCCTGGAGGGCGCGCCCGTAGCTGAACGTCAGAACCCAGGGCCTCTTGAGGTCCACAGCGTTGATAGCGTTCAGATGCACCGAGGCCTCCTCTTCGGACTGGCCACCGGAGAGGAATGTCACTCCTGAAAGTTGAGACTTGTGAGAAACTGAGCGCTATTCCAGGAGAACAAAGATCTGGTTGCATTTTAGCGTTTCCGATCCGGTAGTGATTAATTTTTTTTTTTATTGCTTAAATGAGTGGACGAGCTCACAGCCCGCCTGATGTTACTGAAGCCCATAGACAACTACAACGTAAATGCGCCACCCACCTTGAGATATAAGTTCTAAGGTCTCAGTATAATTACAACAGCTGCCCCTTGAGCTCACCTACTAATTCGGTAAATCTAGAATAGCCACTTGAGGTTACTAGAATAGGTAGGGAAAAAAGAATCAGGTTGCTTGTAGTTACCGGGGACTGCGGCGGGCACGGTGCGGAGGAGGGCGGTGACGGTGGCGCGCGCGACGTCGTTGGGAGTGTACGTCTTCTTGCACGACTGACCGGCCGTCACCTGAAGTAATGCAAGCAATGTTTCAAATGTCGTTATAATTCAGTAATTCTGTTAATATTTTTTTTCTGACAACACTCGTGGTCTAAGGTAAATTACAGCACAAAAAATAAAATATACCGTATGTAATGCAAACAACACATGTAATATATCATTATTATTCAGTAATTCTGTTTTTTTTTCTGACAACACTTAATGGACTAATATAAAATACAGCACAAAAAATATATATACAACATACTTTTTTTACCACCTGGATGTAGTCACTCGTTCCGATACATAAGAGTGAATCAACTCTTATACAATACGTTTGAGACATCGACTTCAAGTTTTAGAGGATGTCGAGATATTGACGTCATGACGTCAAGACTCCGGTGACCACAACAAATCAAATGCTCAAAAGCAATTTGGTTTAAGCGACATTTTTGCAATTTTACAGGAGAACCACTTCAAAAATGAAATTGCAAATTTAATTGAAGTTCAATTTAAAACATAGAATTACTGATACTAATATCAAATAAAGCGCACCTTTAGTTACAAAGAAAAACGTCGCTTAAACCAAGTAAATAGCCTTTGAACCCTCGAAATAATCCTCATTAAATAAATAAATAATAAATATATACATATTTACTAACGATCAAGCCACGTTAACTGGTCCCGTGCTAAGTTCGTAAAGACCTTGTGTTACAGGTACCAGATATAGGAAATAAATGTAAGATTTTTATTATATACATACATATATATAATTATATACATCCATAACCCTGGAAAATACATTTTATATAATATTTATCATACAAATATCTTCCCTTGGCGGGATTCGAACCCGCGAACTCTTTAGTCACATAGACGAGGTATCATTTTTTTTATTGCCCTTGTAGGCAGACGAGCATACGGCCCACCTGATGGTGAGTGGTTACCGTCGCCCATGCACTTCAGCAATGCCAGGGGCAGAGCCAAGCCGCTGCCTACCGCAAAATCAATGTGCAAGTAGTCTCACCATGTTGGGCTTGAGGAGTGTCCCCTCGAGGTACACGTGGTGGTCGTTCAGCGCCTTGTACACGGCGGCCAGAACGACCTCAGTCACCTTCTGGGCGCGGTCCAGGTCGTGCTCGCCTGAACACACAACACACCGGTTGACATTTGATCTGTCAAAAAAGCTTTTGAATTTGGAACAAACATAAATAGCTTTTTTTTGAAACAATTCAAGGAGCCACATCTAGCGGTTCTGTTTCTTTGTGCCCCAATTAATAAACCACAGTTAACACATCTAGAGCTTTTTGGCGGGAACGCGAGGAATGCAGTTGTGTGATTTCTTTTATTTTCTCTATTTAGTGTTTCTTCAGGTTTAAATGTGTAATAACGGTGGTTTATTAACTGTTTAGTATCTGTGAAAGTGCACAAATGTGGGAAAATAAGTCCACTGAAAAAGTCTCAATAGTAAATGACCACCATTTTACTGAGATTATATTTCATCCCATATAATCTCATCTCATTTCATGCCAATTGTTTTCCAAATTTTCCTTCGTTTTTTATTATTCATAAGCTGTAAATATTTAACACGGAGAATTATAAAAATGTTATTACTTGACGCTGGCTAATGCACAAACCGTGCCGGAGCCAAAAAATAAAGAAGAAGAAGAAGAAGATTACATATTTACACATTTAAAGAAACAATAAATTAACGAAATTCACACAACTAGCGTATCTACACGCCAAAAACCTTCTACTACATAATTTTTAGAAATTTTTTTTTTAGTCCAATTTGTGACAGTATTGTTGTACCAGGGTGGCATAGATACAAAGCGGTTCTCCAAGTACTAACCATCAGGTAAGACTTCGGGCTCGACAATCGGCACGATGCGCTGGCTCTGACAGATGGAGGCGTAGCGGGCGAGCACATTAGCGTTTTCCTGGATAGCTTGGTACGAGGGGGTGTTGCGGCCGATCTTCAGCACGCAACGCCACTTGGCGAAGTGGCAGCCGTCCTTCTTGTACTGGGCGCAGCGCTGGGCGAGGTCGTCCAGACCTGAATAATAAAGACTAGTATAGAATCTGACGAGATTTGACTAGAGATTCAACTTTCGCAGTTATCTTTTTTTTATTGCTTTAGTGGTTGGACGAGCTCACAGCCCACCTATTGTTAAGTGCTTACTGGAGCCCATAGACATCTACAACGTAAATGCACCACCCACCTTGAGATATAAGTTCTAAGTTCTCAGTATAGTTACAACAGCTATCCCACCCTTCAAACTGAAACGCATAACTGCTGCACGGCAGAAATAGGCAGGGTGGTGGTACCTACCCGTGCGGACTCACAAAAGGTCCTACCACTAGTAAAACAATGGTGCACGTTATTGTTTAAAGGCTTACAGTGCAACCTTAATTATAACGAACCTCAATATAACGACGTACTCGATTTAACAAATTTTTCGTAATCCCCTTAAATTGTCCATACGAGTCAATGTGAAATATAAATGTGAATATATAAATATACCTATACATTGCGAAGATTTCTTGTGAACAAGCACTTTATAACGAATTTTCAACTATCAAAAAAAAGTGTAAATACCTCTAATTACCGAATTTTGTCAGACCCAAAACCTTTATATAACGTTCCCACTAATGTGACCCTTAATCCCATGGTATGTGGAGCCAGTCTCGACAGGTTCGAGAAAAATTGTTACCTACCTAATTGTTTTTAAATAGAAAATACATACAGTAATTTGATAAAAATGTGTTATCATTTATTAGTAGAAGTTGTTCGCTATAACAAGATGAGTACGTAGTCTTTTTTTTTTATGACTTAGATGGTGTTACAGACCACCTGGTGTTAAGTGGTTACCGGAGCCCATAGACATCTACAACGTAAATGCGGCACCCAGCTTGAGATATAAGTTCTAAGATCTCAGTATAGTTACAACGGCTGCCCTTCAAACCGAAACGCATTACTGCTTCACAGCAGAAATAGACAGGGTGGAGGTACCTACCCGCGCGGACTCACAAAAGGTCCCACCACCAGTACGTATGTTGTTCCAGTATGTTGAGGTGAATAAAAGTATATTTTTTACCTCGTTATAACAAATGGTAGACTAACCTAACCTTAATTTAACAAACCTCAGTTTACCGAATTACTTGATGTAACGAAATTTGTCATATCGAGGTTGCACTACCGTATTACCCCGATTTTCTCATTATATGAGTTCCCAAAAACCCCAGAAAGAGCCCTTCTGATAATAGCGTGTACAATATCGCGATTTAAATCAATCTTATCTCAGATTAAACTCGGTCAGTCTTATCTCAAAGTAAACGTTGGTAAGCTGATTGTGATTTGGGAATTCTGCGATCCCAAAAAATTATATCTGTATTTTAGGTGCACATTCGTGACCTTTGAAATCATTATATTAGAATCGATAATTTTTTATTAATAATAATTGGGTAACTAAAGGAAATACCTCGATATTTTGACATATCCATGTTTAGCTAATCGAGAATTATTGGGCGCTACAAAACTTCGCATTCTGAAACTGGTAGAGCCGGTTTTGGAATGTGTTGATAAGTTGTGACGACGGGCCAAGCCCCTTCTTGTTATTGAAATTAGATTCGTTTCGTCATTATAAAATTATAATCATACGCTTACATGCTTATAATATCTAAGAATAGACAACGTTAATGTTTTATTTTTAATAAAAATATCACTGTAATTGTGTAAACAAAGGTACCTACGTTTATATGGCGTATTGCGTACACATTTATTTCTATCATCTTAATCTACATTGAGCATGTTTTTCGCTGTATCTTCTCAGCGGATCACGGTTCCGATCCGATTGTAGTATGGGGTAGCCATCATACAACACGATTTCAAGATAAGCTTTCATATAAAAAATGCGATGTATGCAAACAACATCTGGACCGGAGGTCTACCGAGCAATATCACCCGCTCGGTGGAAGATCTTCCCTCCGTCGTTAAGCCTCTATAGTAAATTCAGCGAAGCACTACTAGTAGGACAAATATAGGCCGTATCCTTTCGGGCTAGCTCACCACAAACGGCGAAACCAGAACAGCCGGTTAATCGATAGATAAGTATATCTAACTACACCTAATTACACGTCATTACGATCAATTAATCAACACGTCATTACGATCAATTAGTCATTATGATCCTCCCGATCGATTAACGGTGCTTTTAAGTACACGCACCGATCACCGTCCTCGCCGAACCCGTCGCTTGCGAATTAACCCATAGACACAGCCCACTGAGTTTCTCGCCGGATCTTCTCAGTGGGTCGCGTTTCCGATCCGGTGGTAAATTCTGCGAAGCACTGCTCTTGCTAGGGTTCGTGTTAGCAACGTCATCAGGTTTGAGCCCCGTGAGCTCACCTACTAGTTAAGGCGACGCTGATATAGCCTCTCAAGGCTATCAGCTTAGGTAGGAAAAAAAACACCTAATATTCCTCACAGAAACTACCTACAGTATTCAGAGTACGTGCAGTCCAACACACGCGGACCCGCTTGTATCCGGCTCGACTTGTTTACGAAGCGGGCCGGTCGGACATTATCAGTCGCGATAAGAGTCGAGCCCCTCGGGTTAAAACGTCACCGTGAGACAGCACAATACGAAGGTCGGAGACCGCTCGCTTGGGCAACTTTCAAACTTCAACACAAAATTTGCTATATTTAGACTTTATCTACTACGAATATTGTGATATTCTGTAAAAAACACTTGTACGATTTATCTTGCGTTTTTTGTTATCTATATATTAATACGTGAAGCAAAAAATTTGTACCCCTTTTTATAAAAATTGCGCGAACGGAGGAATATGAAAGTTCCTATACTTATAGAGAATATAGAGAAGAAGTGCAGAATGCTGATTTTTTTTCTTCTAATTATGCATAAAAATTCATTAAATCAATAAAAAAAGGATTACACACTACCATGTATTTGACACAAGATATACATAAAAATATAGCTACTCTTTGTTTACTGTCAATTGTCAAACTTTTATTATTTTTTAAAGTGTGTGGTAAAATTAACACTAATCATACCAACACTTAGTGATACCTATTTCTACCATAGCGGGTAGATAACGGTATACAAGTTTTACTCAAAAAAAAAAACAAAACAACCAAAAAAATAGTATAATAACTATAGATTATTTCGTAAGAAAAAGACATGAAGTCAAATGTGCAAAAGCAATAAGATGATGATGTAAAGCTTTCCTTCTTTGAGAACGGTTAGCTGGTAGATAACTCAATTGTTGAGTTAAGCTCGCCATTTTTTATATCTTATCCCAATTACTGTATCTTATTAACAGTGTGTACAAATAAAGAAGAAGAAGATGATACGTGCACAATGTAAAAGTTCCAAATGGGTCATTTGACCCGTTATGGTATGTTTAGTGTTAAGAATAGATTAATATTGTTCGTTTTTAATATTACAGTCAAAACCGTTTACTGCGACATCGTTTAGAACAACATGCCGGTTATAATAACCTAGAACAAAGGTCCCGGCTGAATGCTATATGACCGCCTTATTAAAAATATTGCTTTATACGACATTGCTAATAACGACATACCTCATAAAACGACCACATTTAAGTAATATTTCGGAGAATTAGATCTGTTAGAACGACCGGCTAAGCTGTATTGCAAACAATTTGAATAGGTATCGACATTTGTCTTCAATGGCTATTAAAATCAGGAAAGAAAACAGTAGGATTTAGTTTAGTGTAGGGTCTTTTCTAATTCTTAGAAACAAAACACGTGCATGCAGTTGAGTCAAAGACCGCTTCTTCATATCTCTTCAGTTAGTTTATTACTTATCTATACACAAGACGCACCAAAACTTTGTAGAGTTATTCGTGAAACTTTCAAAATGTCGCAAAGAAAAAGAAAACAAATTAATAATGAAGAAAAATCGCGTATTATGTAAATATAGGTATATTTTACCAATAATTCCCTATCGATTTGTTTGTACTTGCACGATACACATTAAACATCACCGGTTGTTACGACTATCGGTTTTTACGACTGAATATGAGCAGTCCCTTCGATGTCGTTATAACAGATTTTGACTGTATTTATCTATAGTGCAGGTTTGGCGAAATCTGTGATTATATTATAGAAGTATAATTAATTTGGTTTGACAATAGAAACAATAATGTTCAAACTTATAATTTCAATTAATTATAGTCGAATTTCGACTACTGCGGGGTCACTAGTTTGCTTTATTTCGTCAGACGTGACACAAAAACAGGAAATTAATTGAAAAACCGAAAATATAATGACAATAGTGATCATGAGATTAAATTGTTCAAAATAATTTTAAATTACGTCTAAGATTCACGAAAACCAAAAAAAATTTGTTACTGTTTTCTGGTAGCTTGCATCAGAAATAATTTGTATTAATAAAAGCCTGTTAAAATTTTAAGACCGACAACAGTGCATAGGTCAAAAAGAGTTCAGTGCCTAACAAATCACACGTTCGTTGTGATAAGACGAAATTACGCAATTCAATCGTTCGAAATATATTTATTGTGTAATCATATACAGTGTAACTTGTATCAACAAAAATGAAAATAATATTAACAATACCTACCTTAATAATACGGTATAATTAAAAACTAAAAAAACAGTTTAGGAGGACTTTTTGGCGGGAACGCGAGGAGTGAAGTTGTGTGATTTGTTTTATTTTGTCTGTTTAGTGTTTCTTCGGGTTTAAATGTGTAATAATGGTGGTTTATTAACCGTTTAATATCTGTGAAAGTGCACAAATGTGGGAAAATGAAACAAAGCCGCTGGACGTAACTTCTCGGGATCCTCCAAAAAGTCCACTGAAAAAATCTTAGTAAATGACTACCAATTTACTGAGATTAGATTTCATCTCATATCATCTCATTTAATTTCATCCCAGTTGATTAATGCCTCAAATCAATCATCTTCATTTCATTTCACTCCATATTATCATTTTTCATAAAATTAAGAATATAAATTAAAATAAGACATGACTTAAAGGTCTTATGCCCGTATCTTTAGACGTTTCGTAAAATAGTCCTCCACTCTTAACTCATCCGATGATGCTCGAGCATTCCCTCCAAACTTACTCGAGTTTGGTATTTTTAGTCGACCATTACAATATTCCTCAACTGTCCTCGAGTGAGGTAATAATGGTGAAAATTTGATCAAGCTAGCATCAAACCCATAGAGTTCTGTAGTCTATGGTCATTGTTTAATGTCAAAGTCAAGCTGCCGCTGTCTGTTTAACACTAGATGAACTTGTTTGATGTTTTGGTTGCTGAGTTATTCGTAAATATGTGTGCGTGCGGTAAATCTGAAAGTGTATTATTTATTTTCTAACCTATTATTATTTTAGATTTCGGATCCGGCTTTGTATTTTTATTCGCCACTTTTGTGTGATTTTGGTTCCATCGTGTTGTTGAAGTGCTTTTCCACAACCACCAGTTTATTATTATATAAATAAAACTTATAACCGCATTGACTTTATCAGGTAGTAAGCAAAATATGTCTCTTATGTAGGTAAATAAAATAAAGAGTTTCAAATGTCTAACTTCGAACTATTTACTTTATTAATAAATATTATCAAACTTAAATTATCAAAATATGCGGGAATCATGCACAGATCCAGGCCATTGCACAACAATATCATATATTTCCATTTGCGGTCCACATACTATTTGGACATTGATAGAAAACCAGCCTTGAGGAACGTTCGAGGTACATCGCGACGTACCTTGACTTGACAGTTCGCTTACTTCACTCCGGTTAGGAAAATTTTCCAAGGACGTTTGAGTGGAGTTTATTTTTACGACTAATCATACCAAAACGCGCGTTGGAGGTTGAGTCGAGTCGAGTTAAGCTCGTGTAAACGACTAAAGATACGGGTGTTAGTTACCAGGTCATAAAATCTCTTTAAAAAAAAACAGTTTAGGAAAAAATGACGGTAGTTAGCAAAACATTCAAAATTACATCCGTAAACACAAAAACTAACACATTCGAATCGTTGTTATTAGTATAATCTATACTAATATATAAATCTACAGTGGTTTTTACGGATGTTCCGTTATAACTACTGAACCGTGCATCCGATTGACTTGTAACTTGGTATCCATGTAGAAAATACATGTACTTAATGGACAGGCTAATATTTATATGAGTGTTGGACTCCCTAATTATAATGACAATAAATAATAATGTTAATTTTAAATGCTCAGCCAAGCGGGCGAGTACGGCTAGTGAGAATATAAATTATAAAACGCGAAACTCGAAAAATAGTTCAGTTAGCAGTACTACACTATTCGTATGAACATTTTACAAGTTTTCAAAGTTTGATGATGATACAAGAATTAAAAGAGTGAATATTAATTGAGAATTTAGTTTTTTTTTTTATTGCTTAGATGCGTGGACGATCTTACAGCCCACCTGGAGTTAAGTGGTTACTGGAGCCCATAGACATCTACAACCTAAATGCGCCACTCACCTTGAGATATAAGTTCTAAGGTCTCAAGTATAGTTACAACGGCTGCCTCACCCTTCAAACCGAAACGCATTACTGCTACACGGCAGAAATAGGCGGGGTGGTGGTACCTACCCGCGCGGACCCACAAGAGGTAAGTCCTAACCTAATCTAGCTCAAGTAATCTGTAGTATACTATTGTTAAGGCAAGAGGGATGCCCGCGCAAATGCACAAATATTCCTGGCGCGAGATAAGGTATGGCAACAATTTTCCGACAACATTGAGACTTTAATCTTACGTGTCAAGTGGACATTCCATTAACCGCCTAATATCAAAAGGGTCGTGATTTTGATGGGCAAACTTTTATTTATTGCTTAGATGGGTGGACAAGCTCACAGCCCACCTGGTGTTAAGTGGTTACTGGAGCCCATAGACGTCTACAACGTAAATGCGCCACCTACCCTGAGATATAAGTTCTAAGGTCTCAAGTATAGTTACAACGGCTGCCCCACCCTTCAAACCGAAACGCATTACTGCTTCACGGCAGAAATAGGCAGGGTGGCTTACTTGACAAAGATCAAGTAGCTTATGTCCTATCTATCTCTATCTATCACAAGGCGGTCAACTAAGCGACTTGTGGTGCAGGATATGATAGAGGGTACAAGACCGCGCGGCAGATCACCGTTACGATGAACCGACCAATCAAAGGCAGCTCTAAATGGTCCCGTTAACGAGTGCACAAGGGCCGCGGTACGCGAGGAAAGGCTACGTCTGGTGAAGATCACCTACCACCCGAAGTGATAACCACGACAACTCTGCCAAGAGTGCATGCGACTAAGAAGTAGCTTAATTCATCGCCAAATAAACGTACCCTGGGTGGTGCATTCGTCTTCGGATCCGAACAGCGGGACGACACCCTTGTCGACCTTGATGCCGGGGATGATGCCCTTCTTCTCCAGCAGGGAGACCAGAGGCGTTCCATCGTCAGCCTTCTGGTAAAGGGTCTCGTGGAACAGGATCACACCGGAGATGTTCTCGGAGAGCACCTAATGAACAAATCAACGTGATAACATAGGGTTGCCGAAGAATCTTATTTTCGTGGAACTAACGAGTCTTGTGTTTCAGATATTTTCAGAACTAACACGATAAATCTGAATTTCAGAGATGTGATTTTCAATGCCAAGATCCAACGTAACTATTTCTAGACCGCAGCCAAATTCATTAATAATTCCAATAATTTAGGCAGCAACAAATTTCATATTTATTAAATTAGGAATTTCGATTTTGTACACTTTTGCCTGTCAGCCATATAAAGGAATTGAATAATCTGGATTTAGATAAAAAAAAATTCAAGTATGTATTATCTACATAATATTTTGCAATGACAAGATTATGAAAATCCTTATAACCGTTTGTATAGTACAATATGGTATATCATAATATATTTGCCGCTTAATAAGCCATAATCAAACCAATCAAAATGTAATTATTCAAAATGCACTTCTGTCGATGACGATCCTAAGTGATGGTTTTATTGTTTCGTTGAAGTCAGTTTCCTTGGCTGTTAAAATTTTACTACGCACATTTTTATCACGAACCAGCAAGACGTTCCATACATTAATGACAATAGATGTGTTACTGCAATGCGAAATTTTAGACATAATAGTACCGTGGTATGTATAGCAAAAAAAAATCATTACCTATTCTCTGATAGCATAAGGGCGGCTATTACTATTATTTATTATATATTTATTCCAGGTACGCACTGACTAGTAGATGAGCTCATGGGCGCAACCTGAGTTACTAAACCTGGCTATAGCGTGAGCAGTGCTTCACAGAATCTACCTCCGAAATCTATCCCACAGCGGGTTGTGTCTATAGGCTAATTCGCCCGTCAAACTCTTCGTCGTTACCACCTAGTTTGACGAGGACGGTCACCGGTGCTTAAAGAGCCTTCTATACATGCCCTTCAAGCACCGTATGCACTTTTTTTATTGCTTATGTAGGCAGACGGGCATACGCCCCACCTGATGGTAAGTGGTTACCGTCGGTCATGGACGTCAGCGATGCCAGGGGCAGAGCCAAGCCGCTGCCTACCATTGAATACTCTCCGTAAGCCTCGTTTGAAGAACATGTCACTTTATAGTCATCATCATGATTCACCTGCCCTTCTCCCAGTCACCTGGCTCAACATGTTTTCTCCTTCCATACTCCTCTATCATATACAATTTCTTCGCTCACTCCCCTCTTACATATATCGTCTTTCACGAAATCCATCCATGTCTTCTTAGGTCTACCTCTTCCTCTATATCCCTCCTACATTCATAGTTAACACTCTCTTACCAACCTCATTTTCATTTCGTCTCATCACATGTCCATACCATTCCAAACGCGCACTTCTCAGCTTCTCTGTCACAGATGCCACTTTCAGAATTCCGCTAACATATTCATTCCGTATTCTATCCATTATCGTTACTCCACACATCCATCGCAACATTCGCATCTCTGCGCATGCAATCGCCTTTCATCCGCCATTTTAATGGTCCAGCAAGCTGATCCAAACAAGTCACTTTATACATGTCACTCTATAGTTTAAAGCAAAATAGTCATACTCACAGCGTCAGAGCTGAATAGGAGTTGGCGATAACGACGACGGTTCTCCTCTGTGTTCTCCACGCCGATGTCCTGCAAACGCTTGCCCATTGTACCTATTAACACAAAATTACATAAATCGTACCTACTCCAACGACCGACTCGTGACCACAAAACTAAAAAGCATTCAGTGTACCTAGTGCGAGTTTTTTAACGTTCTCGATAGCGTAAAAGTTAGCTCATATTTGTGTGGAACGGGAACGTTTGAACTCTCAGACACAGCCCACTGAGTTTCTCGCCGGATCTTCTCAGTGGGTCGCGTTTCCGATCCGGTGGTAGATTCTGCGAAGCACGGCTCTTGCTAGGGTTCGTGTTAGCAACGTCATCAGGTTTGAGCCCCGTGAGCTCACCTACAAAAGTTAGGGTTACGCTGAAATAGCCTCTCAAGGCCCTCAGCTTACGTAGGAAAAAAAAAAAAAAAAAAAAAAATTTGCGTACGTTTGCCGTTAGGGGCGCTGTTCCAACTGCATACAAAATTGGCTTAACTTTTACGCTATCGAGAACGTTAAGAAACTCGCACTAAGCACACGGAACGTCGTAAATACATAATATAGCTAAAATAGAAAACGCTAGAGTAATTTTAAATACAAATACGAATCGCGATACCAAAAAAAATATACTAAATGGTGTTTCACATTAAAATTCACTAAACAATAAAATGCACAAACAAACCAATTCATTATTCTTTTCGCACTGCTGCAAGATTACTGTCCCCTGAATATAGACGGCTCGTAGACAACACGTGAATTCCGTCATACACCTTGAGAATCTTAATATACAATGGCCGCCGCACCCTTCGAAATAGGCGAAACAGGCCAGGCCTACACGCTCCGACTTACAAAATGCCCTAGTAATTACACAAATTACTCAAATTTCCGAGTTCGATTTTTGCTATATGATGTTGTTTCTTTACGGTATCTACGGAAGTCTTCCATGAGCACAAATATTTTCTAAAAAAATATATTCAAACACTCTCAAAGTCAAACCGCTTAATAATGGGTAAGTATACCGGACGATATCTTTTGAGATACGATGAATTCAAGATGCTATTCTTACATTCTGAAGATGTATATATTCTGCAGATTTTAACATACCGGTGGATTCGTCAGCGGCCAGGATACCCTTTGCGGGAGCTACAATTGCTTGAGCGATCTTCTTGAGCTCCTCCTGCAGCTCAGGAGTTGGGTATTGAAAGTAGGTGGACATTGTTGCTGTAGCAAAAAAAAATCGTTTAAACATCAGTAGACAAACCGAACCTGCCAAACAAACAGCAAGTAAAATAAGTAAAAAAGTTAAAATACTATTAAAATAATAAATTAATATAGGCCAGGAGCTGACAGCTAACTGAAACACAATACCATCCTGTAAAAAAATTACAATAAGCAAAAAAATCTTTCGAAAAAAAAAAATACATATAAAAGATTAAATTTATTTGAAATCTATGGACAGATAATAAGTTTAATGTTCTCAGGAATCTTGTTTCAAGCCACACAAAATGCATACGCCCCTAAAAAGGGTTAGTTACATGCATATTTAACCAGTTTCAGTTTTGTGAGTAAAAAGTATATATTGAAGTGAAACTTCTTTAAAATCGTTGTGATTTCAAACTCGATGAAACGAAAAGAAAAAATTATATTTTTTTTTTTCAAAATTATCATCGGGGCTATAATATAAAAGATGCTAAAAAGAAGCGATTTCGTTTTTTTTTGTTCTTCGCCATGGGGTAATATTAACTTACACAAAAATATTTGGGTCATAATTAAAAAAGTTCCCCGGCCGCTGGCCTATAAAAATTATTGGATACTCAACATCTCACAATTTAGAGGTGACATGGCTGTTTTATCCTATCATCATGATCATCTGTCCATTTATGCAAAATTAAAGAACTACAGAAATAATAATGGTCCATTTACAGATTAAAAAAAAACTATAATTTAGAGACAGAATTTTTTTAATAACAACATTAAAATAAAAGGGTGATTTTTGTTAGGAAACTCAGAGCAGATGCATTAAGTGACCCGTTTCCTTAAAAATTTTGATTAGATAAAAAAAAATTAACTTTAATATTATTAGACCAACTATTAAAAATAATGAGGATCACATTGGGATATCAGAACATAAAAAAATATATATAGTACAGCCACGTTAAACGAACCATTTAACTCAAATTCATAAAGGCAATCAGCCAGAATTGATATTGAACTTTTCAATTGAAAATGTAAATGGCTATATAAGCATCAGCATTGTCTCATTTCAGTATTGTTTTATATTTCATTTGCTTAAACTGGACAGTACATACCACACCCACCATGATACATGAAGTTCTAGTATGACATAGGTTGTGTAATGGTTGTCAGACTCCTCAAAGTGGATTGCAAAACTGCTCCGTAGCAGAAATGATTGTACCTAACCATGGAAACCTACCATACTCCACCACTATTAATAAAGTAATTACACTGAATTGTTTTAATAGTCAAAGAACACTGCCACCTGCTCTATGCCTTTCAGTACTCCTTTACTATTACTTTAATGTCATAAAAAAGTGCCTTATTTCTCTAACACAGGTAAAGCACATGAGTAGCTAATGAGTACTAAGGCCTACTCGTGCTTATTATTCTTCTATGGTTTTTATTCAATGAAATTGAAATATTTACAATTTTTGGAATTAAGAGATAATGTTGGATATAATTTAGCACATGTCCTGTAAATTTGTTGATTATAATAAATATCAGAAACAGTTACATAGCTAACAACTTTTTGAAATTTAAATCAAACTTAAATTGATATGGGCACAATGTTTGTAATTAATTTTATTCATACAAAAAAATATACATTTTTTTTTGTTTTCAGGGTACTTTTCATAATGTTGATGTTCAAAATTCCAAACAATATGTGGAATAGATTTATAACAAGGCATACTGTTACATGGTGAGCAATTGTAAAACAATTGATTTAATACATCACTGAATATTATATTCAAAACAGGATTACATAATGACCATAGGTTTGAACTATGTAAACGACAATTAGGATCTAACTCAGAACATCTCTGACAAGAGCTTTTATACAAGGGTGAGATATTCAAACAAGTACAGATATGAACTAATTATGATCTACGAAATAGAAATGTAAATAAGGAAGATGCATTTATAAACAATGTAAGGAAGAATACTGCGCGATAAGGTCACAACAGGAAAACTACATCGAAATTAGAAATGAGTGTTAAAGAGTGATATACACTTAAGGAAGGCAATATTATTAAATAGGAATATTATTAGAGTACCTTAGTTGAATACATTGAGACAGATGAGACCATGTAAGAATACTCTATTCCAATTGTAATTTTACCTTTGGTACCGAACCCCGGCCTCCATCCTGACTCCGGTGGCCCTTTGCCTTTACCCTTCTTTTTGCCCTTAGGTGGCATTGTTTTTATTTTATTTACTTAATTTTTATAAAATTTCTATTCAAACATACTCGACAGTGTTTTCATATTTCAACAAAACAAACTTACCAGAGATAGCCTTAGACGTATGATCGGCTTTTGTTTAAACGCAAAGAGAATTTATATTTAACCGATTAAAAAGTTTAGACTCTATACCTCCGTGCATTAATTTAATTATTTAATAATAAGAAAAATCAGGCAATTAGTAGGCATTGACAACTTTCTATGAAAATTGACAGTTGACACGTAAGTATAGAGGTTAAATATTGAAATGGTCCCAGTGAATAGTCATAAAGACATTTTTTTAAAACGGACTTTTTTTACTTATCATACAAAATAAACCCAGCAGCACTTTGTAAAATTAAGATTATGATTAGAAAGTAATTTCTAGTACAGAGTATACATGACCTTTAAAGGTCATTGACTGCTATTATTGTTTATGAATTACAAATTCGACCCTTTCGACCCAAACCCTTTCTGGTATGTAAATTGCGGTTAGAAACAGAGATTACGCGATCTATTCATATTGTTGGTTAACCTAGCAACTGTTGGATTTCTTTTTTAAATGGTTCAAAATAATGATGAGAAATAAATTTTCTTACATTGCAGTGGTAAAACATTTTTATTTATTTAATGAGTTCATAATCTTTGAGTCAGAGAGGCTCTCTTAAAAGTTGTGAAAGTTTCGAGTGTTTTATTTAGACAGGTACCATGGTAAGCATACGAATGTCTGATAACAAATTAGCCATATAATTTTAGTTTTAAAGCAATTCAAGTTAACACTCTAGAGTAGGTTTAATCTAAAACACTTTTACACGGGTTACTTACTATCACATTAAAATGAGAATTATTAGGTTTATAACCTTGCCCATAGTTTGTAATTTTAATAAAAGTTAAACTTACATTATTTTTTTATTCTTGTATTAATTACAACACGAAAGACTAGCACTTTTCAGATCCGCTACTACACAAGTAATGCTGGGCTGGCAAAATAATAAGTCGCCGAGAGGACACGCGAAAAGGTCATTTGAAGGTCCAATGATGATAGCGCATGACAGTTCTAACTTCTGATACAACGCCATCTATTGAACTTTTTGTGTAAGCCACTGTTAATTTGAATTAGAGCAAACATTGCAGTTTATGTTATCCTTTATTTACGATTATTGGAATAATCATTTATTGAATGGAACGTAAGATGTCGCTATTTTCCAAGGTTTGTTTCGATTAACTTTCTCTAAAATACTAGTGATCCCGCAGTAGTCGAAATTCGACTACAATTAATTGAAATTATAAGTTTAAACATTATTATGGTTCTATTGTCAAAGACTATTTATTATACTTCTATAATCACAAATTTCGCCAAGACTACACTATAGACGAATAATATGAAACATAAACAATATTAACCTATTCTAAATTTGACTACAGATTTTAAGCTTCTTTTTTTTCCTACCTAAGCTGATAGCCTTTAGAGGCTATATCAGCGTCGCCTTAACTAGTAGGTGAGCTCACGGGGCTCAAACCTGATGACGTTGCTAACACGAACCCTACCAAGAGCCGTGCTTCGCAGAATCTACCACCGGATCGGAAACGCGACCCACTGAGAAGATCCGGCGAGAAACTCAGTGGGCTGTGTCTGAGGGTTAATTTACTCGAGCCCTTCGTCGCAAGCGACGGGTTCGACGAGAACGATGACCGGTGCTTGAGGTATCTAAAAGCACCGTTAGTGGATCGGGAGGATCCGAAATGACATGTTTGGGGCGACGTCGACTGCTTTCCATTCTGTTCGCAAGATCGGGAATGTAGTTACCGGCGGTCACGATGAGAGGGTTCTCGTGTCGTGCCGCTTTATCGAAGTGGGATTTTAAGCAATAACAAAAGTTTGACAATAAACAAAGAGTATATATGTGTGTGTAATGCTTTTTTTATTGATTTAATGGATTATTAATGCATAATTTAAAAAAAATATTAGATTCTGCACTAATTCTTCTCTATATTGTTTATAATTGTGGGAAATTTCATACTTCTCCGTCCGCGCAATTTTCGTAAAAAGGGGTAAAAATTCATTCGGTTAATTTACCTAGCGATTAATTAATAATTAATATCAAAACTTAAAGATACATAATTCCACTGAGCAAGTAATCACTACGTTATAGATAATTCAATTTGATCTTAATAACCAGAACCACAGAGAGAAAACCAAAGAAGGTGTGGATAAGTAAGTGATCTTAGTTATTACATTCGTTGATAGGTACCTAGTTGGGAATTATTGACAAGAAACTTGGATTGAAATTATTAATATAACCATTTATTTGTTCTTTCATAAATGAAAGTTCATACAAGTTTAAGCACAACTAGAGACTACTAATGTTAAGGGATAGATAATTATAATCATAGCTTATAGATTTCGATGCTTAAAACATAGAAACTATGGACAGTGTAATCATGATTGATGAAAAATGCGATACCACCAGTCTTATTACTAAAAATACCCATTAATGTCCCAAAATAATCGTAAACATTACGTTAATGGTGCATGTTTTATTAGTTTTATTACCGTGGGCTACCACAAAAATATTATACAATCTATCTGTTGTACCATTAAAATTTCAAAATATTCCACAAGGGTATCAAAGAGTTGATAACATTCTTATCTAAGTCATTACGGTTTAGTGTAAATTCTCATTATATAGTTGATTTTCGTGTGGCCTGTCTATTGTATAGTACTTACAAGTTCTATCTAAAAAAAACGCTGCAAATACAAAAGAAAACAAGGTAAATAACAACTCGTATTACGTAGAATTTACTCTTCAATATTATGTTTGGATCTACTAATCTTATTTGTATATTATTATGTACTTTAAAATTAAAAATTCTATTTCAACTTTCGGATATTTCAACGAACTTTGTGTCAAGTTTGAGCCCCGTGAGCTCACCTACTCGCCCGGTTACGTTGACATAACTCAAGGCTATCAGCTTAGGTATAAAAAGAAAAAGAAAAAAAGGACTTTATCATGAATAGATCTAATATAAATTGTTATCGAGCAACACTTCCGGCCTCACATAATAAATTATTTACGAACTTAGGAAATATATAGAACTTATTATTCTTGTAATATAATTAGTAATTTCATAATCAAGTAAATAGTTCATTCATATTTCTTTATACTTATAATATTTTATTGGCGCCTTCCGCTTGACAGCTTCCGGCGCAATAAGTCTTAATGTTATTTGTTACATAATTCGATATTATTAAATAATAATTGTACGTAAATAATCAGCCGAATAATTAAGATGAACAATGTTTAATATTACCTACTCAGTTTGTATTAAAATAGGTCAAGATGATTGTATAAATACCGACGGTTAGCATATCTCTGTTGCATTCGTATTCTACCCACCGTAACGTGTACTAAAGAGAATATATTATTTCGTGTGGAAGTAAATTGTCTCAATTGTCGCCGCCACCCTGAGGATCCGTTTATACTTCAGAAGTGGGATTATGCCAGGCCCATGCATTGACGGATTTGAGACCGCTGAGAAACACAGGCGATATAAAATGCGACGTGTCACCCAAACCGATGCGGAGGTTATTCCAACGTTCCGGCCGGATGAAAAATCTAGCAACGTCAAGGGATGGCTGCACAAGATCGACCAGTTGGATCACGTANGTCTACGGAGGGACTTCGGTTCTCTCTGTGTTTTATACCGCATGGTCCATGGGGAATGCTCTGAGGAATTATTCGAGATGATTCCCTCATCTCCTTTTTATCATCGCACCTCCCGCCATCGGAGCAGAGTTCATCCATATTATCTGGAACCGCTGCGTTCATCGACAGTGCGTTTCCAAAGATCTTTTTTGCCACGTACCATCCGGCTTTGGAATGAACTCCCCTCCACGGTGTTTTCCGAGCGCTATGACATGTCCTTCTTCAAACGAGGCTTGCGGAGAGTTCTTTATGGTAGGCAGCGGCTTGGCTCTGCCCCTGGCATTGCTGACGTCGATGAGCGACGGTGACCACTTACCATCAGGTGGGCCGTATGCTCGTCTGCCTACAAAGGCAATAAAAAAAATAAAATAATAACCTTTTCTAAATTTCACTACAGATTTTAAGCTTCTTTTTTTTCCTACCTAAGCTGATAGCCTTGAGAGGCTATAATATCAGCGTCGCCTTAACTAGTAGGTGAGCTCACGGGGCTCAAACCTGATGACGTTGCTAACACGAACCCTAGCAAGAGCCGTGCTTCGCAGAATCTACCACCGGATCGGAAACGCGACCCACTGAGAAGATCCGGCGAGAAACTCAGTGGACTGTGTCTGTGGGTTAATTTACTCGTCGAGCCTTTCGTCGCAAGCGACGGGTTCGACGAGAACGATGACCGGTGCTTGAGGTACCTAAAAGCACCGTTAGTGGATCGGGAGGATCCGAAATGACGTGTTTGGAGCGACGTCGACTGCTTTCCATTCTGTCCGCAAGATCGGGAATGTAGTTACCGGCGCGGCGGCGGCCACGATGAGAGGGTTCTCGTGTCGTGCCGCTTTATCGAAGTGGGATTTTAAGCAATAACAAAAGTTTGACAATAAACAAAGAGTATATGTGTGTGTCAAATACATGGAAGTGCGTGTAATGCTTTTTTTATTGATTTAATATATTATTAATGCATAATTTAAAAAAATATTAGCATTCTGCACTTCTTCTCTATATTTTTTATAAGTGTGGGAATATTCATACTCCTCCGTCCGCGCAATTTTCGTAAAAAGGGGTACAAAATTTTTGCTTCACGTATTAATATATAGATATCATTCGGTTAATTTACCTAGCGATTAATTAATAATTAATATCAAAACTTAAAGATACATAATTCCACTGTGCAAGTAATCACTACGTTATAGATAATTCAATTTGATCTTAATAACCAGAACCACAGAGAGAAAACCAAAAAAGGTGTGGATAATTAAGTGATCTTAGTTATTACATTCGTTGATAGGCACCTAGTTAGGAATTATTGACAAGAAACTTGGATTTAAATTATTAATATAACCATTTTTTTGTTCTTTTAACAATGAAAATTCATACAAGCTTAAGCACTGCGATAAGTAACTAGAGACTCGTTCCAGCTTACACTAATGTTAAGGGATAGATAATTATAATCATAGTTTCTAGATTTAGATGCTTAAAACATCGAAGCTATGGACAGTGTAATCATGATTGATGAAAATTGCGATACCACCAGTGTTATTACTAAAAATACCCATTAATGTCTCAAAATAATCGTAAACATTACGTTGCATGTTTTATTAGTTCTATTACCGTGGGCTACCACAAAAATATTATACAATCTATCTGTTGTACCATTAAAATTTCAGAATCACTCCACAAGGGTATCAAAGAGTTGATAACATTCTTATCTAAGTCATTACGTTTTAGTGTAAATTCTCATTATATAGTTGATTTTCGTGTGGCCTGTCTATTGTGTAGTACTTATAAGTTCTATCTAAAAAAAACGCTGCAAATACAAAAAAAAACAAGGTAAATAACAACTCGTATTAAGTAGACTTTACTCTTCAATATTATGTTTGGATCTACTAATCTTATTTGTATATTATTATGTATTTTAAAATTAAATATTCTATTTCAATTTTCGGATATTTCAACGAACTTTGTCAGGTTTGAGCCCCGTGAGCTCACCTACTCGCCCGGTTACGCTGACATAACTCAAGCTGAGGGCGCCGGTTGTGAGCGGCAGGAGTTTTTAGTGAGGTTCAACTCCCACATACCCCACCTGCCGCGCGGGTGGGGATCCGGCGATTTTCTCCTGTGGAAAAAAAAAAAAAAGGCTGTCAGCTTAGGTAGAAAAAGAAAAAGAAAAAGAGGACTTTATCATGAATAGATCTAATATAAATTTTTAAGTGATCATATTGTTGTCTTAATTTTATTTTCAGCAAAGAGTATATTTTATAATCACTACGTTTATTTTCAGTATGACAACTTACTTCTCACGACTAGACGTTCAACTGCAAGAGGAGTTGAAAAAGACAGCCGAAGCTATATTAGCTTCAGGCAAAGGCATCCTTGCTGTTGATGAAACTAACGGTGAATAGAATTAATATTCAAATAATACCTTTCTCAATGCGATTAATTTGAATATATTTTTTAATATTTTCACTTTGTATTAATCAACCGAACATTAAAAGTCTTTTCCCTGTATCTATATACTTATTTAAGTGACGACAAAGTGGCGACATGAGTACGAAGTTTCAATTAAACTATTTTTAGGTTATGTTTCTCATGGATCTGTCCTCATGTTTGTAATCGTAGTATAATTCAATATTATCGTTGCAGAGGGCATTGGAAAGCTACTGAAGAATGTCGGTTTGGAGAACACTGAAAATAATAGGCGAAGATACAGAGAGTTGCTGTTCACAACCCCCGTGCGTTAATTATCTAGTCCTAGAAAAATATTTAAATTCGGTAGTTTTATTATAACGACGATAATTTTATTATTAAGTTGATCTTTGGTGGTACAGAAGTTTATGTGTTCTTTACTAATATAAAATACCTAGCCGATTTAACTTTGAAAACTTAAAAATTTAATAATAAATTCAAAAATTACTGGTGGTAGGACCTCTTGCGAGTCCGCGCGGGTGGGTACCACTACCTTGCCTATTTCTGCCGTGAAGCAGTAATGCGTTTCGGTTTGAAGGGTGGGGCAGCCGTTGTATCTATACTGAGATCTTAGAACTTATATCTCAAGGTGGGTGGCACATTTACGTTGTGGATGTCTATGGGCTCCAGTAACCACTTAACACCAGGTGGGCTGTGAGCTCGTCCACCCAACTAAGCAATAAAAAAAAAGCAAATTTTCTTGATTCCAGGATTTAGCTGAACATATTTCTGCTGTAATTCTTTACGATGAGACCGTTTATCAAACAACTGGTGACGGTACACCGTTTATAGAGCTCTTAAATAAACTAAATATCATACCTGGAATTAAAGTAGATAAGGATGTCACGGCGTTGTTCCTTTCCGAAGACGAAATGACTACTCAAGGTTTAATATGAATAATACTAATTAATTGCCTTCTAATTATTTTTTTGTTTGTATGTAAAAATAGCTGCTTGTTTGCCGAGCCCAAAAATAAGGCTAATAATCTATGTTCAGTCTTGTACCAATAATATTGGAAGCTTAGAAACCATTGCTAACATTGTCGATGAAATAGAGACTGCGTTTGCTTGGTCGTTGCCTTGCCATAATATACTATAATTTATCTTTCTATGTATCACAGGCTTAGATGATTTAGGTAAACGTTGCGCCGCGTATAAAAAGCAGGGATGCCGATTTGCAAAATGGCGTTGTCCCGTCAAAATAGGACTGAACACGCCCTCCGTTCGGGCTATCAACGATACAGCCACAATCCTGGCACGATATGCGTCCATATGCCAAAGCGAAGGCTTGGTGCCGATTGTGGAACCCGACGTTCTGTTAGATGGTACGTTGAGCACACGGCTTAAAATGTCCTAATTAATAGGCATCGAAACTAAGTTTTTGAAAATCTTTAAGGTGACCACGACATAGAGAGAGCCCAAAAAGTGACTGAAGTAGTACTGGCCGCCGTTTACAAAGCATTGAATGACCACCATGTGTTTCTAGAGGGAACGCTGCTTAAGCCAAATATGGTAGATATACTTCTCTCTCTTCTACGTTGTTTCCTCACTGCTGAGGATCGCAACCACATGCGACTTAACTCCACAGTGTGTTATGGGTGGATGTAGTTCTATGAATTTCATATTGTCACATTTCACACTCGATAGTTCGGTAGGTGTTGACTCTTAATCTTTTCGTGAGAGTCAACGCTAAATATTAACTCAGCAAAATATCGAATGTTTTGATCGACGGTCTACAGTGAAATGCTGTGGCGGCAGCAATAATGGAACAGAAAATAGTATCAATTTAACGACTATTTCAAGTTAATCTTGCATTTATACAAGTCTCGAACAACTATATGCAGACACTCGGATTAAGCTAAAACAGCCGTTCGGTGGAAGATTTTCCCATTTAACTGGTGGTAGGACCTCTTGTGAGTCCGCGCGGGTAGGTACCACCACTCCGCCTATTTCTGCCGTGAAGCAGTAATGCGTTTCGGTTTGAAGGGTGGGGCAGCCGTTGTAACTATACTGAGACCTTAGAACTGATTTCTCAAGATGGGCGGCGCTTTTACGTTGTAGATGTCTATGGGCTCCAGTAACCACTTAACACCAGGTGGGCTATGAGCTCGTCCACTCATCTTAAACCATAAAAAACAAAAAAAAATAGTCTTTACATATAAACTGCTGATATTGCTAAGTAGTCAAATAGGTAAGACATTAAGAAAACCATAGTCCTTTCACTTTTGATACATGAGACATGGAGCTAAAATATTTTCTGTGTATTAAATACATAGAACTGTCTGTGTATTAAAAAGTGTCCGCTGAAAGGGGACTGATTAAGGTGGCGCCATTGTAGCAAGTGAAAAGTTTTTCAAAACAGCGCCAATTTGGCGAGTCTTCCAACAAAAACTTGCTGTTTATAGGTGGAAACTTTTTTATCTTGTCTCCTATACAAGATGGTCCTTCTTACTTCCACCCTCCATAGGGACATAAAGGATTTTTTTTAAAAAGAAGTTGAAGTTACTACGAAATTATTAAGGAGAAGTAAGATTGTTAGAAATCGATCTTTTGATTATTATAAACGAACTATCACGATTGCTGATTAATCTACTGCATTTTAAAATGTATCAAACCATTTTAAAGGTAACACCTGGACAAGGATGTACTAAGAAAAGTACGCCTAAAAAAATAGCTATTGCAACTAGAACAGCCCTATTGAGGGGAGTGCCAGCTGCCGTACCAGGTATAGTTATGCCGCAATAAGTGTTCTTTTATTTAAAAAAAATAAAACAACGTCAGATATCGTTGAAATTTTTGTTAAAGACCCGAGCGGAGCCGGAGCGGGCAGCTAATTTTTAATATACACATTTTATTTCCAGGTATAGCTTTTCTTTCCGGTGGTCAAACAGAAGAGGAAGCGACTATGAATTTAAATGAAATTAACAAGGTTCAAGGTAAAAAGCCATGGATCCTTACATTTAGTTATGGCAGAGCTCTACAAGCATCTGTCTGGCAGACGTGGGCAGGTAAAGATGAAAATCTTGTGAAGGCGCAAAAGGAATTACTGAAACGGACCAAGGTGAGAAACAAACAATAACAATTAAATAAAATATATGCATTATTCATTCGTTTGAATGGTTGTTGGTTTTGTTTTTCTTTCACTCACACTCGCAAGGCAGTAACTGTTCGATATTATTAATAAAGGTACACAGGTTACAGTCTACTATTTTCATAAATAAATAAAATTTCATGTTTGATTCTGCGTGACAACCCTAGTAATTAATAAAAATTCGATTCTAAACAAGTTATAAACTGAAGCAGAAAAATACAGCTTAGTAAATAACTAGAGAAGTAAACAAAACATTTTTTTTTAAGAACATGATATTTTTCAGGCTAACGGTCTCGCGTCGCTTGGAAACTACAAAGCTGGTACCGCTATTTCTGCAGCTGGTGACGAAACAAATTACAGTGCCAATTATAAGTATTAATAAATTCGATTTAAAATTGTATCCAATCTAGCTGCCACAACATTATTAAATTAGTACATACCTAAAAAATTTCATTGATTTTTCTAATTTCCTTCCTACCCTTAATCGTTATATTGTATTAAATAAATTAATTTATTTAAATACAAACAATGACCTTCACTACTGCTAACGACGAAAGGAGATAGTTCATCATCATCATCAACCTGCATCTCTCTACTGCTGCCTGTAGACCTCTCCCATAGTCCGCCACAATGAACGATCCTCCGCCTTCCGCATTCAATCTTTCCCTGCATATCGCCGCAAATCATTGCGCTTACCGGTACGTGGTCTAAGGAGACAGTAAAAGGTTTTAACACTGTCAAACTTATGAAAACTCTTGAAATTTGAAAACATTAAGTAAGTTCCACATTAGAGATTACCCATCGCTTACCAGAGAAGAGCTTTCAGGAAATGTTTTCTAAAAGACCAATTAGGTATCGTTACTTTTTTCTCGACGTAGAAATCATGTTAGGCTATGCGTAATTTTGCGATACAGAAAAAAAAAAACAAAAACAACAAAAACGTACGTTAGTCCGTGTCCAGTGAACTAGTGTACATAGTGCTCCCAGCGTTAAATAAAAATGTCTTTAAACTAAAATTATACTTGGTACCTACTAAAAAAGAAAACCATCTAATGGTAAATTGACTGGAAACCATTCCTTCAGAATATAGACCTCGTTCGAGGGGTTAAATTAGTAACAAAATGTATTTTCGTATATTTAGAGATGCTATTGTAAATAGACCCTTACACAAAATTTTAATGCTTAGGAAGAAAGCTTGGCTATTAATCTTACATGGAATGTTTTTTGTGTTATCTGTGCAATTTATTGTGTCAGTGTCACTTGGTCCAGTCGAAGACACGTTTGACATTAGGGGCGAGCCATAAACGCGATTATTCATCGATATGTGCAATTTTGGAATTCAAAACGTTTTAACTCCGTTTTGATTAGGAAATATCGATAAACTGGAAATGACACTTTGACTTCGCCTTAGATCTAGTATAGCACTTCCTCATTCTTTAATCTCACGGGAAGCGGCAATTTACGAGTATTACACCAACGTTGTACGGTCATTAGGCAGCATTTACTGGTAGATGTATTATAAGCCCGGGTAGATAAGACCATCCTACCTATTCCTGCTACGAAACACCGCATGCAAACATTGTATTCCAGTTTGAAGCGTGAGACAACCGTTAAAGAGTAGAAACGTTTATCTCGAGGCTCAGGTAGAATATTTCCACGTTTTGATATTTTGAGCTCCAGTAGCTGCATTACATTAGATTATTAGGCAAACATATACATCTAGAAGTTGAGCCTATGAGAAAAAGAGAATGCTCCTGAATGTTCCAATTCTATTGTGCGTAAACTGCACACATATATTTTTTATTTTTTGCCATTCCATTCAAATCGGATCAAGATTTCAGAGCTCACTGAATTCAGTTTGATAAAATAAACCAACTTATATTAATAAAAAGCACAAAAGAACTGACATTTAAAATTTGATCCTATGAAAACTATTATGATTCAGTCTGGGCATATACTCAAATCCTTTAATGTTTTCGTTTCATTATTGATGCTGGGATTTCTGAATGGCATAATGATTTTTATGTTCAAACTGAGATTTCGTATTGCACTTCACATGTTACACGTACTTAAATTCGGTTCAAGTAATGATAGCCATAATTATTCACTAATTTTAATGAGCACATATTTCAAGGTAAGCTTTTTCACTTTAGGTTTGAAATGTTCAGACACGAAAATTACTAGAACTTAAGAATGTAATAGGTTTTATATAACACCTCCTGGAAAACGAGGCAAATTAGATAAAGTATCTTTTTAAATTTTAAGACCCAGCAATTTAGCCAGTAGCAACATTCGGTTATGTTCTCAGTGATAATATTTTTCAGCAAGATGTACTATCAGAAATTATAGTTCCGCGGTATGAAAAGAGCCTGTTAATGTGTATTTAAGATATTTACCTTTTTCGACATATAATAGACAAAAATAATGTAATATTTATTCTATAATGTCTATGTCTATTCTACTTGTATTAACTTGCAATAAAATTTAAATCTGTTTTTCTCAATCGATAACTTCATTAACACTTCGATAAGTTATGTCAAGCTCCGTGCCCAACACTAGTTGATCGGCTGATCCGTGTTCGATGGACGTATTTCTAAATATTTAGAAAATGATTATTAATTAAATTAAATAACCATAATCATGGACGAACACGAGTTTTTCACTCAAACTGTGCAACATTTAGCTCGCTGTTTGTCAAGCATAAATCCAACACCATGGGAAAAAGTGAGTATATAGTGATTTTAACGTTCACCATATTTTGTAATCTTGTTAGAGCACGAATTGAAAGATCATCACTAATCTCAACTACATTTCAAGGACTTCTAGTCTTTAACCATTAAAACTATATAGTAAATTCTTGAATGGAGGAACAGTTAAACTAAAAATCAATGATCTCATTATGACATAAGTATTGTTTTTATCCTCAGCTTACAGTACACACACAAATGAATCACAGGTGTTTACGTTTTGTTTTAACTGTTCTTAATATTCTCCTATAGTCCCTAAATGTTTCGTTTCGAAGACCTTGAACAACTTTCAACTTATTTAATTTCAAAATCTGTCTAGGTAAAAAAAATATTTTTTTAAATTATGTTAATTCAAATGAAATTTGTTTGATTTTATATATCTAAACACGTTTTTAGCCTGTATAAAGTAGAATATGACACATAAAAATAAATAATGTGATTATTATATTTTACAAAATTTTTAACATACATGATTGTAATTTTGGCTAATTTAGCCATTGTGAAATTGAAAAGTCATAGATGACAAAGCTGTAATAAAATATACTACATAATAAATAAAATAATAAACATACTAGTTAACATAAATTAAATAATAATTGTAAAAAATAGTAAAATACGTACTTAATTTAAAAACATCTGCTGTTGAATATCTTAGCGAAACCTTAAGCAAAATATATTTATGCTTCTCGATTAGAATGTGAGTTGTATTGAAGTGAATTACTATCCATTGCTTAATTTATACCTTGTATATATAAATAGTATTTATAATTTTCGGCATAACTGATGCCATCCTGTACATTAAAAATTAATAAGATGTTTAGTTTTACTAGACAACAAACCACTGATTTGTATCTTTTTGTGTGTCAGTTCTTGTTTTTTTTATTTTTTTATTAGATGGACGATCTCACTGCCCACCTGGTATGAAGTGGTTATTGAAGCTCATAGACATCTACAACATAAATGGCACCACCCATATTGCGATATGAGTCCTAAGGTCTCAGTACAGTACAACAGTTGCCCCACTCTTCAAATCGAAATGCATTCTGCTTCATGGCAGAAATAGGCAGAATGTTGATACCTACCCATATAGACTCACAAGACGTTCTACCACGAGTAATAAGGCAAATTATAATTTTGCGGGTTTGATTTTTATTACATAATTTTATTGCTTCAACATTTGTTATGTATGTATTTCGTTAGTAAAATCGGTACTTCCCTGTGGGATCTGAATACCGTTGCATCGCTTGATACGAATGCACCGGGCGTCTTATCCTCTATTCCACTACAACTTTTAATTTGAGTGACATAAAAATATACTGAACTAGCTTAGATTGACCTTATTGTGGATACAAGTTAAGCTGTTAATGTTTTAAAAATCGATAAATAATATATTTTTCTACAATGCCCCAAGCTACAGATTGTAGTAATGTTTTTTCAAATATAAATATAATTAAATAGAAGTCCTGTTTCAATTAAATAAAAATACACAATTTAACTCTATAAAACTGCAAAACCTTTACTAAGTTATAAATATGTTCTTATCAGCAGTAAAACTTAGAGCTATTAAAACAAATTGATATCTGAATTTTTGTGATATTATGTAACCACATATTTTATGGGAATCGAAATGTATTTTGTATAAATCATACATTTCAGTAACAAAGCATTGGCATTCTGAATAATAAATAATGGGTAATTCTAAGCTAAAAATATAAAAAGTAGGAAATATAAAATATAGTTAACTTGGAAGACATTCGCCTAGATCAGCCTTTCCCAAAGTGGGCGATAACGCCCCCTTGTGGCCGCTACAGACCTAAAGGCAGGCGGTAAGAGTCCCAGAAAAAAAAGGGGGCGTTGTGTAGAGGCTTGCGAGGCGATTTGTAATTTCACCTAGGAGGGCTTATACACCGACTGAGCTCTCGCTATAGTGGTTTGAAGGTGAAAAAATGAGGGAGCTAAAAAATCATTTATCCTCAAAGTGGGCAGTAGACAAAATCAGTTTGGGAACCCCTGACCTAGATCTACTACCTCATGAACCTAAGTTTCAAAATGAATCCTAGTTTGAATCTGAATACTGTTAGCGTGACTCATAAATTTGCTTGGGTTGGTAGAATAAACTGCTAATCCAGCTCATTCTCTCTGTTACGTAGTGATGCGTTCAAGCTCGAAAGGTAGCCATGAAAATTTTTATGTCATGTAGGCTATTAACAAACCAAAAGGATGACTCTAGCTTATGACTTAGTTTGACATAATAAAATACATAGTACCATTATTTATATTTAACATCACTTGTATCTTGTAATGGAGACAAATGTTAGTAGCAATATTGTTTTCTCGAGGATAGAAAACTTTCATTGTTAAGTCAAACATAATTATAATACCTATATTAGTTGTAATAACACCCGATATAATTGTAGTTCCTAATAGGCAAAGACTGAAAAGTGAAGGATTTACATAATTAAAAAATTTATATTTACAGGTAAATACTCTGTTTATGCTGTGCCCACAAGCCAGTTCATCCCTGGTTGTAACATCAAAGAGCCAGGAAGCATCCATAGCATTAGGATTGTACTTCCTACAGAGTGGCCTGCAGCACCAGGACAAACTCCTACCATACTTCTTGAAGGTTCTGAAAAGTCTAACAAATGCACAATTTGAGGAGCCACTGTACAGGACCAAAAATAAAGACCGTAAGTTTATTTTACCATGGTAATGATTGAACAGTTTTTTATATATAACTTTTCCTAATCTATAAATAAAATAATAAACCCCAATACAGATATTCTCACTGAATATAATATTAGAAATCAATAGAATTAATTAAAATCGTGAATACTCATAAGGATTACCAGCTAAAAAATAGCTCTGCATGTTTGTTAAGATTTAGGACATTTCGCTGCATATGGAATTATACAAAGGTTGATCAGGGTATTGATTTTTGAAACGAATATTACGCCTTGGTGCATTAGTGTATTTTTTTTATATTTTTTTTTATTGCCCTTGTAAGCAGACGAGCGTACGGCCCACCTGATGGTGAGTGGCTACCGTCGCCCATGGACTTCAGCAATGCCAGGGGCAGAGCCAAGCCGCTGCCTATCCCCTCACAGGGCACAATATCTCACCGTGCTGTGTAGTCTAGCTCTAATGGATAATTATTTTTCAATTTTTCATGATATATTAGAATATATAAGACTATATAGGCCTATATAAGAACTATTTTTTAAAACAAATTAAAACAAAATTATAATATTAAACATTTAAAATACTTTTATTAATTCATGGAGCACATATGACAGACTTATATTTAATAGTTATCTGGGTGCACTGTGTTTTGTAGATATTAAACAACAAAGTATGTAGCATCTTATCTGTAGTTATTCTATAACATTCATAACACACCAAGCATGTTGTCACAGTCTATAAATTATTAATATAAAAAGTGTTTTAATACATTTAAAAATTTGTATAACAATAACATCTGATTGGAATCAGTAGTTTTTGGACATCATACATAATAAGAAATAGTTCATGTACTGTTCGATTCTTCTTGTCATTGTTTGAAAACAGAATTCTATATTAGAGAAATATCTGAAAAATGAAAATACCTAAATTATTACTAAATCCTTCTTAACTAAAATTTAGAACAACTTATTACTAAATATCAAAAAATATATATCATACTTTACTGAGAAAACATTCGCCCTGAGTTGAGGGCCTCTTCATTGATTTTGGATAAGAAAAAAGATCCTACTTTGCATTTTTAAATATAAGAATTCAGTAGGAAATAATAATAAGAAAGATTACCCACATTACTTTCCGAATCCATTGCTACTACCAGCTTTGCCGTCGCCTCCGGCTCCGGCATTAGCGCCGAATTGGAAACCAGCGCCACCTCCGGCTCCGGCGCCGGCATCAGAACCGGCACCGCCACCGGCATTGCCACCAAGACTAAAGCCTATACCGGCATTAGTTCCTCCTTCTATTAAGATTAGAAAATTTGCAAAAAGTACATAAAATATTAACACTACACAGTCGAAAGTTCCGTATTAGCTTTTTTTATTTTTTTTATTGCTTAGATGGGTGGACGAGCTCACAGCCCACCTAGTGTTAAGTGGTTACTGGAGCCCACAGACATCTACAACGTAAATGCGCCACCCACCTTGAGGTATAAGTTTTAAGGTCTCAGTATAGTTAAAACGGCTGCCCCAGCCTTCAAACCGAAACGCATTACTGCTTCACGGCAGAAATAGGCGGGGTGGTGGTACCTACCCGTGCGGATTCACAAGAGTTCCTACCACCAATATGGCTTCTCGTATAACACCTAATAATCATTTGGGAAGTAAAAAGTTGTTACGTGGCGTGATGGTAATTACATACCCGATCCTGTGGACCGAATTGTAAACAGTCGACGTCACTCTAAACACGTCATTACCGATCCTCCCGATCTATTAACGGTGCTTTTAGGTACCTCAAGCACCGGTCCCCGTCCTCGCCGAACCCGTCGCTTGCGGCGAAGGGCTCGACGAGTAAATTAACCCATCGACACAGCTCACTGAGATTCTCACCGGATCTTCTAAGTGGGTCGCGTTTCCGATCCGGTGGTAGATTCTGCGAAGCACTGCTCTTGCTAGCCCCGAGAGCTCACCTATACGTCAAGGAGATGCTGAAATAGCCTCTCAAATAAAATTTTACGGTCATAAGCCCAATGAGCTACTGAAGCTTTATAAGCTCGGTATAAGAAGACTATCACAGTGCTATTCTATAATAGGTAATGTTTAAATGACGTTATAATATTTTCTTTGGTTTTCATACGAATTTCATTCATTTCATAGTTTAGCGTTTACTATTTTCTGAAGTTACGCAGAATACTTCACAGCTATTACATGCAGTAGCTAGTAATAGCTAGTAATAGTAGTAACTATTACTAGCTATTACTAGCTACTACACGCAATTTAAATATTGTGCATTCGAGTTTATTTATTAGATATTTGAATATAATAATATTAATGTTGATAAATAACACACAATACCTTAGTAGTTCATGAAAATTTTAAAGTATTCGAAACGTTACACAGAATCAAATTAAAATGTATACATAATAAGCGCAAGATTAAACCGTGAAAGTGGTTTTAACTATATCTCATAACAAAGCGAATTAGACCATTATTTTAAGTTAACAAAAAGACAATAGTTAAAATTAAACAGTTTCAAATACAATCGGCAACGTTCTGAGGAACCGGATTAACATGAAGTTGAAAACCTGAAATATTCAATCATCAAATTAATAAAAAAAGAGTCGTAGTAAAAATAAGAGTATCATTTAAAACAGAGAACTAACGAGTCCATTCTAAGGGAGCTAAACATCCGAAAAAGGCTCTCTTCCATCTGCCGGAAACGAGTTATGAGCTTCTTCGGACACATCATGCTGTCTCCCAGACATGAATTAGAGAAGCTCATAATTGCGGGTCGCATAGAGGGCAAGCGCGCCGTGGGCAGAACACCAGCCAGATGGTTAGATCTAGTAAGAGGAGCACTTGGTGGTAGTCTGTACCACGCGGTCCACGCCACCCATGATCGAACACAGTGGAAGAACGTCACATGTGGTCGCGATCCTCAGCAGTGAGGGAACGATATAGAAGAATTAAAACAGAAAAGCTCGCAGATTTCTCGGGGGTAGGTTGCGGTTTGGCTCTGATGACGTCATTCCTGACGTACAACCACAATCGGTTGGGTCATACGATAGTACGATTTTTAAAGTAATTAAACTCTCGCCAAAAATTACAGAGTTAATTCAATGAAACGGCGTGACTTTTTAAAAAGACAGCTCGTTTTATATTCAAAACAAAATTTTGTAAAAAATGTATTTGTAAAGCTGAAACTTACCGGCGCCGCCTTGTTGTAAGCTCTGAAATAAAAATATAGCTTAGAAAAAAAGAAAAAAAGTTTACAAGGTATTAGATTAAAATTCGACAATAAAGACTTACACTCCCGACCATCAAAATAACGAAAAAGATGATAGCAGTACTTTTGTACATCGTGAACCGAATAAATAGCGAGACTGGTGCTATACTGAACACAATTTGCATGTTTTATATATTAAACGAGATTTATATCGTGTAAATTATGATGATAATATAATTGTTTGATTGAAACATGAACGGAAGCTGTTTTTTTTTAAAAACAACAATTTTCGAATAGTTAACAGGTATAGAGTATGGTCTAGGGCTGTGCCTCAATACGGATTTATTTTAAATAATACAAATATAGCATTTTTCAGGAAGATGTTAAGATAATCGATTTTTATATAAATCACGGCATATCGTAAATTCATATTTACAATGTCGTCCTAAAGACATTTGGTCCTAATTTTAATATAAGCTTTGTTCGCTAAGGTTTTCAATCATGTGAAAATTAAATTCAAAAAAAGCATGTGAAAATTAATTATTTTTAATCTATAAGTAAACAGTGCTAATATAGATAAATTAAATACCTAATAACTAGGTTAACAGTGACGAAAGCACAAAAATTTACACCGAATGAGCTAAGGCCCGTAAATTCTAACGATATTACGTCTCGTATTGTCGAAATTATAATTAAAAAACATGAACAATGGTTCAAATATGACAAATTAATTAAAACGATATACAATGCTGCTTATATTTATTCTTCTTACGCTATATGAGACCTTAGAACTTATATCTCAAGGTGGGTGGCGCATTTACGTTGTGGATGTCTATGGGCTCCAGTAACCACTTAACACCGGGTGGACTGTGAGCTCATCCACCCATCTGAGCAATAAAAAAACTTCAGAGGTGTCAAGGGACACCCGGATGGAACGAAGTTCCTTTCGATTAATTAGTGAAGGAATTGTAAATTGTTTTTTTTAAGTTATAATAATAAATTACGGCATTATGAAGAAGAAAAAAACAATACTATGAACTAAATTACTATTGTTGAAACGCTATCTCGAGAAACTGTACTCATTACGCGGACCAATCGGATACGAGCAATGTCACGCGATAAGCGCCTTCACGTTGATTGGTCAGAATGACGGATCTAAAAAGTGTCGTGACAACTTTTCGTAACAATTTTTTCCGTCTAGCCCCCTTTCACAACGCGCGATAAGGAACTTCGTTCCAAAAAAAATTGCGAAGTACGTGTAAAACGATTTTTTCCCAGCTATTAAATAAAACAAAAAAATTATATGATCACACTTACAATAGGTCGTTAGAATTTACATGTTTATTAATAACAGTAATTTAGTGTGATTTTAAATGGCGTTGTTACGAAAGTGACCTATTGTGTGCAAACTCATTTCATAAACGTGAATCAACTTAATGGTCGAACACAGACAATAATAGATAGATTACATTTTCTGTCTTATCATTGTGGGATCAACAGAAAAGAAAACAAAAGTATTTTCGTGCTATACTTGTGGTAGGACCTCTTGTGAGTCCGCGCGGGTAGGTACCACCGCCCCGCCTATTTCTGCCGTGAAGCACTAATGCGTTTCGGTCTGAAGGGTAGGGCAGCCGTTGTAACTATACTGAGATCTTAGAACTTATATCTCAAGGTGGGTGACGCATTTACGTTGTAGATGTATATGGGCTCCAGTAACCACTTAACACCAGGTGGGCTGTGAGCTCGTTCGCCCATCTAAGTAATAAAAATAAAAAAAAACTTTTTCAGGTATACCGATGTCCGAAAAATTCAGCTTCTGTCTAAATACTCTGTTATCCGACGTGGCATCGAAACAGTCGTCTCTACGCGAAGAAATCCTAACAGCGCAAATTGATCTTATGTCGAATCTTACAAAGACCATAATCGATTGCTACGAAAGTCGCGACTTCGATACAGTATCAAAACTTCAGCTGTGCAAGAGCACGGTTCCCGTTCTCATCGGTCTGGCTAGATCCATGGGCAGGTATTCGACGGTCGATCCTCCGTTGCTTTGCCGATTGTTCCCGCAGCCCCCCAGTCCTGTGAAAACAAAGGAACCGGAGCCTAATTTCGAATACGCTACGTTAGATAAGAAGAGAAAATTCAATCAATTCCGCCCCATTATACCTAGGTCCCTGTCTGGGAATTTGCACCTCAATAGCGACAGTATAGTGGAGAATGGCAGCGACACAATGGACAGTGGAGTCGGAACGCTAAAACGCGGCTCCCTGCACAGCTACAACTCGGTCCCCTACGACCCGACCACATATTTCTTCCACAAGTTCGGGTCTAGCTTTAACCAGTTTCCTTACATGAGATTTTCGGAGTCTCCCGAAAAAAGGAACAGTGTCCAATTTTATGTGACGTATCTGCAGTCTATATTGTCTCTGGCAAAAAAGCTGCTCACCAAAGACCTCTTGTCGTTCATCGACGAAGAGGCTGAAGATGTACACGCGTCGGGACAGATAAATGTAAGTGAATTAATGGACAATCTCCGCTTGAAAATATAACGTACATTGAGGAAGAAAGAAATATTTAAATGAAATTCCTTTCAGGTGTTCCCTTATAAGTCATTCTCGGAAACATTGAATTTGGTAATGGTAACATTATTGAGGGAGTTATTGCAACACCAGAAGGACCTTCCAGGCCCGTTTACCAAAGACGTACAGGTAGGTTTTTTTTAAACTGTAGTATGTAAAAAAAACCTCAATACTTTTTTAGAGTTTTGGTAAATTAAAGTTTCGTAAAATTTGTGAGAGTTAAGTACATTATGCATTGTTACCAGTCAGAGTCAGTTGGCAATCACATTATTTTGGTATAAAACATGTAGAGCACTGCTGCCCATTTTCCATAAATGCCTTATCGCTTTTTTCGATAACTCACATTGTGGTGTTTATGGGGTTGTAACCGTTTCTTTTTTTTCCCTACCTATTTCCTTTTTTATTTATTTATATTGCCCGAGCAGGCAGGTGAGCATACGGCACACCTGATGGTAAGTGGTTACCGTCGCTCATGGACGTTAGCAATGCCAGGGGCAGAGCCAAGCCGCTGCCTACCGCTTAATACTCTCGAAACACCATGGAGGGGACTTCATTCCAAAGCCGCATGGTACGTGGCAAAAATGACCTCTGGAAACGCACCGTGGATGAACGCAGTGGCTCCAGTTAGTATGGACGAACTCTATCGTTCAACTTGATAGAATTAGAAAACACTAGCCATTACAAGAACAGTGCTTCGCAGAATCTACCACCGGATCAGAATCGCGACCCACTGAGAAGACGCGGGCGACTATTTCATACCAACTTATCGTCTTGAAAAAAACCTATTATCCCATTACAGGAATTCGTGAAATGTCTGTTCCTAAGCGGCCAGACGGAGTTGCAGAGTCGACACCACGACGCTTCCGAGAGAGAAGACAGGGAGAGTAACTACGCCACAGTAAACAAGTTCAAAGTTAACGTGATGGCGAATTCAGCTTGCGTAGATCTTCTGGTTTGGGCCATCGGAGATGAGACAGGTATGTTATGTATGCTATTTGCCAGTTCTCTCTATTTTGCACCAGATATTCCATGGGGAGTGCTCTGAGCAATTGTTCACTGGTTGTTTATTACCATCGCACCATAGCTGGGATTATCCGGACCACTGGTCGACTAGTGGGGTGACTGCTGGTAAGGAGTCTTGAGAGACCGCACGGTTAAATACCACCAGTCTCCCTATTTCTGCCGCGAAGCAGTAAAGCGTTCCATTTTGAAAGGTAGTCGGAAGTAGTCTAAAGGTGGGTGGCGGATTTTACGTCTATGAGGCCCGGTAACCTCTTAACACCAAGTGGGTCGCAAGTTCTTTCACCTGTCTAAGCTATAAAATATACAAGCATTGCGCTCATCCACAAGACCATTCCTTTGGAATGATGAATCCCTCCTTGAAGTTTCCTGAGCGCTATGACATGTTCCACTGCAAAGGAAAAGTCTGTTTTAATGAGAGTATTCAGCGGTAGTCAGCGGCTTGGCTGTCTATATATGTATATAATATCGTAATGTCTTCATACATATATCATGGGATGGTTATTATCGTGGCTATCATGATATGTCATGATATGTAATTAGTGTCACCAGTGATCCATAGATCATAGACATAGACATTAAGACACTAATTTCCTGTCGTTTACGACTCAAATACTCAAGCTTGAGTTTTGATGGGTTTTTAAAATTCTGTTTTATGTACATCAGGGCAAGGGTCTGTTTTAATTTCTAATCAGAATCTCTTTGAAAGTTATTTGATTATCGGTGTCTTTTACCTACTCGGTAGCATCTCGTATGTGTTTCCAGGGCGGATAACACAGGAGAAAATTCTTATCTAATTATTAAATATATATTTTTTTAGGGATTTTATGACCTGGTAACTAAGACCTTTAAGTCATGTTTTATTTTAATATATGTTCTTATTTTTATGAAAAATGATAGTATGGAGTGAAATGAAATGAAGATGATTAATTTGAGATGATATGTGATGAAATGTAATCTCAGTAAAATGGTCGTAATTTACTGAGATTTTTTTCAGTAGCCATTTTGGAGGATCTCGAGAAGCTACGTCCAGATGCTTTGTTTCATTTTCCCACATTTGTGCACTTTCACAGATATTAAACACTTAATAAACCACCGTTATTACAGATTTAAACCTGAAGAAACACTAAATAGACAAAATAAAACAAATCACACCACTTCACTCCTCGCGTTCCCGCCATAAAGTCTCCTAATATATAATATTCGTATTGTCTATAGCCTATTAAAATTGTCATTATCTTTTCGTTCATTCAAATTAAATTATTTCTATAAACTAATGTGCATTTCGTATAATTTTCGATTTCAGTTGATGCAGAATTTAACGTGCCAGCACTTATAAATGCCCTAACAATCTTAATAGGTACACTCGTTTGTGTGTGAGTGAATTGCTTTAACAAAAGATTTTAAGTGATAACAACGATAAAAATATATTTTACTGCCACAAATCGATTTCGTGTCATAACGATTTTCAAAATTAGTGTTGCCAACACACAAAAAAATATGTTGCCAACATAAAAAAGTGTTGCTTTCGATCATTGATTGGCATGATGATGTTATTAAAATATTTGTGTCCCATGACTGACTAACAGTAAAACAGCAGATATATATGTTCTGTATGATTTCAATAATTAATAAATGTAATCTAAAACAACATTTAGAATATAAATTGTATGTGTCTGTAGAAATTTAAAGAAAATTCGTTACATTTTTTTTTTCAATTAATAAATTGCTTCATGACTTTTTATATCAAGGAAGATTATCCACACTTCCATACAAATATTATGAATGGGAAATTGTGTTGTTTGTTTGTGTGTTTGTTTATTTTTATTTCATGTCGAAACGAATCAACCGATTGACATGATTTTTTAAAATGGTTTTAGCTCAGGAGAGTGACACAGATTATCTTACATGCCGAAAAACTCATTTCTATGGGAAACTACACTGACATTTCCAACTGATCACGCGGGTGAAACAGTAGCTACCTAGTGCTAGTTTCTGTGTTCTTGTATTTAATAAACTGAAGGATAAAATTCCTCATAAATATTTTTATTTCAAAAAATATGTTAATTTTTAATATAGAATAACTAAATTTAATAGTGATGTTCTCAGGAGCCGATTCACTCTGCGGGCGTTTGACAGAGAAAATCAATTCGAATCACAATCACAAATTGATATTAGCTCACATGCCTCTACTGATGGTCTGTCTTGAAGTAAGTACAAAATTTATAAATAATAATGAAATCTTAAAACTTGATTTTCCTGAATAATCAAACAGAATTAAGGATATTGATTGATGATCATTGATAATTATGTAAAAGGGCACTATTGTTTTTTTTATTGCAGTATAATTGTTTTCTTATCCCGACGGGAGAAAGCGAAAATTTCGTAATTTGCATTTTGGACTAAATCACTTATTACCTTACTTATATATTATATTTAAGGCTCTTATGTAAATTTGGGTTTTTGAAGTTAGGACAATTCCGCTTTTTTCCGTCGATATTTATACTATATGCATATTATTTATATTTTATTATGCCATTTTCCATATGCACTGAAACCAAAAGTGCATCCTTTTAATTAGTTCTCACTTAATTTATTAAATGCACGTATATTTTACTATTTTATTATACGTTTATTTTTTTCAGGGTCTGGGGAAGCTGGCTACGAAATTCCCGACGATAGCCAACACCTCGATATACTGCCTAAGGGATTTCCTGGTCACACCCTCGCCGATACTGTTCAAGTTGCACAAACTCGAACTCGAGAAAACCGGGAAAGAGCACATGAAAGTCACCCGTGAGTCAATAACATTTGATTAAAGTACACCGTAAAAGCTTTTTGTAGGTATTGATCTAGATTAAGTTGAGTTCGCTCACAACCTACATATGTACATTCATGGGTCTCCCACATTGACATATGAAGTCGTGACGTTGAAGTGTTAATTGTGCTCTATGACGGATGCTCTTAACTCAATGGCGATTGCATGCGCCAGAGATGCGAATGTTGCAATGGATGTGTGGAGTAACGAGAATGGATAGAATACGGAATGAATATGTTAGAGGAAGTCTGAAAGTGGCACCTGTGACAGAGAAGCTGAGGAGTGCGCGTTCGGGATGGTATGGACATGTGATGGGACGAAATGAAAATGAATTTGCCACATACTTCTTCACAGTTTGTCTCGATCTTTTATACTGCAACTAAATAAAAAAAAAGTAGGGGAGTAAGGCGAGATCGGAATGTTACCTTCACCGACCCTATTGTCAACTCCACCTGCACGCGCCGGATGGCGGTGGCGACCAACAGGTTGCCGTGGTGCTCCCTGATAGAAAACGGACGGGGCAATGGCGACCGAGAAATGGCGGTATAACCATACACACCCGTCAGGACAACCTGTACGGAAGAGGCGTCAGAAACCTTGGGGATCAAATACCAACTAAAATGCTGGTGCAGAAGGCAACGGGAAACCACTGCACTAATTTCCCACGAGAGTCATGAGCAGGTCGTATCCGACTGATGCATGACCACGACCACTCTGTCAAGAGTGTACGAATAGGAAATAAAAAAATATGATATTACAGTTCAGGGCAAAGAGCTGCAGGGTCTAACGGAGTCTGGGGTCCCGGTCAAGTCAACGCCGTTCGAGAAGCTTCGGGACGCGGCCATCGAGAACCTGTGCGTGGCGCTGGAGGCGGCGCTCACCGTGGACCCGTACTGCGTGCCCGCGCTGGTGGGCTCCGTCAGCAACCGGCTGTTCACCGCGGAGACCAGCGACAGGTACACAACCACACTCATCAATATATTATTATGTAGTACACTCGAAGCTTACTGGTGGTAGGACGTCTTGTGCGTCGGCGCGGGTAGGTACCACCGCCCCACCTATTTCGGCCGTGAAGCAGTAATGCGTTTCGGTTTGAAGGGCGGGGCAGCCGTTGTAACTATACTAAGACCTTAGAACTCATATCTCAAAATGGGTGGCATTAACGTTGTAGATGTCTATGGACTCCGGTAAACACCTAACATCTGGTGCGTTGTGAGTTCGTCGAAAAAGTAGGTACACCAATCAGATGTACTGCCCATGGCTTGTTATTTTTATGATATTTTCAATTATATTGTTACGCGCTGGGGCTCGGGATAAATACAAATTTCACCGAAGTACAAATTAAAACTCTATTGAACACTTAGAGCACTTAAGGAACACTTTACAATCCGCAATTCGCTTCTTCCGCTTCGCTTCAGGTGATCCGTTCGCTGTTTCGCTTCGAGTACAATCGATTACTAACTGCCTTCATGTCATCTCTGCAGCGTTTTTATAGTTGACACGACAAGACTACAGTTGCACAGTCATTTCGATATATATTTCCGCTATTTGATAATAGATGGCGTTACACTTCTCGACCGTTCTCGATATTACTAGTTCTTTTGATGTTCGTTTCTGCTATTTGATGACAGATGGCGTTATTATTACCGGCGTAACAATATTGTAAATAATGTTATTTACTATGATTTATTCGCAGTGAATCTTCGTTGATAAGCACCAACATAGTGATAATGTTGGGGCACGTGGCGGTCGCGTTAAAGGACACGCCCAAAACGAGCGACACAATACTTCAATTCTTTCAACAGAGGTGAGAATACGACCGATAGAAAGACAATTGTTTATTTATCGTATTGTCAAAGATAACTTGTTAAATGTAAGTCTCTTTTATAGAATTGTAGAAAGAATCGTCAAGGGTCTATTCAAAAATAGTTCTTATGGATTTTTTAGAACACTTTGGTTTCAGATTATGTCGTGCCCCGTCATCGTTGGACACTCTCATCGTGGATCAGTTGGGCTGCATGGCCCTAGCTAGCCCCGAGGGTCCAGCACACGACGAGATCATGAGGATGTTCACTGTCATTACAGTGGAAGCTGCCAGTGCGGTATACCATCACACCGACGACAGGAAACAATACAGGTTTCAAGCAAATAAATGATTTATTGCTTTAATGTTAGAGTTAAAGAATGCTATGAAATTAATTGGAAAATAAAGGGTTTTTTTTTTTTATTCTGGTTGAATGTACGAGTTCGTGGTTCACCTGGATTAGTTATCAGAAAATAATCACAACAATAGTAAATCTTAAATTATTGCATGTGAATTGAAAAATTTGAGTTTCAAATAAAACAATTTTCAACATCTTAAACGATAAAGTCGGATCTATTCATATAATATATTTTATTCGAAATAACGTTGCTTAGATTTACAATTGCAGTCGTTTCGAAGTTCATTTATATATCAAAATGAATTCTTTGACGTTTCCAAAACTCCATATACGTAGTGTCATTTTTAATCGAATAATTAAATCATTCATTACATTCATTCATTCATCCATTACATTCATTAATTCATCCATTACATTCATTCATTACATTCATTCATTCATCCATTACATTCATTCATTACATTCTTTCATTCATTACATTAATTTATTACAGTCATCTGCTTAAATTGTAAATTGTGTACATTAAACATTCATTTGTGTATTGTGCACATTCGGCAGGCACGTGTCGGGCGCGGTGCTGAACGCGCTCGCGAACATAGCGGCGAACGTTCGCGGCACGAACGTCCGGCTGGAGCTGCTGACGCGGCTGCTGGAGCTGTTCGTGCAGCTCGGGCTGGGCGGGGAGCGCGCCACGGACCGCTCGCCCGCGCCCGTGCTCAAGGCGTCCGGCAGCGCGGGCAACCTCGGCGTGCTCATACCCGTCATAGCGGTCAGTCAACACGGGCTCTAGTTCGAAGGGTGGGGGGAGGGGAGGGTAGCCGTCATATAACTGTAGGATTGGTAAGAACGGACCGTATGAAAAGAGTGTGGAATAGAGCGTTAAGGTGTGAGCGAGAGAGTAAATTAACTCACAGACATAGCTCACTGAGTTTCTCGCCGGATCTTCTCAGTGGGTCGCGTTTCCGATACGGTGGTAATGCGAAGCACGGCTCTTGCTAGGGTTCTTATCAGCAACATCGTGAGGTTTGGGCCCCGTGAGTTCACTTACTAGCTCGATGAATCTAGGTTACTAGAATAGGTAAGAAAAAATTGTCTGTTCGAAAGGGGGGTAGCCGTCATACTACATAACTGTAGGATTGGTAAGAACGGAACGCATGAAAAGAGTGTGGAACGGAGTGTTAAGGTGTGAGTGAGAGAGAATGATAAGAAAGGGAAAAGAGCATGACAGACAGAATGACAAAGAAAAGGGATGATGACGAAGACGGTTAAATGAGCAAGGCGTAAAAGCTGTCAGTTGATTTTAGAAAAGAAGAATAAAAGTGTAACAGTGGAGTAGTTTAATTTTATGCCCCACGATTCCAATTCTACGTAACTGAGGCTTAGAACTCATGTCTCAAGGTGGATGGTGGCGTTAACGTTGTTGATGTCTATGAGATCCGGTAAACACTCAACACAAAGTGGACCTTGAGTTGGTTCACCCGTTTAAGCAAAAAAACTCATTGACGACTTGAAATTCGTCGATCACCTTGAAAAATGTTAATTAAATTGGAACATCTACTAAGACTTTAACACGCGGTTATTCACTTGAGCTTTATCTATCTATCGATAATAATGGAGTCTTTTAACAGACTCTCTGACGCACTGATTGACTTGAAAATTCGCATACGTATCAATCGTTTTTTTTAATTGACCTTATAAGAAGACGAGCACATGTCCCACCTGATGGTGAGTGGTTACCGTTGCTCGTGGACGTCAGCAATACCAGGGACAGCCAAGCCGCTGTATCCCCCTGAAATAGTACCTGAGATAGTTGTATCTATACTAATATATAAATCTACAGCGGTTTTTACGGATGTTCCGTTATAACTACTGGACCATGCATCCGATTGACTTAAAACTTGGTATCCGTGTAGAAAATACATGTACTTAATGGATAGGCTAATATTTATATGAGTGTTGGACTCCGTACACCAGTTACGGAGGCGTTAATGATGAGAATATTTGTGGGGATGAGAAATAATAATATGAATTTTAAATGCCCAGCGAAGCGGACGGGTACAGCTAGTTATACAATAAACGTCAATATTTTTGTATCGCAGGTTCTAGTGAAGAGACTCCCACCGATCAAGAACCCGAAACCGAGATTGCACAAGCTGTTCAAAGACTTCTGGCTGTACTGCGTCGTGATGGGATTCACTGCGGCGGAATCAGGTGGCTACCATTCGTTTTTCTCCAACGTTTAATCAGATACAGATTTTAATGAATTTTATCAATCACTCTCAAATGATAATCGATTTCAATTTCGTTGATAAGTAAACGCATCGAGCTATTATCGGTAGTCAAATGTATTGTTTATAAAATTTGAATCGAAGATTTACTACTAAGTATACTGAGATTAACTATACTGAGGCCTTAGAACTCATATCTCAAAGTGAGTGGCGGCATTTATGTTGTAGATGTCTATGGGCTCCAGTAACCATTTAACACCAGGTGGGCCATGAGATCGTCCACCAATCTATGCAATAAAAAAAAAAATTTAAAGAACTTGTCGATTCGAAATCGATTTTAAAAAGTCGCGGATTAATATCGATTCGTTGCTTTAGTAGTGAATAACATGAATGACTCGATGCGTTCACTTTTAGAACTACCCTCAATTTATTACTGCACTTTGCTCTGGTACTATTATGTATGGCAACGTTTCTCAAATATTTTTAAAACTTTTCCTATTAAAAAAGTAAAACTGGAAATGCGATCGTAAAATTTAAAAAAAACCTATGATAAAGCAAGACTCCTCTTACGTCAGATGTATCTTCTTGTCGCCAGTTCATTTGAAGATCTTCGTTTACGATCTATGTGTATTCATGTGGGTTGACTTCCAATTGATTATCGGGTCACAGACAAACGTCACTATTGCTTGCTGTTATGATAACATTGTAACTTCCACTTCGTGGCTGTAGTGGCTACCTTCCCCAAACCAGGTGGACAATGAGCTTTTAGCCGTCATAAAGAAAACTATTTAAAAATTCATTAAACAGCCGCTTTCGATCTTGGAGGTTTTAAAATTGATGGAAATCGAATATAGATAATAGAACTGTATATGATCTAGCGGACCCGACAGACGTTGTCCTGTGAATGCATACACAAAATGTTATTCAAGTCGATCCAGCCGTTTAGTTGCAGTATAGATAAATAACGTGGGTACCGACTGCAGCGCCATCTGCCGGGCTGATTTGTGAATCTAAGCCAAATAGGGCGCCACCTAAACTCATACAAAAAAATTCCTTCAAATCGATCCAGCCGCTTAGGAGGAGTTCAATTTATATTCTAAGCGGTCATGAACGAATGTTTTAATCTGATTCCGCAACTAAAATGTTTGAGAAACGATGCCCATTGAACTATGTACTTATTAAAACTGCCCTCTTATATGTATGAGTTTATTTAAACGTCTCATTGTCTCTTCTCTATGGCAACGCCTTTAGTTATGCGAAAGCGTGAGTAAAAATGCTTGTAGAAATGTATATATTATTTTGATGACTTAGAAGTATGTTGTTTGGATTTCACGTTTCCTTGATAGTAGTTGATATCTCTCGTGTATGGCTCTGTGTTTTCTCTGATATTGTTTTTCCCATTTGCTGGTAGCTTAAAAGGCCGACACTGGCCCTAGCAAGGGCAGTGCTTCGCAGAATCTACCACCGGATCGGAATCGCGATCCTTTGAAAAAATCGGACGAGAAACTCAGTGCGAGTGAGATATACTTTAAACTAGAAAGCGAAATAAGCATTAAATATACATTAAAATGTCAGCTAAAAGCACAGTTTACTTAGGTACTTTAATCTGTAATATTCTCAATAATATTAATATAATAGATATAATAAACACAGCGCCATAGACGTGATCTATAAACAGGCATTGAGAGCACTAAACTATCATTATTATTCGTTAATGAAAAAATAGCGTATGTTTCGTTTTCCAAAATAAAATAAAAAATATAATGAAAAGTATTTCAAGGGGTGAAAGGCTATTTGGTGTAAGCGACATTTCGCTTAATACGCGACATTTATCTTTGTAATTAAAGGTACAGTTGTATTTGATATTAGCATCACCAATCCGGTATTTTTAATTGAACTTCAATTGAGGCCGTCAGCGCAAAAGTGGCCATTTTTTTAATGCTGTTGAATCCATTTACGGATACCCAGTCCGGGGGGGGTAACGAAACAGGTTATGTCGGACTCCGGCGCCTCCTGAGAGGATGAGGGGGACGAGGAGGGCCAAGGTTCTCCACCTCCCCGAATTCCTCGCAGGAAACTACGCCTTAAAAAAGGCGCGCGAGGCGCTCGCCCCGCAAAACCAACTACCGACTAAACCCCATCGAGCTCCACCATGGTTACACCTACGGTACCGCAGTGCGCGCCGAAAGTCTACCCTCGCCGGTACCCGTCCTGACGATAAGACGGGATTTCATCTCCGGGAATATCCGGAAGGACGTCGTCTCGGGAGACACACCGAGGGTGAGCAGGAGCTTCACTATGGATAGGCCGGCTTTGCATCAAAATTTATTATTTTTAAATAAGTAACAATATACATAATTTTAAGTATGATTATGAAAAATTGTGGGTTAGCCCACTTTTCCGCTGACGGTCTCAATTAAGTTACCCTATTCGAATAGCTGAAGAAGTTTTTTTTTGTGATGATATTTTCTAATGTTGCAAAATCCTTTCATCCCTCGATTTAGTGTTTGATCTAATTTTTGTAACGATACGCTTCTAGGCAGTAAAATTAGTAAAACGCATCTCTGTGTGTTTAATTTTCAATAGGTGTTTAATGAAAATGCTTTTTTTTTATTGGTTTCTCGATTGTGTGCGGTGTTTCTTTTACGAGATTTTCGTGTGAATTTAGAGAACTTTAGTTGTTGTTGTTGTTTTGTTTAGTTAAAAGAAACGATTTAAAACGTGCTAACTTTATAACAGGACACTACAATGCTAAATAACATAGATCTTCTTTCGACTAAATTTATATAAAATTTTAATTAAAAGCAAATTTTTAATAGTTTTTATCTTCAGCAAATCTTAAACGGTCCCGTGAAAGCGTAAAGCTTGATTAATTAGTGAATTTCTAAAACACAGAAGCGGATCACACGTCAAATTAATATCAATGTTTCTCGATGAAAACCTCACAGGTCTATGGCCGCAGGAGTGGTACACGGGCGTGAAAGAGATAGCCGTCAAATCACCTTACCTTGTCTCGCAGACGTCGTTACGTTCGGAAATGCGGGAGTTGCAGTACACTTCGGCGGTAAGGAACGACTCGGTGTCGATAAACGAACTACAAGAACTGAAGACTCAGATATTGAACTTGCTGGAGCACGCGGCCGACATAACGGTCATAGTGAATAAGCTGAGTTTCGCGCCCTGCATGTACATATTGAGCGTCTATTGGCTGGAAACATTGAGGTGAGTAAGTATAGAATATCAAATTTTTTTTTTACTATAGCTGACAGTGTGCTTATTGCGAGTTTATTTATTTATTTTTCTTCGAGCCCATGAATTGCCAATGTTATGTACGCCATTATTGTCAAATGCATCATCAGGCCATAAATTAAATAGTTTATGTTATTTTCAATATAAAATGTTTGTGCGAGTTTATTTATTTATTTAATAAAGTACTGCCACAGTACTTGGCACTTGGTACATAACATTGGCAATTCATGGGCTCGAAGATGGAATACAATAATTAAAGAAAAAAAGATTAACAAATAAAAACATTTATTAACGCTCTCGATACAGCAAAAGTTAATTTAAATTTGTATGCAGTTGTAACAGCGCCCCTAGCGGCAAACGCAAGCAAACGTTCCAATTCCATACAAATTTAAGTTAACTTTTACGCAATCGAGAACTTTAAAAAACCCTCACTAAGCACACAGTACATATACACTAATGCAGCTTATTTAGGATAAGTAAACAAAAACTCAAACAAATTTCCATTATTAACACAACAAATGAATAGATAGCGAATTGAATTTAATGACTTAAAATTTACAAAAACATTATAAAGTAAAACAATAAAAAACAATACTAATACTAAAAATCGGATCTTACAATATATTATGTATTAATTCTAACTGTCTCACCGCTTAAACTGGAACTCTTAACTACATCGTGGCAGAAACATAATCTATTAATTCATATTATTATTATTCCGCGCTGGGGCTCGTGATGAATGAAATTATCTTTCACCGAAAAACAAATTGAAAATCAATTCGTCGTCGTGGCCTAAGCGAAAAGACGTCCGGTGTATTCGTGTTGAGCGATGCACCGGGTGTTCGAATCTCAGGCGGCTACCAATTTTTCTAATGAAATACGTACTCAACAAATGTTCACGATTGACTTCCACGGTGAAGGAATAACATCGTGTAATAAAAATGAAACCCGCAAAATTATAATTTGCGTAATCACTGGTGGTAGGACCTCTTGGGAGTCTGCACGGGTAGGTACCACCACCCCGCCTATTTCCGCCGTGAAGCAGTGAAGCGTTTCGGTTCGAAGGGTGGGGTAGCCGTTGTAACTATACTGAGACCTTAGAACTTGTATCTCGAGGTGGGTGGCGCATTTACGTCGTAGATGTCTATGGGCTCCAGTAACCACTTAACACCAGGTGGGCTGTGAGATAGTCTACCCATCTAGGCCATAAAAAAAAAATTTGAATTATTATAACACTTAAGGTAGAATTCACTTTTTTCCACGTCACTTCGGATCTTCCCGATCCACTAACGGTGCTTTTAGGTACCTCAAGCACCGGTCATCGTTCTCGTCGAACCCGTCGCTTGAGACGAAGGGCTCGACGTGTAAATGAACCCACATACACAGCACACCGAGTTCCTCGACGGATCATCTTAGTGGGTTGCGTTTCTGATCCGGTGGTAGATTTTGCGAAACACGGTTCTTGTTAGGGTTCGTGCTAGCAACTAGTGAAGGTTACGCTGAAATAGCCTCTTAAGGCTTTCAGCTTAGGTAGGAAAAAAATCACTTTGTCGCATCGCTTTAAGTGATCCGTTCGATGTTTCGCTTCATGTCTTTGCAACGCTTGTATAGTCCAGAACATTTCCGATAGTACTAGTCGTTTAGATATCCGTTTACGCTCGATGATTACAGATGGCGTTACTCTTACCACCATAACAATAAATATTTATGTATTTTCAGGGTGTGCAATTCACCGGAGCCCAGCTTACAACCGATCATAGAATATTTAAGTGATACAACCTTACAAAAGGATAAGGCCGGAATGTGGCAGTGCGTAGCGAGGTATGCCACTATTAATGTTTTTAGATAGATATAATTAGATATATTTTTTTTTTTATTATATATTTTTTTTTAACGGCCGTCTGGTGTAGTTGTAAGTGACATGGTCACTACACAAGGGGGTCGCGGGTTCAAATCCCGCCAAGGGAAGATATTTGTATGATAAATATAAATGTCTTTTCCAGGGTTATATATGTATGTGTATGATAAAAATCTTACATTTATATCCGTATATCCATAACGGTTACCCCACCCTTCGAACCGAAACGCATTACTGCTTCACGGCGGAAATAGGCGGGGTGATGGTACCTACCCGTGCGGACTCCCAAGAGGTTCTACCACCAGCATATAAGATAAACATTTTCTATATTTGTATAGATTCTGGCGTCTTCTTGTTTAGTGATGACACTGAATTCCCAGTCGGTGATATGATTATGACGATTTGAGAATTGCCCCTACAGGGCTACTAGTGTAAAATACATTTTGATATTGATTGCGGCAGTAAAGTGACGTCGTCGTGGCCTAAAAGATAAAACGTCCGGTGCATTCGTGTGTAGCGATGCACCGGTGTTCGAATCCCGCAGGCGGGCACCAATTTTTCTCTTAAAATACGTACTTAACAAATGCTCACGATTGACTTCCACGGTGAAGGAATAACATCGTGTAATAAAAATCAAACCCACAAAATTATAATTTGTGTAATTACTGCTGGTAGGACGTCTTGTGAGTCCACGCGTGTAGGTACCACCGCCCTGCCTATTTCTGCCGTGAAGTAGTAATGCGTTTCGGTTTATGAAAATGCTCGAAATGCTAAAAACAAACAATTTTGTTTTTCCTTTGATGTGTCCCCCTGTCGGACCCTTTTGTTTTTTTTTTAAGTTTTTTTTTATACAAAAGCAAGTCTTTTATTTACCGATTGAGGCACTACGAAATCAGCCGGGTCAGCTAGCTATGCAATAAAAAAAGTTGTTTAAGTGGGGAATGTCTTTCCGGTGTCGTGTGTGTGACGTGATGAATGCTGTCGTCGACTTCAGCGTCGGCGACAAGGTGTTCCAGAAGTTTCTCGACGTGATGTCGCAGAAGGTGAAGGACGACTCTCGCGAGCGCGAGCTGGAGGGCCACGCCCAGTTCCTGCTGGTCAACTTCAACCACATCCACAAGCAGATCCGGCGCGTCGCCGACCAGTGGCTCGCCAGGCTCGTTGACAGATTCCCGCATCTGTTGTGGAATTGTCGGGTGAGTCGATGTTTTTTTTATTGCTTAGGTGAGTGGACGAGCTCACAGTCCACCTGGTGTTAAGTGGGTACTGGAGCCCATAGACGTTCACAACGTAAATGCGCCACCCACCTTGAGATATAAGTTCTAAGGTCTCAAGTATAGTTACAACGGCTGCCCCACCCTTCAAATCGAAACGCGTTACTGCTTCACGGCAGAAATAGGCAGGGTGGTGGTACCTACCCGCGCGGACTTACAAGAGGTCCTACCACCAGTAAAGTCAACCAGTCTTTTGGTTTGTTGATGAAAGTTTTACCTTAGTCCTCAAAAGGTCGTTACGAAAACGATTGAGTATGAATAAATCAGCGCGTGATGTGAATTGAGAGATTTTGTGCATAATACAAGAAGTATCGTCTCGAATCGATAAACACTCTTATTTTCGATTCAAAGTCGGCTATTAAAAAAGACGGAAATTTAAGACAAAGATAAAAAATTATCGATGGGTAAAACACGGAACATTTATGTTTGTAATTAAAGGTCTGTTTTATTTTGTATTAGCATCAACAGATCGAAGTTTTTAAATAAACTTCAGCTATTTGAATGAAATAGCTGAAGAAGTTTTTTTTTTTGTAATGATATTTTTAATTTTAAAACTCCAATAATGTAACTCAAGGTGTAAAAAAATTACCTAAAATATTCTTTACATCGCGCGCCCTGCGAAAACTATTGATGATAGAATAAAATAATGTACTACGACTTTGTAGAACACATTATTTTTTACAAAAAGCGTCACGACGGCATATGTCTAACTATTATAGTTATGCCGCAATAAGTGTTCTTTTATTTAGAAAAATAAAACAACGTCAATAATCGTTGAAATTTTTTTTAAAGACCAGATCGGAGCCGGAGCGGGCCGCTAGTCACTACATAGTATAAAATAAAGTCGCTTTCTCTGTCCCTATATCTGTCTGTCCCTATGTATGCTTAAATCTTTAAAACTACGCAATGGATTTTGATGCGGTTTTTTCTAATAGATAGAGTGATTGAAGAGGAAGGTTTATATGTATAATAACATCCATTAAATAGTGGAGAAATCAATAATAAATTACAGTTTCCGAAGCGAAGCGAGGGCGGGTCGCTAGTAATAAATAAAGTCCAAAGTGCATCTCGTTTAAGTGACATCTCATAACTGACGAACAACGTTAAAAATGATTTCAGGTGCTTTGGTCCATGCTGGATATATTGCAAGTGCTGAGTTTCAGTCTCGAGTTGGACGCGAACCAGGAAACGCCGCTGCTTAAAGTTCCCGGGACAGATTTCACTTTGCAACTCCAAGACACGTTGGAAGGGAGAGAGGTAAAAACAATTGAAACGTCAATTTGTTATATCGAAGTTACAGTTTCCCACATTGATATTGTTAACTTGACTGCTATTTATGTATTAAAGGAATCTCAAGACGTTGTGACTAACTTGAAAATCTACCTGGAAACGTTTCGGGTACTGATGACAGAACAATCATTTTATTACTTATTTTTATTTTACCTGATAATATCCTGGTCATGATAATTACTACCATCTAAACAATAAACAAAAAAAAATACCATTAAAAATACGATAGTTTTAATTATTCGTAGGGTATCGACATCGTTATATAAAAAAAACAAGTTTTCATTGTGTCTGTTTGTGTCAGTCAATCTTTGAAATTCGTCTATTCGTCTAATGTATTTGCTTTTGTAGCCTTTTAGTGCTGACCTTATTTTCAAATATTTTGCTAAAAGTGCTAAAAGATTTTTGATAAAAAACTACCTTATAAAAAATTTTAACTTAAAAGAGAAATAGAAAAATCAATGATAAATTCAAAGCGAATGAAATCGAAGTTGCGCAAATAGTCGATATTCCGACGCCCCCCACTCCGAGAGTCGATATATCGACGGTTCGTGCTCAAGGCATTAATAATGAAAATTACGTTTTTTCTTCCTCAGAGCATAGTCAAAGACTTCGCCGACCGTTGTCACGGCATCGTCCAGGAAGCCATGAAGTGGGCCCCGCAGTCCACCCGCTCACACCTGCAGGAGTACCTCAACCAGGTCCGGCGCGTGCAATCATACTAGTGACTAGTGAACGGCTATTTGGTTTATGCGACATTTCCATATTTTTTTTTCTACCTAAGCTGATGGTCTTGAGAGACCTCATCAGCGTCACCGGTTTAGTGGAGTTCACGGAGCTCAAACCTGACGACGTTGCGAACACGAGCCCTAGCAAGAGCAGTGCTTCGCAGAACCTACCGCCGGATCGGAAACGCGACCCACTGATAAGATCCGGCGAGAAACTCAGTGGGCTGTGTCTGTGGGTTAATTTACTCGTCAAACCCTTCGTCGATGACCGGTGCTTGGGGTACCTAAAAGCACCATTAGTGGATCGGGAGGATCCGAGATGAGATTCCGTTTAATACGCGACATTTATCTTTGTAATTAGATGTCCGTTTTATTTGGTATTATTAGTTTCAACAATTCGATGTTTTTAATTGAACTTTAACTAAGTTTACCTCATTCGAATAGCTGAAGAAGTTTTTTGATTATGATATTTTTTGGGCCGTGGAAGTGGGCCGGCCAGATATGCCGTGGCACTGACAATCGGTAGGGCACTAAAATACTGGAGTGGAGATCTCGTACTGGACGTCGTAACGTGGGCGGACAGCCAACGAGGTGGACCGATGACCTGGTCAAAGTAGTTGGTAGAGACTGGACGAGAAAGGCAAGAGACCGAAGAGAACGGTGTGCATTCGAGGAGCCCTACACTCAGCATTGGCTGGATACGGGTTGAAGAAGAGATATTTTTTTCCAGATTTTGAACTTTAAATGGATCTCCTGTAAAGTTGCAAAAGTCGCTCATACCAAATAGCCTTTCACCCCTCGATGTATTTCATATCGTCATATAGTGACTCTTACAAATGACTGCTCCATATTGTTTCCGATGTTTCAAATAGACTTTCCCGTTTTCGTCGTCATGATGTCGTCCGGTGTAAAAGTAGTTTTAGTTATGTCCATGACGCCGCTTTTTATTTCATTGTAGATAGCACATTGTGCTAATGGAAAAAAAAGATGTTTTTGTTATTGTAAAACAGTAAAGATTGCATTAAATGTTATGTAAATATATTTCTCAAAATAGTTGTAGTTGAGTGTATTGTTGATACTCACAGGTAGGTATTGCTATCCTGCCTATTTCTGCCGCGAAGCATTCATGAGTTTCGGTTTGATAGGTGCTGCAACCGTTCTTTTGTATACTCAACATATTGACCTCATGTCGACCACATCACCTAGTTTTTTTAAATGATTTCATTGCCCTTGTAGGCAGACGAGCATACGACCCACCTGATGGTGAGTGGTTACCGTCGCCAATGGATTTTAGTAATCCTAGGGGCAGAGCCAAGCCTCTGCCTACCGCTTAATACTCTCCACAAGCCTCGTTTGAAGAAGGACATGTCATAGCGCTCGGGAAACACCGTGGAGGGGAGCTCATTCCAAAGCCGGATGGCAGTGGCTCCAGGTAGTATGGATGAATTCTACTCCGGTGGCGGGCGGTGCGATGATAAAAACAAGATGATGGTATCATCTAAAACAATTCCTCAGAGCTAGATAATTAACTTGTTCGCTGATGTAGTGTAAGAAAAAAAACATATCGACGCTTGAAAGGCAAACGTGACTAAGCGACAATAACTGCTTTGTACATAAATGATAGGCAATAACCATATTTGATGCGCAAAAAAAATATATTTCTAGGTCTATTAAAATCATTTCAATCCTACAGCTAGATACGTTAAAATAGAATATTTTTTTTAGGTATTTCAAGTTTAAATTAGTCTACTGTAAAGTTCACGCATTGTCGCTTAGTCACGTTTGCTTTTCAAGCGTCGATATAGTTATCTTAAGCGTTACACGTCCCTATTGAACAGGTCCCGAACTCGACGCTGTGGCACCACTGCGGGCTCGCGCTGGCGACGGGCGCGCTGCTCGGAGCCGCCGGCCTCAACCGGATGTCCGCGCCCCTGCCCCGCGCCGCCCTCGACAAGCGCCCGCCCTGCGTCACGCAGGACTCGGCCGCCTTGCTCGCCGTCGTGTCGCAGAGGAGTCGATTTGCCGGGGAGGTGCGGTACTCGATCAGACAGGTTTACTGGTGGTAGGACCTCTTGTGAGTTCACGCGGGTAGGTGCCACCACCCTGCCTATTTCTGCCGTGAAGCAGTAATGCGTTTCGGTATAAAGGGTGGGGCGGCCTTTGTAACTATACTGACACCTTAGAAGTAATATGTCAAGGTGGGTGGCGCATTTACTTTGTAGATGTTTATGGGCTCCGGTAACCATTTAACACAAGGTGGGCTGTGAGCTCGTCCACCCATCTAAGCGGACTCACAAGACGTCATACCACCGGTAAATATCGTAACCTCTGTCGGCACTGAGTGCGAGCGTTGTCCTGACAGATAGCGGGCGCGGTGAGCGCGGAGGGCGGCGGCGAGGCGGCGGTGTGGCGCGTGGCGGCGCGGCTGCTGGGCTCGCTGCGGGAGGCGGGCGCGGCGGGCGAGACCGCGCACCGCGCCGCGCTGTGGCGGGCCGCCGCGCTGCTCGTGCACGCCGCGCAGCACAGCCCCGCCGCGCCGCTCACGCGCCGGCTGCTGCACGCCGTCGGTCTGTACCTGTACTCCCTGCACTAGCGAACTTTTTTTTTTCGGACGAGATGCCGAACTTCCTACTAGGAATCCCGCGACTAGGGGTATGTGGGACTGGGCAGCGACTGCGAGACCGCGGACCCAAGGATGATGCACTAGCGACCTGACTTTGCCTTCTTTTCCCCTACCTATGCTGATAGCCTTGAGAGGCTATTTCAGCTTCTCCTTGACGTGTACCTGAGCTCACGGGGTTCAAACCGGGAATGTTACCAACACTGGCCCCAGCAAAAGCAGTGCTTCGTAGAATCTACCACCGGATCGGAACCGTGACCCACTAAGATGATCCGGCGAGAAACTCAATGGGCTGTGTCTACGGGTTGGTGGACCGGTGCTTGAGGTACCTAAAAGCACCGTTAATGGATCGGGAGGATCCGTAATGACGTGAGTTAGCTCGCATAACGACAATACTGTCGCAGCCTCAATGGTCAAACCACAACACAGAATAGCAACACGGCAGAATTTAGACACGTAGTGATTCAGACATCTGACATTACAAATATACCGATAAAAAGTATTATTCCTGTGGACTATTATTTTTCGATCAAATAAAACATTTTAAATTTACATTAAAATAAAAAAATATGCATTAAAATTGGACCGACGCGTTGTTTTGCGTTAATGTATGAATATCGTTGTCATGTAGCCTGGTCCCAAGTGGAGCTCTTCACGGAGGACGCGGTGACGACGGCGGTGGAATGCTGGCAGTGGCTGACCACGGCCCGGCCCGACCTCGAGCTGCGTCTCATGCAGGAGATATTTGCGGCCTGGCAGTGCACCGTGGACCGGAAGATGGGCCTTTTCTCCAAGCAGACCGAGGAGACCAGCCCTCTGGCGGCGTACGAAGGTAAACTATATGAGGCTTAATGAAAACGATCAACATTAGCGGTAGGCAGCGGCTTGGCTCTGCCGCTGGCATTGCTGAATTCCATGGGCGACGGCAATTACTCACCATCAGGTGGGCCGTGTGCTCGTCTGCCTAAAAGGGCAATAAAAAAAAACAAAATGTGTGCAATTCACACGTGGTAGAAGTGAAACCTTCCAAAATTAAAATACAATTATCCTAAACGTCTTAAGTATATGTAAAATTTTGTCATTAGTAAATAATTGTAAGTTAGCGCCCTCTGTGAATTGATATTTTAATTTCACGTATAATCCTAAATTAAAATTCACTACAAGAGCTTTCATACACACGTTAGTATTAAAAAATCTCACAGATGGCGCTGTATTAAATAGTATGTATATTTCTGTCTCATTCTTTGCTGGCTTCATCCTACACATTTTTGTATTTGTGTCTCTTACCTGTCGTTTTTTCCGTTGCATCCGGTTTGAAATCACAACGATTCTAAAGAAGTTTTCACTTCAAAAACGTTATTTAAAATTTAAAACTACTTTTACCTGTAAAACTGTGAAAGTATTCGAATGGTCGGAAATAATAATAACAAGCTTTTATTGCTGTTTTACTTAATAATTACTAACTTAATAAAATACTTAATAATAACTTAAATTTAAATCCTACTTATAATAGAGTATTTCGTTCGACGTTCGGTGTGGTTTTTCAAAACAGCTTGTCTCTCGACAAAGGGCTCTAAAGATTGACAATCTCTATATATAAAAATGAATTGCTGTTCGTTAGTCTCGCTAAAACTCGAGAACGGCTGAACCGATTTGGCTAACTTTGGTCTTTAATTATTTGTGGAAGTCCAGAGAAGGTTTAAAAGGTAGATAAATATGAAAATGCTCGAAAATTAAATAAAAATAACAATTTTGTTTTTCTTTTGATGTGTCCCCCGTCGGACCAATTCCTTTTGTTTGTTTTAAGTTTATTTTATACAAAAGTTTAGGTATTTTATTTATCGAGCGAGGCACTACGAAGTCTTCCGGGTCAGCTAGTATTCTCCATTTTTGGCCATTCGTCTTCAATGTATATTATACTCTATATATAGCTATACTCTATATTTCATCTTCTCAACGTTTTGGCTGCCTCCCTTTTTTTCTACAGCCGTCGATTCTACAGATTCGAATCGTCAGAAATAATAAAACGCAAGTAATAAACACGAGATGAAATCTTAAAAGTAGTTTTAATGATTATTTTACTATTTATTTTCGACAGGTTCAAAACTGGAGCCCCGACCTCCGTTCGTGGCCCCGCACGCGGTGTGGGTCCGCTACTTGTGCGAAGTGGCGGAGACCGCCAAATACAACAGCCAGGAGAAGGTCGAGATGCTGGCGAGCCTGCTGCACCGGTGAGTCGCACGTGACGTCACCAACGAATACCTTCATCTCATTAATACTCAATCTCCTTCCTTCAAACACGACCGGAACAGACAAAATGAAATAGGTTACTATAGATATAGAAGTCAATGCGATTTATTCATATCTCTGAATTGTGTTTGGAATTTGGAATGGAATTTCTTGAATTGAATTATTGCCTTGGATGAACTATGTGAAAGAAGATATGCGAGAGAGGAGATTCAGTGATAGGTATGAATTTAATAAGAGAATATGCAGCGCCGACTCTACATAGTGTAGCTGGATGTGAGCAAGAAGTAGAAGAAAGATCATAATATCCGCTAAGAGCTGGGATTCACTATAGGAGAATTTAGAACTGGTGGTAGGACCTCTTGTGAGTCGGCACGGGTAGGTACCACCGCCCTGCCTATATCTGTCGTGAACCAGTAATACGTTTCGGTTTGAAAGGTGGGGTAGCCGTTGTAACTATACTTGAGACCTTAGAACTTATATCTCAAGGTAGGTGGCAGCATTTACGTTATAGATGTCTATGGGCTCCAGTAACCGTTTAACACCAGGTGGGCCGTGAGCTCGTCCACAAACCTAAGCAATAAAATACATATCCCCATTCAAATGAGTATTGCTTTATTAATTTAGTCTCTAATTAACTATAATCCGGGACGTAGTTTTTGCGTAGTTAAAACTCAAAGCGTGTTGTTATTTTTTTTTCAGATCTTTGCCGATCACTGTGGGCGATTACCGCGATCACATAAACAGACACGTCGAAGCAGTCGGAGTCAGATTCAAGTGAGAATTCAAGAGAGGATAATTCGTGTCTTAGGAATTTTAATTAACATGTTTATGAGTCATTAAGCAACCGTTTTTTTTTCGATTTTATTTATAGGACTGTCATTTCAAACTAATATTTTTGATATATTTCGTAAATTGTCTTAGAAAATTGTATGTGGTTAACGATATTAAAATAAAAATCAATTCAAAAATAATAGGGGAGTTGTTTTTAATTGAACAATGACGTCATGGTTCAAATTCGTTTACAAATTCCATACATAAAACAGCTTTGCGAGAAAGGGATAGAGCATACGCACGAATAACGTTAACCCATAAACTTCGATATATGATAATGAACTTCAATAATTACATCAACATTAACAAATGTTTTTGTCTCTTTCAGACTCCTCTCGTGCGGTCTCTCTCTACTGCAAGGCGACATACTGCCGCGCTCGCTGGCCCGGAACATACTCCGCGAACGCGTGTACAGCGCCTGCTTGGACTACTTCTGCCGAGGGATCCAGTGCCCGTCGAAAAGCTCCGGAGCTTTACGAGAAGATATCATATCGTTGATAAAGTTCTGGCAACTCATGCACTCGGATAAGAAGTATTTGAAGAGCAGCGATATAGGTGGTGAGTAATGTCAATCTTTAATTTAGATATTAGAATGAGTATTGTTCTATCGTTTGAACTGGTACGCGTGTTTACTTCGCGGCAGAAATATACTGGTGGTTCTTATGCTCTGGTATCAGTTTAGTACCTGAAGGGCAGTGAGCTCGTCCGACCTCCCTAAAGAAATAAAAAAAACAGGTGTGGCACTCTGGGACTGCCGCGGTAAAGCTATTGCATAGCATTTTTTATCAACGTATGCAATTATAATAAGACAATAATAATTTCATATTAAAACAATAATAAAATAAGACCACGCTATATTTATAAACATTAAAAAAAGCAAAACATTAACTGTCCCCTTCACACTCATAAGCTAGAACGCGCGAGAGAGAGATGGGCAGACTTTTCATGATGCGTTCGCAGTGCGACGTCACGCCGCGCGCTTATTCACAAACACTACACAAGCGCAACGTGTGAATGTGTTGAACGCGAGTTACATGGTAGGCGGAGTGGGGGGGTGTCAGGTTTTATTTTCGTTACGGAATTTCTTGATTCGGTCACCGCGCTCAAAACCCGCAATAAAAGCTATGCAATAGCTGCATAAAAATTGCTTTTTAAATCTCGAATTACTATCGTGTCTCTCAACGCTGTGTGTTGTGTTACAGGTGAATACGAGCTGATGGGTCCGAGCAGCCAGCAGAGCCTCTACACGTCGAACTCGCCCACGGACAACAGGTCCTCGGTCAACAGCAGCGACATCGGCAGCCGCCAGACCACGGGCTGGATCAACACGGTATTCCGTTCATACTGCACTCTAAACTTTGATAATTAATCGCCAACATTTTTAAAAGATATGACGTCAGGTGCGCACGTGCCGAGCGTTTGTGTTCGTATCCCGCAGGCAGGCACGTGCTGTTTTAAAGAAGCACGTACGGGACACGTGCTCACGGACGACTTTCGCAGTGAAGAAATGACGTCATGTAATAAAAAAATTGGTCCCATATCCATGTCGTCATCTATCTTGTTTGTTATTATATAAAGTACTATCTTTCAAAGAAATAGCCGAGTGGTGGTAGCTACCCGTGTGGGCTCTCAAAACGACCAGCGGGTAGCTAGTGGTAGTAGTAACTACCCTCTTATTATTTTGTTGAATTTAGGGTATTTGTAATATTTGATTCTGATTTTCCTCAGGTACCAATGTCTACAACCACGCTGAGCAGCGGAGCGGGTAGCATAGCAGGGAAACGATCTAACCGAAGCGTCAAGCCGCCCGTCAAGCAACAGGACACGTACGTCAAGGACTACGTCAGGAAAAGGAATCTTATATTGGAGCTTATGGTAAGTTTGGATATTGGCTTTTTATCGGCACTAATAACGAACAGACACACGTCCCATCTGATGTCGAGTAGTTGCCGATGTAAACACGTCCCTCGTGAACCACTTTAAGGTATAACGTGGAAGGTACTGGCCATTGTAATGCACAGTAGGACTAGCCTAACTCGGCGCATTAGGAGTTTGAGGTCAAGGGTTCTCGGATCGAGAAAAGGCTGCCTGATATATGTATGTGAGTCCCCCACTTCTGAGCCACTTGTCTATAGTAATATTATGATGAATGTAATTTATATCTTCACGTAAAAAAAAATATTTTTTTTTTATTATTATTTTTGCTTAGAGGGAAGGACGAGCTCACAGCCCACCTGGTGTTAAGTGGTTACTGGAGTACATAAATGTGCCACCCACCTTGAGATATAAGATCAAAGGTCTCAGTATAGTTACAACGGCTACCTCAACCGTTAAACTGAAACGCATTACTGCTTCACGGCAGAAATAGGCAGGGCGGTGATACCTACCCGTGCGGACTCACAAGAGGTCCTACCACCAGTAAGAGGTTATTGACGAAATATTATAGAAAAAACTATATATCGCATCTTTAGAATTGAAGTGGCTTAATTCAATATTATTGTATTTGAAGAATTGTGATATTTTATATAATTGGTAGGTAGTATTATAGGTTGCCTAGATTTACATGACGAAATTGACAACCCGTGCGGACTCACAAGAGGTCCTACCACCAGTTCACGATGAACACAAATTTTAGGCGGTCGAGATAGAGTTCTTGGTGACGTGGCACAACCCTCACGGGCGGCCCGAGCAGGCCGTCCCGGGCGAGGACAACATCGCCACCTGGCGCTCCAAGCCCAACACCGAGCGGACCTGGAGGGACCACGCCAAGCTGGCCTGGGAAATCAGCCCCGTGCTCGCAGTCTTCATGCCGGAGAGGTGAGAGTACCAATGTCTCAACACTAGAGACAGAATATCGAATATGATTTTTTTATTGAGTTTAACATTGTTAAAGAAATCAAAAAACAAAAAAAAAAACAAAAAACCCGATAACCACTTTACACCAGGCAACCTGTGATATCGTACAGTTTTCTACGCAATAACAAAACAACATTGAAATATCGATAACAATCACTGACCCCTAAACATCTAGATCGACTTAATGTTTTACATTTCCTCTCATTTTCTTCTCAACATATCTATGTATTAAATACGTGAAGCAAAAACTTTGTACCCCTTTTTACGTAAATTTCGCGGACGGAGGAGTATGAAATTTTCCACACTTATAAATAATATAGAGATGGTGTACAGAATGCTAATTTTTTTTTTAATTATGCGTTAAAAATACAGTAAATCATTAAAAAAACATTATAAACGCTGACATGTATTTGGCGCAACACATACATATAAATATACTCTTTTTTTTATTGTCAATTGTCAAACTTTTGTTATTGTTTAAAGTCTGTGCCTAGCTGAGCCTTTGCTCGCCCACCTGTCCAGGTGAAACTGGAAAGGCCCCCCGGCCACCAGTATCTTTCAATAATAAAAAAATGCCTCTTTATATCACAGGCTAAAGAACGACGGTATAGTGGCGGAGGTCAGACGCAAAGTCCAAGCGCAGCCGACCGCGGTGTGCCACGTCCCCCAGGCCCTGAAGTATCTGGTCACCACCGAAACCTTACTCAACGACGCGCAAGAGGTAAAGGGAGAGAGAGAGAGAGAGAGAGACAGACTGACAGACAGACAGACAGAGAGAGAGAGAGAGAGAGAGAGAGAGAGAGAGAGAGAGAATCATTATTTTATACTGCTAATATGGGCGGACGAAATTACTGTCCGGTGTTAAGTGGTGACTGGAGCCCATAACCCTGCCAAAACTGGTCCCAAGCCCGGATGAGAAAAGAGGATGGTTGAGTTGAAGTTCAGACCTTTTCGCCGTAGAACGGCTAACGCCCGAATGTCGGGCGGCGTTTAATTAGCCCTACCCAATTAAGACTTCAGCGGCTTCGAAGTACTATTCCAAAAGCACTGCTGTGGAAGGACACGGGATCCTACCATGCTTATTTTCCAAGAAAGCCTCACGAGGCCACGACCCTTACTTAGCACTAAGGATTTTCGACACAAGGAGGAGGAGTCCATAAATATTTACAACGTAAATACCGCTACCCACCTTGAAACATGACGTACATATCCGTGCGATATCGAGTTCTAAGTCTCAGGTTGTATGGCACAACGGCCTCACCCTTCAAACCGACACGCATTGCTGCTTCACGGCACACATAGACACGGCACCTAACTTGTGACGTCACAACACGCCCTACCAGTACAGTTGAAATTGACGTTTCAGCTGGTACACATGATAACCTGGGCCCGGGTCAGCCCGGTGGAGGCCCTGTCGTACTTCAGCCGGCAGTATCCGCCGCACCCGCTCTCGGCGCAGGCGGCCGTCAACACGCTGACGTCATACCCCTCCTCGACCCTCCTCCTGTACATACCGCAGCTTGTGCAGGCGCTGCGGCACGACACGGTAACACATTCTCACCTAAGCTATACAATCTTCAATCTGACGTCGGAAATATCAAATAAATTGTTTTTTTTATTGCCCTTGTAGGCAGACGAGCATACGGCCCAGCTGATGGTGAGTGGCTACCGTCGCCCATAGACTTCAGCAATGCCAGGAGTGGAGCCGAACCGCTGCCTACCGCTTAATACTCTCCACAAGCCTCGTTTGAAGAAGGGCATGTCATAGCGCTCGGGAAACACCGTGGAGGGGAGCTCATTCGTTAGCCGGATGGTACGTGGCAAAAAAACCTCTGGAAACGCACTGTCGATGAACACAACGATTCCAGATGATATGGATGAACTCTGCTCCGATGGCGGGAGGCGCGATGATAAAAGGGAGATGAAGGGATCATCTCAAACATGAAACAAACTAATTTATGTGTATTATCTATGAATCAGGCAACAAATGTGTTTCGATTCAACCCGAGCGATGACGCCTCGACTCTACGGAACCCTTACACCCGAAGCGAACCGATGTTTGACGAGCAGTTGCGGCTCGCTTTCACTAGATGGCGCGCTTTCGCTTCGTTTCTCGTGTCCGGATACGACATACTAATTACGATAAATAAATTTAATCCAGATGGGATACGTGGCGGAATTGATAAAGTCACTGGCGAAGAAATCTCAAGTCGTAGCGCACCAGCTGATATGGAACATGCACACGAACATGTACACGGACGAGGAAATGCATAATAAAGATCGTAAGTGTGTATGAGTGATATCACTTCCCCCATTTTAACTGTTCGATAACAAATGCTTTGAAGTATTGGTACGCGCTGGGGTTCGGGATAAATAATAATTCTACCGAAGCACAAATTATAATTTTATTTAACACATAGAACACTTTACAATTATGTTTTTATTGCTTAGACGGGTGGACGAGCTCACAGCCCACTTGGTGTGAAGTGGTTACTGGAGCCCATAGACATCTACAACGTAAATGCGCCACCCACCTTGAGATATAAGTTCTAAGGTCTCAAGTATAGTTACAACGGCTGCCCCACCCTTCAAACCGAAACGCATTACTGCTTCACGGCAGAAATAGGCAGGGCGGTGGTACCTACCCGCGCGAACTCACAAGTGGTCCTACCACCAGTAAAATTCGATAACAAATGCTTTAAAATATTGTTACGCGCTGGGGTTCGAGATAAATAATAATCCTACCGAAGTATAAATTAAAACTCTATTTAACACTTAGAATACTTTATAATTCGTAATACACTTCACCCGCTTCGCTTCAGGTGATCTGTTCGCTCTTTCGCTTCGAGTAATTCCGATTACTAACTGCTTTCGTTTCATCTCTGCAACGCTTTTATACGATATGATGTCGATACGACATCTCTATAATTATCGAGAACATTCCTGACTGGTCGAGTAGTTTTGATCAAATACGTTTCTAATGAAATACATACTTAAAAAATGTTCACGATTGACTTCCACGGTGAAGGAATAACATCGTGTAATAAAAATCAAACCCGCAAAATTATAATTTGCGTAATTACTGGTGGTAGGACCTCTTGTGAGTCCGCGCGGGTAGGTACCATCACCCCGCCTATTTCTGCCGTGAACAGTAATGCGTTTCGGTTTGAAGTGTGGGGTAGCCGTTGTAACTATACTTGAGACCTTAGAACTCATATCTCAAGGTGGGCGGCGGAATTTATGTTGTATATGTCTATGGGCTCCAGTAACCACTTAACACCAGGTGGGCTGTGAGCTCGTCCAACCATCTAAGCAATAAAGAAAAAAAAAAGATATCCCGACCACTTCTGTTTGGTCCTCGATCTTTATGTATTAACCCTAGTTCTGGGATATTTGTGAATTTTAAGATAACGTTGCATGAATATTTTACATGCGTCATATCTCAAGGTGGGTGGCGGCATTTACTTTGTAGACGTCTATGGGCCCGAATAACCACTTAACACCAGGTGGGCCGTGAGCTGGTCGACCCATCTAAGCAATAAATAAATAAAAACTTTATAATAATACACTAACAGGCGAACCGTGCTATCGGTATCCTGTATCCCCAATTTGAACTGACCATACTTCGACCTTATACAAAGTTTCCATTTACTTCCAGCCGCTCTATTCGACATCCTCGAGTCGTTGACGAAGAGCATAGTGGATTCCCTGTCGGGACCCGCGAAGGCGTTCTACGAAAGGGAATTCGATTTCTTCGGTCAGATCACGAACATCAGCGGAATCATCAGACCGTACCCCAAGGGAGCGGAGAGGAAGCGAGCGTGCTTGGAAGCGCTGAAGAACGTTAAGGTATGGCGCAGTAAATATATATAAAATAAACTTAAAACAAACAAAAGGAATCCGTCCGACGGGGGACAGATCAAAAGAAAAACAACATTGTTATTTTTATTTAATTCCGAGCATTGTCATATTTATCTACCTTTTAAACCTTCCCTGGACTTCCACAAATAATTCAAGACCAAAATTAGCCAAATCGGTCCAGCCGTTCTCAAGTTTTAGCGAGACTAACGAACAGCAATTCATTTTTGTATATATAGATAAATTTCAATAAATTTGAATTAAAAATAATGTAATAAAAAATGATTTTTATTGTAAAAAAGCGCGGTGTGCTTTTCAGGATATTATCTAAATAACCCTTCTACTCATATCTGTTCATAAAATATTTATGACTACTGACACCGTGCAACCCACGATTTTTTTACAATAAAATCATTTTTTCTTACAAGATTTTTAATTTAAATTTATATTCTATATTTTAGTTTGATTTTCTATAAAAGCATATTTTTTTAGCTTTTTTAAACTATTATTTATTTGTTTTGACATCTGAATGTTATGCTTACTACCGTCAGATTTGTATAAAAACTAAACATATACACAAAATGTATGTTTATTTTCCAAAGCGTGCGAATTATAATTTATTGTATTAATGTTATTATACAGGTGCAGCCGGGGTGCTATCTACCCTCCAATCCGGACTCTATGGTCATCGATATAGACTATAAAAGCGGTAAGTCGCGGCTTATGTTGTAAGTTTATGATGATAGATCTGAAGTAAACATTGAAGTCTCGTCTGTCTCGTGTTCAGGTACTCCCATGCAGAGCGCCGCGAAGGCTCCGTACTTAGCGCGGTTCAGAGTCCGAAAGTACGGGATCGCGGAAATGGAGTCCCTCGCCATGGCCATCGCGTCGGGCGAGGAGCCGCCTGCGGTGAGGACTTCATTATTTGTTGTCGGTTCTCTCTGTGATAACCGAACCCTCGTAAATATACTATCTAGTTGAGAGCTTAGAGGTCGCGTCTGAAGGTGGGTGACGAAAAAGAAAGTATATTGTACTCCTTTTCACGAAAATTGCGCGCACGGTGGAGTATGATTTTTTTTTTATTTCTTAGCTGGGAGGACGAGCTCACAGCCCACCTGGTGTTAAGTGGTTACTGGAGCCCATAGACATCTACGACGTAAATGCGCCACCCACCTTGAGATATTTCGGTAGGCAGCGGCTTGGCTCTGCCCCTGGCATGCCTGAAGTCCATGGGCGACGGTAACCACTCACCATCAGGTGGGCTGTGAGCTCGTCCTCCCATCTAAGAAATTAAAAAACAAATCATACTCCACCGTTTTTACGGATGTTCCATTATAACTACTGTACCATGCATCCGATTGATTTAAAACTTTGTATCCATGTAGAAAATACATGTACTTAATGGATAGGCTAATATTTATATGAGTTTTGGACTCCTTACACCAGTTGCGGGGGCGTTAATGATGAGAATCTTTGTGGGGGTGAGAAATGACAATGTTAATTTTAAATGCCCAGCGAAGCGGACGGGCATAGCTAGTTTATACCTAGTCAGGTCATAAATTCTGTCACATGTTTAATGTAAAATAATTGAAACAAGTTTAGTCATTATGTAACCATTCATATACCAAAATGAACTTAACAAAACATAGATTCTTATGACACTAAAGTTTATGCAAAATGACCTCCGTGATTTTGAATACAGGCCTTCAATCTGCGCGGCCAGTCGTCTATCGCAGCACGAACGAGGTCCATGTCAATATCGGAGGCTGCCTTAATCAAGGATGTCTTGAGTGACTCCAAATTGGGATGAGGCTTTGAGCACGCCTTTTCCTCCAAGTGTTGCCATATCTTGTAATCTAACGGATTGAAATCTGGACTGGAGGAGGGCCAGTCTTCGTGCCGGATGAAGTCGATTTCACGCGCCGCCAGCCAGTCTTGTGTGCTCTTCGCTCTATGAGCTGGCGCCGAATCTTGTTGGAATACCCAGTGCCTGTTATTGAACATGGTATGAGAAACAGGTTCCACAAGGTTCGTCAGGACTGTATTTTGATACACAACTGCATTCGTTTTTACACCTTTCTCACAAAAATGTACCTCTGTTAAGCCCCAATAAGAAACTCCCAACCATACCATGAGCGAGAATGGAAAATGACCTCGTTGGACACGCGGAATACGGTTGCTCGCTTCTTCACTACTGTGTGCGTACACCTTATCATTTTGTTTGTTGTAGCTCTCTTCTACGGTAAAAATTTTTTCATCCGAAAAAATAATTTGCCGATTTTTTTTCCCGCGTACCGCTTCAACAAAGCGCAGCATCTCTTCAGTCTCAGTTCCATTAGACGAGCATTCAAACGATGTCCTGTTTTTCTTCGATATGCCCGAAGCCCGAAGTCTTCATTTAACACCCTTTTCACCGTGGTTCTGCTTAACCCCATCTGAAGAGCCAACAGTTTCTGCTTACGTTTGGGATTTCTTTGAATTCGCGCCTTCACAGCTTTTATCACTGCTGGAGTCCTAACAGACCGAGGGCGACCACTTCTTGACCTGTCATCTACACTAGAGTCTTCACTGTATCGTTTGATGGTACGATAAATGAATCTTTTGGTTATATTCAGATTTTTCAGTATGTTAAAAATTTGAATTGGCGCGTAACCGCAACGATGCAACGCAATAACTGCAACACGGTCTTCTTTAAGCGTCCACTCCATATTTAAAAATGAGTAAAATTCTAAAAGTATGCGTTTTTATTTTCATGAACAATTCGAAATTAGAATTTAATAAACTTTTTTGTGGCCAGCATTCTAAAAGAAAAGTTTTTACTGTGTGACAATACTTATGACCTGACTAGTTATATAAAAATTATCCTTAATGTTTAGGAGGAAGGCAAGGACCGGTACACGTCGATAGCGGCGGAGACCTGGCAGGCGGCCATATTTAAAGTGGGCGATGACGTCAGACAAGACATGCTGGCCCTGCAAGTGATATCGCTGTTCAAGAACATATTCCAGCAAGTCGGCCTGGACTTGTACCTGTTTCCGTACAAAGTCGTCGCCACCGCGCCCGGGGTGAGTACGCTCAAAGACTATCCCAATCACGCGGCGGACTCGTATATGAACTGCCGGGGTAGGATTTGCTAACGCTAGCCCTAGCAAGAGCTTCGCAGAGTCTACCACCGGATCGGAAACGCGACCCACTGAGAAGATCCGGCGAGAAACTCAGTGAGCTGTGTCTATGGGCTAGTTCGCACGTCGAGCTCTTTAACGAGTGCGACGATAACGGCGACCGATGTTTGGAGGGCTTAAAAGCACCGAGATTGGACCGGGAAGATCTGATAGGTCACGTTGCGGGTAGTTTCAAATAACCCCTGCCTAGTGCATTGAATTAATTTCTATACTATCTTTCTGTTTTTAGACCGCGATAAACCAATCAAAAATACACGCACGCACGCACACGCACACACGTACGCACAGGCACACACGCACGCACACACGCACGGACACACACTCACCCGCACACACACATACGCACGAACGCACACACGCGCACGCACACATACGCACGAACACATACGCACGCACGCACGCGCACTCACACTCTTTATAAACAACGGCAGGGAGTATCGATAGGTTAGACTTAGGTCGACGGCGGGTAGTTTCAAATAATACCTGTCTAATAACTGACCTGTCCACTGAATTAATCTCTACACTGACTTTCGGTTGTTATATTTAAAGAATACAGTAGTTGCAGAAGGCAGCGACTTGGCTCTGCCCCTGGCATTGCTGAAGTCTATGGGCGACGGTAACCACTCACCATCAGGTCTGCCTACAAAGGCAATAACAAAAAAAAAACACACACACACACACTCATTTTTTTTGATTTTCAAACAACGTTATATTTGTGTGTGTTTCCCTCAGAGCGGCGTTATAGAATGCGTGCCCAACGCCAAGTCGCGTGATCAGCTGGGCAGGCAGACGGACTTCGGACTCTACGAATATTTTATAAAGAAATACGGCGACGAGACCACGAGAGAGTTTCAGGTGAGAAAAGAGCCATTTTTCTTTTGGTTACATTGCGTGCTATACAATAGAATTTCTCTCCCCGTACTCGTCGAACTCGACAAAGAGGTCGACGTGCAACCTAACCGATTCCGATCCGGTAGTAGATTCATTCGCGAAGCAATTGCTCTTGAGTTATTAGGTCTCCTTCGGAGGCGCTCGGGCAGTTGTTAGCAAATCCCACCCCTCCTGGCTGAGCCTTTGCTCGCCCACCTGTCCTGGTGAAAATGGAAAGGCCTCCGGGCCACCAGTAATTTTTCAAACATAAAAAAAAAGAATTCCTCTAAAACGATTTGATGAAATTATCGTCTCGAAAATTACCTTTGTCGTTTGAAACGATTTGCGTGCGCTTGATATGTAAGAGATTGTCGTGTAGCCAGTCGTTACATAACGAGCTCACGGACCACCTGGTTATCGGAGCCCGTGGACATAAACGATGTTAATGAAGCCGCCCACCTTGAGACATGAGTTCGAAGTTACAGAAACGAATGACTGCTTCATGGCAGAAATAAGCGGGGTGGTGGTACCTACCCGTGCGGACTCACAAGATGTCCCACTGCCAATAATTACGCAAATTATATTTTTTGCGGGTTTGATTTTTATTATACGATGTTATTCCTTCACCGTGGTGGAAGACATTCGTGAACTTTAAGTATTTTATTACTAAAATTGGTAACCGCCTGCGGGATTCGAACACCGTTGCATCGCTCGACACGAATGTACTGGACGCCTTATCCTTTAGGCCACGACGACTTAAATGCATGTTTTATTTACTATTTGACTACCTATCTGATGTTTTCGCTCAAACTAATGTAACAACTAGTACTCTGTATGTACAGTGGGGGATCTTCCCACTGAGTTTCTCGCCGTTTCTTCTCAGTGGGTCGCGTTTCCGATCCGGTGGTAGGTTCTGCGAAGCACTGCTCTTGCTAGGGCCAGAGTTAGCCACACTCCGGTTTGAATCCCGTGAGCTCACCTACATGTTAGGACGAAGCTGAAATAGCCTCTCAAGCCTTTCAGCATAGGTAGGAGTAAAAAAAGGGGGGATTTTGGCTTTTTTTTTAAACTTATTTTGCTTAAACTAACTTAATAAGCTTAAGTCTCATCTACATTAGATGGCTGTCTCCTCACAACGAATGCACCGGGCGTTTCATTCTCTAGACCGCGTCGATTAATTGTAATAAAATTAGTATTGGTATAATTTGACCATTAGGCGGCGAGAAGGTGCTTCGTGACCTCGATGGCCGCGTACAGCGTCATCGGCTTCCTGCTGCAGATCAAGGATCGGCACAACGGGAACATCATGCTGGACACGGACGGACACATCATACACATAGGTACGTGGCACGACATGCTATACGAGCGGCACCCGCAAAAATGAACCTTAAAGTCTTATATATAGAGTCTTCTTTTTTTCCACCTTATCCCACTAGGTGGAGTCGGCACAGCTAATTTTTCTATTCCATTCTCTTCTGTCAGCCGTCATCTCAACACTCACTCCTCTCTCTCTCATATCGTCATTCACACACTCCATCCATGCCTTTGGTCGACCTCTGCCCCCTCTACCTTGCACTACCATTTCCATACATCTCCTAGTCACATACATCTTCTCTCTACGCATCACATGTCCATACCACGCTAACCGTCCGCTCTTTAATTTGTTAAATACTGGGGCTACTGGGATGTTCTGGAAAGTTTTAGACACGTCGTGTCGAATATACAAGCGTTGCAGAGACGACATGAAGCGAAACGACGAACGGATCACTATTATACTAATATGTATACTACATAATATGTGATATAGATTTCGGATTCATGTTCGAGTCATCGCCCGGCGGGAACCTTGGCTTCGAGCCCGACATCAAGCTGACCGACGAGATGGTGATGGTGATGGGCGGCAAGATGGAGGCGCCGCCGTTCCGCTGGTTCTGTGAACTGTGCGTGCAGGCCTTCTTGGCTGTCAGGTCGGTAGATCTATAACTTTTAGTTAATTGGATGAGTCGCTGAGCTCGAATTCGTGGTTACTGGAGTCCATAGACATCACATGGTAAACATAGTCAACTTCCGTGACACATAAAAAAAAGGGTGCGTGTACTTATGTACGCGAGTAAGAAGTTATACTTTATTTTTATTAAATTTTATTTCTTTTTTTTATATATTAAATAATTAATAATAAATATTTAACGTTAATAATTTTTTTTTTATTGCTTAGATGGGTGGACGAGCTCACAGCCCACCTGGTGTTAAGTGGTTACTGGAGCCCATAGACATCTACAAAGTAAATGCGCCACCCACCTTGAGATATGAGTTCTAAGATGTCAGTATAGTTACAACGGCCGCCCCACCCTTCAAACCGAAACGCATTACTGCTTCAGGGCAGAAATAGGCAGGGTGGTGGTACCTACCCGCGCGGACTCACAAGAGGTCCTACCACCAGTAAAAAATAAATTTAGTATGATAAATAATATTTAGTATGAATTATATTAAATAAAAATTTTGTCATTTATATTACCAAAAAATGAATGCTAATAACACTTTTTTTTACGAGTGTACATGCGCGAAAGTTCATCTCCGGCTATACTCAGACTCGCCAAGTTACGTCGATCGTATTGTAATGAGCGATTTAATGGGCAACTTCATTACTGTTAATTTTGTGTCACGGTGCGCGCGCATCGTAAAATTTCACTCTCATCAATTTTTCATAACGCGCCTAAAGAAGTATACCTTAAAAAATAAATAAAAAATCCATTTATTTTCAATGTCGTCCGTAAGAAAATAATTTATTTGATAATAACTTTCAATAATAAGATTATCTTTTAGTTTTTTCTTAAAATGAAAATCGTCTATTAAAAAAATAGGTCTCTTAATTTCTTTGGTAGTTTATTAAATATCCTAACGCTCACACCTAGTATACTATTAGTCTTTAATGTAGTTTTCGATTTTGGAAAACATAGTTTATCGTCGCGTCGACTTCTATTTGCCATATTAGACATCTTGGTGAATCTATTGGGACAAGTTTTAACATAAAAACGTAGTCTCAACAATAGTGTACGAGAAATGTCCAAACCGAATGTTTCATTTACAAGACAAATACTGTATTTGAACATTGACTTTTTTCTGCCTAAAAAGCGCAAATAAAATTACAGTCCACGTCTTAAGTTGCTACTGGTGGTAGGACCTCTTGTAAGTCCACGCGGGTAGGTACCACCGCCCTGCCTATTTCTGCCGTGAAGCAGTAATGCGTTTCGGTCTAAAGGGTAGGGCAGCCGTTGTAACTATATTGAGACCTTAAAACTTATATCTCAAGTTGGGTGGCGCAATTACGTTGTAGATGTCTATGGGTTTCAGTAACCGCTTAACACCAGGTGGGCTGTGAGTTCGTCCACCCATCTAAGCAATAAAAAAAAAATATCAGAGACAATAGATATCAAGAAGAATATGTCAATTTAAGACACAGCTGTCGTACGCTTGGAATGCAACCAGCATTCGTAACACGTCATTTCGGATCCTCCCGATCCACTAACGGTGCTTTTAGGTACCTCAAACACCGTCCTTGCCGAACCCGTCTCTTGCGACTAAGGGCTCGGCGAGTAAACTAACCCATAGATATAGCCCACTGAGTTTCTCGGCGAATCTTCTCAGTGGGTCGCGTTTCCGATCCGGTGGTAGATTCTGCGAAGCACTGCTCTTGCTAGGGCCAGTGTTAACAAATTCGTGAGCTCACCTTATCGCTCGGTGAATCTAGTATAGCTCCTCGAGGCTACTATCTATTATAAATTATTGATTAAATTTCAGACCATACCAAGAAGCTATAATATCTATGGTGTCGCTGATGCTGGACACCGGTCTCCCGTGCTTCCGAGGGCAGACGATACGTCACCTTCGCTCGCGTTTCGCGCCCAACTCTACCGAGAAGGAGGCGGCGGCGTACATGCTCTCTATCATACGTAACTCGTTCTTGAACTTTAGAACAAGGACGTACGATATAATACAGTATTACCAGAACCAGATACCGTATTGAGTCGTCGATGAAATCGATATTCATATCGATAGGCCGGTCGCGGTGCATCTCTATCTGACCTCGTGACGTCAGAGCGAATGTGTGTTATTTGTACAGAAATAACTGGAAATGAAGATAACGATTAAGACTCAACTTTCGATGTGTTCCGGTACTCTTTATAAACGAATATAAAGTCGATAGTGACGATGATACGAAACAAACGGTCTGATTGACATTTTTTTTCTTCTATATATATACCTAAATAAATAAAAGAAAAATATATGTTTAATTTAAAAACGAAATGGTGCGAAATGTGTAGTTAAAACAAATGTCCGTTTAAAACAATGTTCCTTCAGGGAAGTGTAAGGTATATCGATACAGTCGGAAAAGTGTGCGTATCCGTTGCGAGAATTAAAAAAAAATAGCATTACTATTTTTTAATCTAGAATTCCGCCTAATATATAACTTAAACGAGATATTTAACGGTATTTTATATCAGGCGGGGGTTATATTAATTACTTTGAGCGCGATGTCTTTGGTTTGATTTAGGAAATAATTCGGTTTTCATTTTGTCTATTAAATTAAGGGGTAATGTTTAATGGAGAGATTCAAGAGTTTTCTTGCCGCGGTTTTTAGTTGAACTGGTTCGTCGGTCGTATTATTTTTCCAAACATACTATCTATATATTTGATAGTAGAAAGATATTTACGAACCACTGGTCAAAAAATAATGTCATTTGAAGTCAAATTGCAGTTGTTGCTAATGTGACTATAATGTAATGAGCTTGCTCGGTCTCAACTTAATTTCAATTTAGGCATTCAAAGGGCTAGGTCATGCCTCAGAGTACTTCTCGAATAACACCAGATTGAGGTTATTTTTAAAAGAAACTACCTATTTTAAAAAATTAGACGAATTCTTAGTTACTTAGTTATTCTTAGAAGAGTTTCTCGTCTCCTCGATGACGACAACTAAAGGTTTTGAAAATAAATAATATTAAATACCGGTATTTGGTACTTATCGTTACGTCCACATAGCACTTTCTCTTATATTTATAATCAAACAATCTTATAAGTATTATCGTCTCAAATTCACAAACCTTTCAGAAATAATCTGATTATTAATGTCATTAAATAACATATATAATAATTATGTTCTCTATGAACAATAGAGAAGTATATACGACGTATATTCTAGAAACAATATGAGGGTAACATTAGAAATCATGTATTCAATTACTACGACCCTTCATTAATTAATATTTAATTGAACACGGAAATTAGAAAGAAATGAAAACTGCCACTATCCTTAGAAAATCCCTTTCTACTATTAAGGTGCAAATACTAGAGTTCTGTTAACATTGTAAAGGTATTTACGATATGTATAACTATGATTTAAATGTTTTAGGGAAATATAAGATAATTTTTAATAAGTGCTGTAGTACTGCTAAAAATATACAAACAACACCCATGCATGCCAATTTTTTTGTTCTTATAATTCAATTAAAAAAAAAAGCATTTGCCTGAATTGAGAAACTTCTTTGTTAATTAAAGTTGCACCGACTTGCAGTTTTTCTGAGCAACAGATCACATTCCATTTTTTTTTTTTCATAGTATATAATTTAAATTAAATTATTATTTACAATATTGAAATCTGTTAATGCTTGTTTTAATTTTTTTTTTATATACAGCATGTTATAAAATGGTTGTTCAAAATATAAGAGTTGTGGAATATTGTAATAGTAAATTAAACTTAAATATACAGGTTACTTGCCCTAAAAAAAAACAGTATTGTGTCTATAGTGAACAATTTGCTTCGAACGAGATATAAATAAAAAACGTTACCATTTAGATGTAATTATAAGGAAATACTATATCATGTTCTGAAATTGATCTTTTACGTAAGTATTATATTGTATTTATTGTATATTGCATTGTACTTAGAGCTATTTTAGATGAAAACAAATTTTCTCTAATTCAATCGAACTGTAGTGTTTTGAAAACATTATAATTCGTAACTTATCAAAGTCTTCAACTTTATATAAGATAATTATAATGTTGTCTCCATATTAACAGAAACCTCAAAGTGACAAACATACTAATAAATATATTTATGTAGAATCAGATTAAAAATAATGTTGTTGATTAAAAAAGCAGAATTTATTGATGTAAATAAAAAAGAAACTATATTGTTGAAATTCAATAAGCTTAGTAAAATGTTGCCAACAGATTTAATAAAATGTTGATATTATAAAGTTTTGTGTGTTCTGGACATTCCTACAGATGTTGTTGAATTTTGAATAAAGTATCTGGTAAAGGTGCATATTTATTTAATTGATTCGTGAATGATGAATTTATAATCCTTTATACCAGGCTTTCCTAAAGTGGGCGATAACGCCCCCTTGTGGGCGCTGCAGGCCTAAAGGGGGGCGGTAAGAGAACCAAAAAAAGGGGGCGTTGAGGCTTGGCAGGCAATTTGTAATTTCAGGTGGACTCTTAGACACCGACTGAGCTCTCGCTATAGTGGTTGGTAGGTGAAAAAATGGGGGCTTTACAAAATAATTTATTCTCAAAATGGGCAGTAGACAAAATAAGTTTGGGAACCCCTGTTTTATACTAATATTGTATGAAAAAACCAAGAATGAGTGAATGAATGAAGAAATCTATACATAATGATTTCATAGTTAAGTAGCATTTTCTTTGTTGTTCAACTTTTTCGATTACTAGATGTACACAAGTTTTAGGGATACCTATAAAAAAAAATGTCAATAGTGAATATTGCAAGCATAACCATGTATGTATGAACTCGATTGACTGCTTGTAGTTTGATTCCAGTTAAATTGAATAGAGAGACTTGGCTTTCACGGTGTCGATTTCCTTGTGTTTATCTCGTATGTATTTCTAGAACCCATAAAGTAAAAAAAATATATGTTTTTTTGCCCACCTGCCTGGAGGGGCTATTCTGGTTACGCTAGTGGGAGACTACTACACTTGTATAAGTTATGACGATCCGTGAGAATGGGATTATCGACAATCCGAACGGCCCTCCTCTGTATGGAGTCAAATGGAAGAAGCTGGTATTTGGGAGCCCCGGCCCAGAGATGGGAGCAGTACTCCACGCGAGGCCGGACTTGTGCTTTATAAAGCAAAAGCCTTTGTCCAGGCGTGAAGTACCGCTTCGCTCTGTTGAGGACTCCCAGCATTTTGGACACCAACTTGGCTTTGCCTTCCAAATGACTCCGAAACTGGACATCGCTCGAAATGTCGACCCCAAGTATCCCGATACTCTCGGAAGGTTGCAGGGATACTCCTTGAAATTGCGGCGCCATGACAAAGGGGTCCTTCTTCGCAGTGAACGCGCAAACTTGTGTCTTTANNNACCGCTTCGCTCTGTTGAGGACTCCCAGCATTTTGGACACCAACTTGGCTTTGCCTTCCAAATGACTCCGAAACTGGACATCGCTCGAAATGTCGACCCCAAGTATCCCGATACTCTCGGAAGGTTGCAGGGATACTCCTTGAAATTGCGGCGCCATGACAAAGGGGTCCTTCTTCGCAGTGAACGCGCAAACTTGTGTCTTTTTACGGGTTGAATTGAACCAAGTTCAATTCACCCCATTTGGAGACTCGCCCCAGAGAGTTCTCCACTTCAGACACAAGTTTTGATCGTCTCTCCTGCACCACGCTCCGAGAGAGACTCTGATGGCCGATATATCGCGCATCCCCCGTGCTGTCATCCGCATAGCAATGCATGCCATCAATAGACAGCATGTCATTGATATACAGGATGAAAAGCATGGGGGAGAGCACCGAACCTTGTGGAACGCCAGCGTTAATGGTCATGGTATTAGAGTAATCGCCGTCTACAACGACCGTGATGCTCCGCCCATCCAAAAAGCTAGCGATCCACTTGCAGAGACCCTCGGGGATTTCGTAAGATGGTAGCTTCGACAGAAGTGCCCTATGCCAGACCCTGTCGAAGGCCTTCGCGATATCAAGGCTCACAGCAAGAGCCTCGCCCTTGCTCTCCAAGGCTTCAGCCCACCTGTGAGTAAGGTATACAAGAAGATCGCCAACTGAGCGACCGTGACGGAAACCGTACTGTCGGTCACTGATCAGCTGGCGATCTTCAAGATACTTCAAGAGTTGTATATTTATTATTCGCTCCATCACCTTGGAAAGCAAGGAAGTTATCGCGCCTATAGCTCGATGGGTCCGACCGGTCACCCTTCTTGTGGATAGGGTGGACGTGGGCGGTCTTCCATGAAGACGGAACCCTGTTAGCGCAATAAGAGAGGCGATACAGACGCGTTAGCGCAGGCGTCAGCTCAGGGGCGCACGTTTTCAGAACCACTGCAGGGATGCAGTCTGGCCCACTCGACTTATGGACGTCCAGGAGTCGGAGTTCAACTAAACTAAAATGCCAAGCGATACTAAGAATTAACATTCTAACAAAAAAAAAATTTCAATTCTACAATCCAATGTATGAGTCTCAATCCTAAAAAAATATCTATTTATTTAGATACACCATAGAACAATGATGTATACAATGCATATAAGAAATTGTCTGTGTACAGTGCCTATCTTTTGGTAAAGTGACATAGACATAGACACAGATTGGATATGATGAAATTATTATACTGTTTTTTGGGATTTGGTTGTGTTATTATAGCTACAAAAAAAGGAATTTATGTGGAAGTTTTATTAAAGTTCCATGCTATAACTCTCCAAAAAAGATAGATAATATTCTATCTTCTTCATAGACATCTTCACTTTCCCCACATCTAGTTTTGGTAAATGGTCAATTTTTTGTTCTGGAAATTTCTTAGAAAATTCTGTCTTTTTCTTTGTTTCAGCAATTTTTGTGTGCTTCAATGCAGACTTTGCTTCAGTAAATATTTCGAACAGATGGGACAGTGCAGCTTTACAGTAAAATGACTTTTTGTCATCATTTGGCCCCTGAAGTATGAGATATGTGTCGTGTTTCATTACTTCAGTACTAAGTTTGTCTGTTTGTACAAGTTCATTCTGGAATAAATTCAATAAGATAAATTAAATATGAAAATTGCATAAACTAATTAATTAAATGATTAAATATGAAAATTCATGGAAGCAAATTATGAATAGTGCAACATTGATCTTAAAATATAATATTAATATATTATTATGTTGGACATTTTTAATTTTGCACTACATTTAGGTTTAAGAACTTCAGCATATGATGAAGTGTGCTCAAAGTATCAACTGGCTGCAGAACGTGAACACCCTTTGATTGTAGGTAGTGAGTATTGTAACTATCAGGACACTTATGATTTCTTTACACATCAATAAAATAATTGAATACAATTACCTGTAAACATTTCTGTGCGACAGCTTCCAAAGCTATGGCAGGATCATCATAATTAGCATTTGATTCTAAATTCCCACATATACTTAGTAAATGGACAATAGCTTCCACTGGATCAATCTCTCCATTGAAATATCTCATTATAAAAGCATATGAACTTAGAATGTTGATTATGTTGAATTTCACGGTAGTCGATGGTGCAATTTTCTGAAAACGATTATGCAATATTATTTTATCTTCACGTCGGGATGGTCAGGTTACCTAATGATCGGTAATTTAGTTTACTATGAAAATCTGAGATTCTTGCCAGATTTTCTCAGTGGGTCGCATTTCTGATCCCGTGGTAAATTCTGCGAAGCACTCAGTGCCCTTGCCAGGGCTAGTGTTAGCAACATCCTCTAGAGCCCTGTGAGCTAACTACCATGCCTGGGTTATGCGGGCATAGCCCCTCAAGGCTATTTAGCTTAGGCAGGAAAATTGTTTTTTAACAACAAATGAGCTCTTCCCTTTTGCTGTTAAAAAAGAATTCATACACAGCAGTTACAAGTGCTAGACAGAACTAGTTTGTTTTAATCATTATATTTACCGTTAAAGAGGTGAGTTTTTGAACATTTTTCAGTTGTGGACAAGTGTCGACGTTCTTATCAAGTTCATCATCACATACTTCTGTTACTAACTTGCTTTTTGTTCTTTTTGTCCACCAGGGTTCCCATTGAGGTAATATAGAACCAACATCTCCTTGACTAATCAAAGCTTCAAATTCATTCTTTTCATCTTCAGTTAGGGCACTCCAAATGGCATCTGCATCATTGATGTCTAAATTCTTTATCCTGTCATGTAAATCTTCTTCATCGTAATCATCAGAGTCTATATGATCATCATTTTCTAAGTCATCAACATTATCATTAGATTCATTTTGCATTTTTTTTAGTATTTCAATCATTTTACGTTTAGATTCCTCATCCACATTTTGCGAGGAGAGTTCTTCATTAACCCAGTCACGATAGAAATTTTCTGAACACTCTAAATGTTTGTCTGATTTATAACAACCGAGCGAACAATATAATATACCACATTTNATATGATCATCATTTTCTAAGTCATCAACATTATCATTAGATTCATTTTGCATTTTTTTTAGTATTTCAATCATTTTACGTTTAGATTCCTCATCCACATTTTGCGAGGAGAGTTCTTCATTAACCCAGTCACGATAGAAATTTTCTGAACACTCTAAATGTTTGTCTGATTTATAACAACCGAGCGAACAATATAATACACCACATTTTGGGCAACAATACTTGCTTTTCTGTTCTTCACATCTGGAAAATTTTATTTGAAACTACATTGAAAATTTTTGTTTAGGGTATTCTACCTATTGTTTACTGACTTTATACTATTAGTGTGCTTTCAGGTTGTTCTATATAAATTAATTCAGTTCATTGACAATGGGCACTGGATTTGCTAAATTGTATAATTGGACACAAAAAGTGATAGAGTAAAAAAGTGAATAGTGAAGTTATCTTTAGTATCGAAATTATGACAGCCTGTCTTGTGCCATAGGAGGCCAAATCAAACAAACTAAAAATATCATTAGAAATGTAATTCTTCATGCAAGTAAGCAAATGTTTATGTAAAAAAATCATTATGAGATCTTAGATTATTTTCACAGATTCGGTACCAAAGTTCAGCGCTAAGATACGATACAGAGCTTATTGTCTTCTTGATAAAGGTACAATTTAACACAAAGTAGTCGTTAAGTGAGCAGATGAATACCGGTAAATTAATATTTTAGGTTATGCTAAACTTACAGTCCACAAATTTTAGCAAAAGTATTTTCTGTGATCTTCGTTGTATCTGCTGTTTCGTCCATTATTCTTCGAGTGGTACTGATTACCACTGTATCACTATATTTCGCCGTTTGTACTACCTTCGTTTCCAAGGTATGAATTCCAGTTTAAAAAATAATCTGCCAGCAAAAGAAACCCAATTCACTACCGTTAAGTTTTTATTATGCTTTGCCCTTGGTACTAAGCTTAAATTAAATACAGTTAAATTAATTGACTGTTTAAATTCGAAATAAATATCTAATCACAATGTTATTCATCAGTTTCTTTGGTGTTTATAACACGTTTAAATTACTCTAAATTGCTCTAAATAGGTAACACCATAGATTATACACTTAATATATTAGAGAGGTAACACAAAACAAACTGTCACAACACGCACAGGCAAGGCGAAGATGTTGTACCACACAGCCTAATTATTTTTAATGTTCCTTTTCCGAAAAATAGTATGGATCGAAAACGTATGTGCATTAAATGTGGTGAAGTTAATTTATTTGAGACTGTAATAAATTAGAATAAAATTAAATGGAACGAGATGGGATGAAACGAAGTCTCAGTAAATTACTTCAGTTAGTAAAGTTTCAGTAAATTTAAATTATTTAATGAGACTTTTACACCTTTAAGCCTTTAGAAACACAAGATGAACAAAATAAAACAATTCAAACAAGTTCACCTCTCGCATTCCCGCCATAAAGTCCAAGTACAATAAAATAAAGTGATTTATCACATAAAAGTAGTGCAATGCAAGCATGCAAGCAACAAACATATTCTCAAGATTCTAAGGTTAATTTAGATTTACTGGATTTCCCAGAAATAAATAATTGTTTTTTGGGTATTGCATTTTTATTTGAAAAAAAAGGAGGAAGGTTTTTGTACCCTAAAAGGCTCCATATACAGAATGATTTGTCTTTACGATCCGTCGTTACAGAAGTGAAGTGAAGTAAAGTGAAGTGAATCTTCGTCGTATCTTCGTCGTGAAGATCGCCACAATACACTATCAATCCATCGTTTCAGAGCGATCTTTCATTTATGGGGCCCTTTTATTGGCTTATATGTCCTGTCAATAAAATCATCTGTTTTTGACAGATTGCAAATATTGCAACGCCGTAACGTTATAATGATAATCTAAACAGCAAAATAAACAACAACAACCAGGCTAAACCAGCATGCAATAAAATACGTACGTGGTAACCAAAATAATACTAACAAATATAAACGCTCTTAGCTCCTATCGTTTTCTATAAATCTGTGCAATTAGGGTACCACCTTCCTGAAATAAATAGGAAGTTGATTTCATCTGGAAAATAATGACAGAGCCAGAAGTAGTTGAAGATTTCTTTGGCGTGTATCTGTTGTACTGTTTGAATCCGAAATATAAAGGACGAACGTATATAGGATATACACGGGAGCCGAACCGGCGAATCATGCAGCATAATCGTGGAACTTGGGCCGGTGGAGCTTATCGCACTAGTAATAAAGGGCCATGGTAAAACATCTGAAATATTTAATGTAAAATAATAAGTCGGAGCTTAATCAGTTAGTTAAATAATTATTTTTTGTAGGAAAATGGTGCTTATTGTCCACGGTTTCCCTAATAATATCTCAGCACTAAGGGTAAGTTAATATGAGGTGATCGTTTTCAATTCAAACAATTACCTTTAGTTATATTTAACAGATAAATATGTAATTATGCTTAATAAAAAACAAGCTGTTAGTTTTAGAGCTAAAATGTCTACAGGAGTTTTCCTGCGCTTAAGTGATTATTGTAAAACAACAATGGTTATAGGATGGTTTATAATGTGGGCAGAGTTGCAATTCGTTTTCCCGCCAAAAAATAGGGGGTTAGGAAAATGGGTAGGTATACCACTACTGCTTTTGTAGGTACAACTTTAGTGATGTCACATATTGGTCTCATTTGATTAGATGGCTATTATTGAGAAATTTCTATCCTTTGAACTTTTTAGTTTGAATGGGCCTGGCAGAATCCAACAAAAACAACAAGACTGCAACATTTATATCTCAAAAAGATACCTCGTCAAGAATCTGAATTCCAGTTTAAACTAAGGGTACTCAGTGAAATGCTGAGAGTTGGACCATGGTGTCGATTGCCATTACTAATTAGATGGCTTGAGAAAGAATATTTTGAAGAATTTCCAGTAAGTTAAAACTTTAGATATTATGAAACTTTGATATAATATATTTATCACTTGTATGACCTTGAAATGGTTGTGGAAAGAAAAATGTCAAATCGTATCAAAAAGTAAGACCCATTATGAATGAAAGTTTTGTGTTCATCCAGTCTACATATAAGAAGATAGATCATTTTTGTCAAGTCACCTGGTTCAGAAAAATTCCCATGTTATTTATTGGTAAACAGTGGCTTGCATGAGTCCTATAGTGACTGACAAGAACCATACATAAGATGTAAGCTATTTTCAATGGTAAGTAAAACAACATTTACAAGGAGTTCTTCTCAGTTAACCCAGTTTTATCATAAATTTATTCATACATCAGTGTACACACTCAGTTCACCTGGTGCTATCCAGAGAGAATATACATCACAAAGTGAATGCTAATATACAAATTGGGACATAAGTTCTAAGTCTTGAATTATATTACAGCTGAAGTAGTCGTGGCTAAAGGATAAGACGTCCGGTGCATTCGTTTCTTGCGAAGCAACAGTATTTGAATACCGCAGGCGGGTACCATTTTTTCTAATGAAATACGTACTTAACAAATGCTCACGATTGACTTCCACTGTGAAGGAATAACATCGTGTAATAAAAATCAAACCCGCAAAATTATAATTTGCGTAATTACTGGTGATAGGACTTCTTGTGACTCTGAGTTGTGAGCTGTGAGCTCGTCCACCCATCTAAGCAATAAAAAAAAAATGCTGTTTCAGCCTTCAACCCGAAATCAGGACTGCTTTGTACCAAAAATAGGCAGGTAGGAGGTACCTAGCCATGCAGGCTTACAATGCCCCCTGCCACCAATAAATGCCGACTGGCAATCGCAATACGCTACTTTGATACACGGAGACCTCTGCTACCTAGTCACCATTAAATCCTTTGGTAACCTTTTAAAACACCTATGAAATAAGTGGGATGGTGCTACTTTAAGCCACCTCAAGGCCGGTATTACTATTGTAGAGATATACGACGTAGGGAAGATTTTCCACCGAGCGGGTGCAATTGCTCGGTAGATCGTCAATCCGAATGCTGTTGTTCGGAACTTGTATGCAAGCTTATCTTGAAAATATCGTAAGCGAGATTCAGACATCTTTTAAATATCTTGTGTTCTGTGATGGCTACCGCCACGCTATTATCCATTTTTATTATGGCACCGCCCACCACCGGAGCAGAGTTCATTCATACTACCTAGTACCACTGCGTTCATCTACAGTGCGCTTCCAGAGATCTTGCTTGCCATGTACCATCCGGCTTTGGAATAGGCCCCCCTCTTAGGTGCTTCCCGAGCTCTATGATATGTCTTTTTTCGAACGAGGCTTGTCGAGAGAGAGTACATAACGGCGTGCAGAGGCTTGGCGACCATGAGCGAGGGTAACGATTCAGGATCATGTCGATCATGACGGAGCCCTATACTTTTTGCCATAGATATTCTGTCCCTCATTTGCACATCTATTGTAGCGCTCCTAATTCTATTACACTATTTTGAGCGCTTTGGCGTTATTGCGAATATCCCAAACTGTTATTATCTGTTATTACAGTTGAAGTGGTCGTGGCCTAAACGATAAGTCGTCCATTCGTATCTAGCGATGCACCGGTGTCCGAATGCAGCAGGCGGGTGCCAATTTTTTTAATCAAATACGTACTTAACAAATGTTCTCGATTGAATTCCACGGTGAAGGAATAACATCGTGTATTAAAAATAAAAAAAGCCCGCAAAATTATAATTTGCGTAATTTCTGGTGGTAGGACCTCTTGTGAGTCCGCACAGGTAGGTATCACCGCCCCGCCTATTTCTGCCGTGAAGCAGTAATGCGTTTCGGTTTGAAAGGTGGGGCAGCCGTTGTGACTATACTGAGACCTCAGAACTATATCTCAAGGTGTGTGGCGCATTTACGTTGTAGATGTCTATGGGCTCCAGTAACCACTTAACACCAGGTGGGCTGTGAGCTCGTCCACACATCTAAGCAATAAAAAAAAATGTTTCTGGAAATATTTATTCATTAACGTGATAAATGGACATGATAAATTTTCAATATTATCATTAATAACATTTTCAAAATATTGAATTATTAATATGTCACGCACCTGCCTCGATAATAAAGTTCAATGGTCCGTAGTTGTTAAACTGGTATCTTCAAGGACAATAATAGATATAGTTAATTAACCACCGCTCATGTCGTATCATTTATTTATGGTAAAGAACTGTCATCGGGATCCAGTAATATATTTTCGTCATCCAAACAATATGTTTTGAGTAAACCAGTCCGTACATTAACCCCGTGTCGATCGGGCATCTTTAGGAGGTGATAACGCACAAAAAAGATTTTATTATAACTATTCTGAAAAGGACGGGGAAAAGAAAACCCTATTGAAAACACTCTACAATAGTTCTATATGTAACTAGCGGCCCGCTCCGGCTGCGCTCGGGTTTTTAACAAAAATTTCAAAGATATTTGACGTTGATTTATTTAAAAAAATAAAATAACACTTATTGCGGCATAACTATAATAGTTAAATATGCTGTCGCGACACTTTTTGTAAATAATAATGTGTTCTTCAAATTCGTAGTACATTATTATATTCTATCATCAATAGTTTTCGCAGGGCACACGATGAAAATAATATTTTAGGCAATTTTTTTACACTTTGGGTTACATTATTGGAGTTTTAGTAAGGATCCCTAATTTTTCCATAAAAAAATTATAAACCTATGTCACTTGGGAATAGTGTAGCTTCCAAACCGTGAAAGAATTTTTTAAATCGGTTAAGTAGTTTCGGAGTCTATTCAATACAAACAAACAAACAAATCTTTCCTCTTTATAATATTAGTATAGATTAATTTCATACCATAATTGGTAAACGCTTCTCGACCATTAAAATAATATGTATAACATATTTATAGTAAGTACAACACCTGCATGTTGGGGTTTTTCTCGTTGCGCGTATCATTATGATGTTTTTAGGGTTAAGCACCGAAATCTGCAATATAGGGTAATAATAACTAGGTATAAATAACGCACGGTCATCGGGCCCCAAATTACGATTCCCTGTGTTATGAGTACTAGAGATCCAATAAGCCTTGCATTAGACGCCTTCATCTCTAACACTAGAACACTTGAAGTAGGTACCCCGGTAACCGTACTCGTCGAACTCAGCAAAAAGTTAGAAGAAACTCAACGCCCGTCGCCTGCAACAACGTCACTCGTCAGCTTTGAGCCCCGCGAGCTCATCTACTAGTTCGGTGAATCTAGAATAACCCCTTGACGTTACTAGAATAGGTAAGAATAAAAAAGTCTGGGGCGTTAACTACTGCATCACTGAGTCAATTAAATCATTAAATCAATTAAAACACCGTCTCTTGCTGCTTTAATGTGATGATATACATCATGGCGTATATGTTTCTGTATACTAAATACGCGCAATTTTTTTTTTATACTTAGATCATGAAATGGCTAAAGAAAGAAACATCGTAATGAATGATCGTTAGTTTGACCTCTTCAGTCGCGAATTTTTTTAAGTATATAGATCTTTATTCCTATTTATTAATCTTATATTTGAAACAATTCAAGAAGTAAAATAAAATAACAGATATAGTGAACATTCATTAAAAAGATTTTGGCCCACTCTTGATGACTCTCTTTTGAGTTCACGAGTGATTGGATTCTTTCTACGTGATCGTTCCCAAGGGGATTATTTTTTACGGAAGGCTTTTCTTTAAATTTCATTTAGATTAAATAATACAAATATTGATTTAATAGAATTCGAAAAAAAAAGAAATATACATTTTTCTAAATATATATCAAACAAATTTTTCAGGTGACGAGAAAACCACCGGAACACATGAAAATCTGCTACGGACCTGTCAAAATTAAAAACTTAAAGAAAATCGATAATGTTGGTTATGAAGATAAATCTGAAGAATGCATCATATGTTGCCGCCTAATAAAAAGCTATCAATCAAAAATTAAATGTTTAAATCAATTCTGTGTGTTAGTTTGTCATATTAGTTGCTTAGCTGATCGGTTTTTGGAGCCAGGGGAGTACATTCCTATACAAGGTTCTTGCCCTTTATGCGATATCAAGTTGAAATGGGGTGACCTTATCAGAAAGATAAAGGGATGCAGCCTGGATTTAAATGGTGATTGTGGTGTGACAGATGAGACTTTATCTGGAAATGATGAGGTTATCCCTAGTAATGTAGCTGATGAAATTGACGATGAACAACCCAGTTGGTTTTTGGACTGTAAAGAAGATTTATGACGCAATATTTGTGTATTAAAAAAATTCCTAATATTTATGCCGATAGTTTTATTTTCGTTCTGGAAGCCTGCTGCTGTATATAGGGCAGTAAGTCCTGACGCCTACTATATCTATGCCGGTCATAAGATGTACCTTCATAGAAGTAAAACTATATAAGGTAGAGTAGGATTGATCGACGGTCTGAATGTTATTGTTCAGAGTTTTTCTGTCAACTTTCTTGTAAATATAAATACTATATCTATCTATACTATATATATATAATCTATACTGATTTTATATTAGAACTTCATACGAAAAAAATTGATCATAGATTTTTCAGATGATAAGAAACATAATGTCGTAATTGTTTTTAGTCATTGTTAAGCTTTCAAGATTTCAGCTCCGTTGGTTAAAGTAGAACTCAGCTATACGGCTGTTTAAGAACTCAGAAGAAAATGTTTGCGTCAAATTGTTTTGACCTTAATTGTTCTTGTAACCGATTTTAGTTTGCCAGGCCGGACGCTTAGTACGTGATCAACATTGACCGCTGGTCATTTGAATAGTTTTCTCATTTTGATCGATAGCTTATAACTGTATTTTACGATTTTTTATATTGAACAGATTTAATTTTCAACATTTAGTATTATTTTAGAAGATTTGAAGTACATTCTACTATATATTCACGTATAGAAACAAGGGAAATACCGTGCTAGGAGTATGTACTTACAGAAAATAAATTCTTTCTAACACACTTTTATTAGCTTGGTGTGTTTATTTATTTGTAGGTAGCGGACCTTTGAACGTTGTTTTAGCGGTTACCGTAGCCTATAGGCCAGCCTTTCCCAAACTGGGCGATAACACCCCCTTGTGGGCGCTGCAGGCCTAAAGGGGGGCGGTAAGAGAGAAAAAAAAAGGGGGCGTTGTGTAGAAACTTGGGAGGCGATTTGTAATTTCATCTAGGAATACTCTTAGACACTCTAGAGCTCTCGCTATAGTGGTTTTTAAGTAGGTGAAAAAAGGAGGGCTCTAAAAATAATTTATTCTCAAAGTGGGCAGTAGACAAAATAAGTTTAGGAACCCTTGCTATAGGCATGACTAAGTTAATTCTGTGACCCACTTTGAGACATGAGGTCTAAGACTTAAATGAATAACGGGTCAAGCGGAACAAATGATAGCCTCGTTTGCTCTAGTAACGCCAAATAATTTTGAAGAAATAGTTCTTCTCGAAATTTCTCGAAGAATTGGTTACAAGGTTTCCAAATATGGTTACCAGGGTCCTTATCCTTTTTAATACTAATTTACAAACAAAAACATTAATAAAACGGCAAATACGATAAAACTCAAACTTGATTTGTGAAAATTTATTATGTTCATAAAATATTCATTTAATATATTCTATGAATATTTTTAAATGCTACCAGGTACACAATAATTTATAAAACGTACAAAAACTTGAATGGAATTAAAATACAAAAAATAAAATTCTAATAGCATTTCTGACATCATTGCAGAATATAATACGTATTAAAGATTAAAGATAAAATACAAATCTACGTTAACAAATATATGATTTTCATAAATGCATTTTTGTTATTTGGTATCGATTTTTTAATGCTACTTATAAGCTAGTTATTACTAACGGAAAAGCTTTTTAGATTTAAAAAACAAAATCTAGCAAGTATGAAATTGTCATGAGTCCGTTGCGAAAACGCAAGGGAATTTATTAAGTATTGTAAAATAATATTTAGAAAAAACAAAACAGTACCGTTTTATTTTGATCAATAAACTTTTAGTATCTCTGTAGATCTTCGTCGACACTCCATATTTAACTTTTTTTAAAATAGTTATCCAATCTTTCGTTTACCTCTCAAAATCTTCTGTCTCCTTACTCTCTCGCGTCATCTAATTTAATTTTACGGTATACTTCTTGAATACATCTACCGTGTAGTGTATGTTTGAGATTAATAGTCATCGAAAACTCCGTCGTCATCATCATCATCGTCGAAATCATCGTCGTCATCAGCTCCGGGTGGGACAAACGCGCCATTCATCACCTCACTAACGGGCTCTTCGAAGCCCATCACTTTCGCTAATCCATAAACAAGTCTCATTACAACAAGCCTTGTAAACATCACCGGATTAGTCTCCTTACGTTGTAAAGTCAATTGTTTCTCAGTCGGCAGGTCCTTGTTCCTTCTCATTTCACATGGAAACACAACGAAGAACAATATTGACACGAATAATAAAAATCCTTTCCGCGCCATTTTGTTTTCTAATTCCCGCCAAATAGTTTATGTTACGGATGCGTTCACAGACGAATATCTGCGTGTTAATTTAACGCATTATCGAGTGGTAAAAACCGAAGAGACTATGCTAACGGAATGCAAGCGAATGAATGGAGTCGCGTGTCGTGGACTACGACGATATTATTGTACACTGTGCCAATAAGTGTATGGGTAACCGTCTTGAAACGCGCAAAGCCGTCTCGATCGTAGCATTGTACAGTTATGTTAGCATATTGGGACACGAAGTGAAAATGAAACGCATATCTCTATATTTACTTGCATTTCACGTGAATGATGTCAGAGAAGGGTCGTGAGCTACTTTCATTTTCACCTTATTGACTGTAAAACATAAATGAACCCTCCAAAATATATGGTCTTCCATGGAAGAATATAGGTACGTTAATAAAGAATGCGCCTAGGTTATTATCACTTCGTTTTAATAAACGAACAAAAAGCCCAGAAAACCCGTTATAAAAATATAAAAAATAAAATTCTGTTTATTTTGTATTCGCATTCAGTTTGAGTGTATCTTTTACCCACTGACCAAGATCTTCACAACCAGTACTAAAACCCAGATTCGTGTGTCACTTGTGCATTTAGCTGCACGATAACGACAAACGACCTATTGTTTGAGCAGGAAAAACCACAAAAACGAATGTAGCTTTAGGAAAAATAAAAATGAGGCAAAAAGAAATACTCTTCAAGTAATTCATTGAAGTTCAAATCTAAGATCGTCAAGGCCGTCTATATTATGAGGCCGGGACATTTTAGAATAATGGGATTTTTGTGACATTGTTATTAGAACAGAATTTAAAAAAATACTTGCTTAATGAATGGCCTGTGGATTTACATAAAGAGATTATGGATCGCGACATCCAGGACCTAAAACTGAGATTTTAGAATTCTTGTCTCAAGGTCGGTGGCGGCATTTATGTTTAGATGTCTATCCATGATTACCATCTGTGATTACCGGAGTCCACTCCGGTAATCACAGATGCCAGCTATTATAAAGCTACCTCTTTAACATTTACTTCGAGAAAAAGCAATTTATTGAGGTCAAATCTGACTTGAAAACATTCAACAATTAATTCTGGTCTTAAGCCTTGATTTCAATGAGAACGTATATTTTATAACACTGGATAGGACCAAGGAGTCTATTTGAAATCCATGAGTTTCTTTAAGTTGCTTAGAGTAAGTAGTATTAACTACGGGAGTAGTTTCGCCCAGTATGAATCATTAGACCAAAGACTACGTAATATCGGAAATATCAGAAGAAACTATTAGTTAATGGATATTTCTCCCCTCGAGTCGTAATAAACGACTTCCCCGCTGTAGAATCAGATGATGCTACCATCCGTGTGGCTTCCATTTTATTACTGAAGAAGCTGTACAAAAGATATTCCCCGAATATTTCGATTCATATGAGTCTTTTGTATCATTCTACCTCTACTGCTAATTTCCATTCTGGATACGTTCTTAGTCGTGTTGTGAAGTAAGAGTCTATAGAGAGACATCTATTACTTACGTTGTCCATACTTGCTCCTGGTACTATGAATTCACCGTACGCTCGAGTCAAGAATTCGAGGCTAAAGGAGCTTTGAAAAAAATGACTATTTTGATAATACAGTCAAAATCTGTTATAACGACATCGAAGGGACTGCTCATATTCAGTCGTAAAAACCGATAGTCGTAACAACCGGTGATGTTTAATGTGTATCGTGCAAGTACAAACAAATCGATAGGGAATTATTGGAAAAACATATTTACGCGATTTTTCTTCAATATTAATTTGTTTTATTTTTCTTTGCGACATTTTGAAAGTTTCACGAATAACTCCACAAAGTTTTGGTGCGTTTTGTGTATAAATAAGTAATAAACTAACTGAAGAGATATGAAGAAGCGGTCTTTGACTTTACTGCATGCACGTGTTTTGTTTCTAAGAATTAGAAAAGACCCTACACTCAACTAAATCCTATTGTTTTCTTTCCTGATTTTAATAGCCATTGAAGACAAATGTGGATACCTATTCAAATTGTTTACAATACAGCTTAGCCGGTCGTTCTAACAGATCTAATTCTCCGAAATATTAGTTAAATGTGGTCGTTTTATGAGGTATGTCGTTATAAGCAATGTCGTAGAAAGCAATATTTTTAATAAGGCGGTCATATGGCATTCAGCCGGGACCTTTGTTTTAGGTTGTTATAACCGGCATGTTGTTCTAAACGATGTCGCAGTAAACGGTTTTGACTGTATTTGCCTTTACTAAACATTAGACATACCTACATAAGCGATATCTATCATTCTCTAAGGTCTTATTGTATTTGCAATTTTGTATGTAAAATTAATATTTATCATGAGTCAATTAAAATGCTTCTACGCGGAAGAAATACAATGGTATTTCATTTATAAATATTTTAATAGATAAATTGATACAATCTACTGATTAAAATATTTAACAATGAGTAAGTACTATTAAATAATTTTGAAATTGATGAAATGTGTATTATCTTTTTAATTTCTTAAATTGTATTTTGGCTTACCTTTTTTATTATTGATTTCAAATTTTATATTAAAACTTAAAATTTGATACATTACAAGAAGATAATTTGATTTGTAACGATATATAGTTAGTTATAAAAACCCTAGTCTTTATTAGAAGCAGTTTTATGCCATAAAAAGATTGGAGGCGTTCGTTGAAGCACATTATAATCTCGATTACGATTGAAATCAAGATAATAATGGTTACAATATCAATCTATGGTAGAATTATCCGAGTATCATTTCCTTGTGAGCTTGAATACCTTGCAGAGAATAATTAAAATATGTATATTTTTAGTTGTGTTACGGCGTATTGCGAGTAGCCAAGGCATAGCCAATCACCATCCTACCGAATTTTGTCTTTTTTTTCCCTACCTAAGCTGATGGTCTTGAGAGACCATATCTGCGTCGCCGGGCGAGTAGGTGAGCTCCAGGGGACTCTAACCTAACGTTGTTGCTAACACGAACTCAAGCAACTTCATTTCTCAAGGTGGGTGATGGCATGTGCATCGTGGTATTTGTGGGCTCCCATAATCACTTAACTCCAGTAAGTCCGCTCTGCCGCTAGACGCGTGACGTCATTTGTGTCCAAAATAAATGAGTTACCCGTAGCTCTTACCCTAAAAAGCAGCCATAAGCCACATGTGATGTGATGTGACGCGTTGTGATTGGTTTTAAACCTATAAAATGTTCAACTCATTAAATTATTTTTAGTAATTTAAAATCATCTTTTCAACTAGCTTGACCTGTCTAAAACTAGTTCAGTTATATACCTACTAGAAGGCTACTAGAATACTCGTATATAATCGTAAGAAGATCCTTCGCATTTAAATGTTTATTTATTCCGAAAATAATTAATAGCCATTCCAAATACGTCGTTTGATTTCTAATGCACACCCACAATGTCACACGAATGTCATCGCAATCGAATCATTCGGTGAAAGTGGTCCGTAGCCTGGTTTCTAGCTTTTTAGAATTCGCACTGGACACAAGTGTACAATACACGCATAATTTAAATTACGACAATTTTAATATTTCCCGACATTAGAATCGTAAACAATAATGTCAACCTTGTAACGGGGCTGTAAGGTCGCGTTTGGCTTCTTTAGATTAATCTCTTTTGTTAAAGATTCTGGTCCTATTTCTGTATTAAAATTCGTATTTGTACTTTTAGAAGAAACAGGAGTATTGTAGATGTTTTTGTTTGGAATACAATGAACTACAGTAGGAAAATATTATAAATTGTCATGAAAAAATTATGTCAATAATATCTGGCCCTAAATGTATTTATTGAAATCAGTTTTTGTTAACTGATGATGAACAATCTGATAAGCCCCACTTTAACAAATACGTCTTGAACTAAAGAGTAAGGATTTATTTCTGGTTAGTGTAATGTAAATTAATTTGCAATTTATCTCACTTTTCACTTTCAACAATTCGAACTAAAAATTAATATGATAAAATATATTTTTAAAGTTAGTAAAGTAACAAAAATGTTGAATTGTTTCAAGTTCAATTAATAACATCGAACTGTATATTTGTACATTCAAATAGCATTGAATTGATACTAATATCAAATAAAGCGGACCTTTAATTACAAATATAAATGTCGCATTTTAAGCGAAATGTCGCTCAAACCAAATACTGATGGTGAGTGGTTTCCGTCGCTCGGGGATCCCAAGCGATCAGCGATCTCTCAGCGATCCCAAGGGCACAGCTAAGCCGCTACTTGGTGAGGAGTACTCTCTGCTAGCCTAGTTTGAAGATATTGTGATATAGCGCTTAGAAAGCAGCTAGGAGGCAAGTTCGTTCCAAATGATGTTGTTATTGCAATAGGTATACCGGGTGCTAGGAAACCGCTTCCTAAGACGAAAATGTTGTACCTACAAAGCTGTAAATTTTGGGGGACGCGGCTTCGCCTCGCCTGTGCTGATAGCCTTGAGGGACTATTTCACCTTCACCTTAACGTGTAGGCGAGCTCTCGGGGCTCAAACCGGAGAGTTGCTAACACTGGCCCTAGCAAAAGCAGTGCTTCGCAGAATCTCCCACTGGATCGGAAACGCGACCCACTGAGAAGATCCGGCGAGAAACTCAGTGGGCTGTGTCTATGGGTTAATTCGCTCGTCGAGCCCTTCGACGGGTTCGACGAGGAGGATCCGTAATGACGTGTTTTGGGCGACGTCGACTGTTTACCATTCGGTCTACAGGATCGGGTATGACCGCCAGTGTGCGGGTAAGAGAAACGCCGCGCCCGGGCGTTCGTTGATCCGAGCATCAGCTGTTTTTGATTTTGTGTTTCATTGCTGGGTTTTTTTAAGTAAAGTAATGTATTTTTTTATGAAACTATCGTGTCATTTAGCTGTACTAACATGATGAAGCATAAGTAATGCTAATAAAACTCTTTAAAAACATGTTTTTTTTTTTTAAATTAGGATCGATTTTTTTACGTTCCATCATCAAAGGGGTCATTAGTACTATCGTCTGTCTTCGTTTTCAGAAGCGGTCTCTTACCGCCCAGTATAAACGAGAAGTATATACATATACTATTAAAATTGTATTATTTCATTACGAATAGATAGTAGCTCAGAAACTTGAGCATTTTTATTTTTATTGCCTAGATGGGTGGACGAGCTTACAGCCCACCTGGCGTTAAGTGGTTACTAGAGTCCATAGACATCTACAATGCGCCACCCACCTTGAGATATAAGTTCTAAGGTCTCAGTATAGTTACAACGGCTGCCCCACCCTTCAAACCGAAACACACTACTGCTTCACGGCAGAAATAGACAGGCCGGTGGTACCTACCCGTGCTGGCTCACATGAATACGTGGAGCCGTTTGACCGACCCTTCTTTAGGTCGCAAACGTACTGAAAGTTTAAATATTGATGTAACATCAACCCGTACCGTTAACTAGCGGATTTCCATCTACTGTGAAAGTTGGAAGTTTACAATATGCATATTTGTTTTAATGCGTGTAAACAGACGCATTCGTTCTGATAATAATAATTATTTTCGACTAACGTGAACTTTTTTATTGAATTTTGAGAGAAGAAAATCGTGTAGAATGTATTTATTAAATCATTTATTTGAAAACATTGAATATCAATGGGCAAGTTTAAAACGGGTGCTATATATATATATATATTTTTTTTTTTTATTGCCTTTGTAGGCAGACGGGCATACGGCCCACCTGATAGTGAGTGGTTATCGTCGCCCATGGACTTCAGCAATGCCAGGGGCAGAGCCAAGCCGCTGCCTACCGTTACAGCGGGTTAGATGTACAGTCAAACCTGGGTAAGTGAGAACTGGATAAGTGAGAAAACTCTATAAGTGAGAGTAATAGCCAGGACCCGTCATTTTAAGCTTCCAAAACCTCTATTAGAGAGAAACAGAAACCTCTATAAGAGAGAGTCGTTTTTCCCTCATGGACCTCCGTAAGTGAGACTGCTACTTATCTATACCTCTATAAGCGAGAGTCGAGCTTTATTTATTTATATTATTTAGGAGGAACAAATGAAAAAACAAATTACAAATTTAACATCTGCTATTTTATGACTCATTCTTAACTTTTGTGAAACTTCCTACCATTGTTTTTGAATTGTTTTCTCGTCAATATTGAACCTATTCTATTTCGTGGAACTAAATGACGTTGTTATTTTGTCGCATTCTTTTCGAATGGACACGTGTGCCTGTGTACCATCCTGTTTCTCGGACTTACTCAGTTTATCGTTAACCAATTGCGAAGAAAAGCTCTGTTCTGCATCATGTCAAAACGGAAAATTAAAGTACTGTCATTAAGTGATAAACTTAAAATAGTGAATGCGTTTGAATCCGGAAAATCGAGAAATGAAATTCAGAGGGAGCATTAGCGAGAAACTCGGGTTAGTGAGAAAACTTTATAAGCGAGAATGAGATTGTGCTCCCTTGAACTCTCTCTTATCCAGGTTTGACTGTATATAATATGGAAAAGTCCTGATATTTTTTTTGTACATTGTACTTTTAATACACTTAAACTATTCGTAGTCAGGGTAATTAATACATATGTTAGTATAATATTAAAAAAACCTCATCTAAAATAATATTAACGTAATAGTTTGATTGAATAATGATGATTTATTCTCGTTCGTTTAAAGCTTAAAGTTCAATCTATATTAAATTTACCCCCCTTATTTTTTTATCGATATCAACAAAGGGCGGTGACAGCTGAGGTCGTTAGCGCAATAGTGGCATAACCTTACCATAGTTAGTACGGAGATATGAATTTATTTTTGCACTGCTTCGTAGGCAAAAACAATACGCGCTAAAATAATGTTTACAAAGCCATAGGGGCGAAACTAGGGTTATCCCAGTTGAGGGTAAAAATTTATCATGTTTTAAATAAATTGCATACATGTAAATTAAAATATTTATTATTAAAATTCTTTAGTTTTTAAAAAGGTTTTTTCTTCGGTGTCGTTGAGTGAAGTCGATCATTCAATAAAAAGTGAGTTTAGTTTTGTATAGTTTATTATTACTGTTTACTTTTGTATTTTTTATATTAATTTTAAAAGAGATTAAGGACTTTAAATGTTGTTTTCTCATTATAATCACAGAAAACACAATTAAGTATTTTATTGTTTATTCATTCTGAATTTCTCTATATCATTATACCTATACATCTAAGCATGAATATAAAAAATTGTAGTCCACACGCTCGTCTGTCTACTGAATAAATGTACACTTTCACATTATTTATCAATAATAAAATTAAACAAAATTAATTAGTTTACTAATTGTTTTACTGTGCCTTCGCTGACATTTGATGTCAGAAGTCATCGACCCTAAACGACTGTACTGCATAGTGCCGTTACTAAGGAAACTTTCAAATCACTTGTGAGATTGTTTAACAACATTGGATTTGAGTTTGCGATAATATGAGGGTATTGTTATTTCATTTCTAACGGCTATCTTGGTAGGGGACAGATATAGCCAGTATCTGTGCTTGAGATTGATTTAAGACGACTACTGCTCCAACAGGACAGGAATTCTTCGTGTTGAACAATGCTACTGGTGGTAGGACCTCTTGTGAGTCCGCACGGGTAGGTACCACTATTTCTGCCGTGAAGCAGTAATGCGTTTCGGCTTGATGGGCGGGGCAACCGCTGTAACTATTTTGAGACATTAGAACTCACGCCTCAAGGTGGGTGGCGGCATTTACGTTGTAGATGTCTGTGGGTTCCAGTAACCATTTATGACCAGGTGGGCTGTGAGCCCGTCCACCCATCTAAGGAATAAAATAATAATAAAATGAACAAAGCGGTTTAGTTTTGTTGTTGTTTAGTTATTTAAAAAAAGTGTTGTCTTCGTTAGTTTTTTTTACATAAACGATATTTTTAACGATATCACGGATACAATGATACGAAATAAGATCCTCAATAATAAATGTGATTTAAAATCTAAAATAGCACGCAACACCGATCCGAAATAAAAATAAAAAACTTTTTTTAAATCCTGTTTATCCTGATCAATAAATTAGGCCTTAGGATCAATAATTAATTTACAAACTTTTATATTACGAATTACAAAAAAAAAAACAAGCTTCACCCGGCCTTAGTTTTATGAAGTCAACATCTATCTGAAGCACATAAAATGTTACTGATTAATAATTACTTAGATGTCAGATCAATAATTATACTTTAAAAGCGGATTCTAAATATTAAAAGCCACGGTCATTATTGCTTTGTTGATTACTAATTGACGCATCAAGGTTTTAGGCTTTTCTGTATTCGTTTATTTTTTAAACGACTATTTTGATCACACATTATAAACACAAAAAATTGAAATAATATATAATTTAATAACTTTGGGCCCCTGGGGCCCATCTGCTAAAAGCTTTTTTAAGGACCTTAAAAAAAACTTTTTGAGGCCTCAGGTGACCAGAAGGCCGGTACGTATTTTGCACAAAGAATTAGCATTGCTATCCAGCGTGGAAATGCTGCCAGCCTTCTGGGAACTCTGCCAACCGGCGGTGAGCTAACGCAGATTTTTTATTTATTAGTAGGTTTACCTAAATAATTATTATTTTTATTCATTTATTAGGTTAATATGTATTTAATAAAACAATAAATTTGAACTTGGTATGATAAATTTTTATTTGACATATTAATAATAATAGACCTTTTAATATGGAAACTAAATTTAATATAAACAATTTAGCCTTCGTAATGTTCAGTTGCTGTTTTATGTAAAAAAAATTTGGTTGGTTTTTTTTATTGCTTATATGTGTGGACGAGCTGACAGCCCACCTGGTATTAAGTGGTTACTGGAGCCCATAGACATCTATAGCCTAAATGCCGCCACCCACCTTGAGATATGAGTTCTAAGGTCTCAGTACAACGGCTGGCCCACCCTTCAAACCAAAACTCATTGCTGCTTCACGGCAGAAATAGGCAGGGTGGTGGTAGCTACCCGTGCGGACTTACAAGAGGTCCTACCACCAGTAATTTTGTTTGTGATTGAAGTAGGAACGGTTGGCTTGAAGACGTTTCTGGGCGAGCAAGGGGGTCAGCCGAAGGGCAGTTAATGCATATGATGCTTGGTATGATATGATTTAATTAAACCATTTATTGCAAAACTCATCATCATCATCATGATCTCAGCCATCATGTCCACTGTACACTGCTGAACATAGGCCTCTCCAACTGATCTCCAGGGCAGCCGGTCCAATGCCACCGGTGTGCTTAGTGCGAGTTTTCTAACGTTCTCGATAGTGTAAAAGTTAATCCAATTTTGTATGCAGTTGGAACAGCGCCTCTAGCGGCAAACGTACGCAAACGATCCCATTCCATACAAATACGAGCTAACTTTTACGCTATCGAGAACGTTAAAAAACTCGCACTAAGCACACTGTATCCAACGTGACCCAGCGTTTCTCACTGCAAAGCCCATACATAGTTGCTTACAATTTGCGAATTGCTTTGCCGAATTTAAAAGCGTATACATCTGTCTTCTATCTATCTTCTATACCTATATAGGTATATAAAAATGAATTGCTGTTCGTTAGTCTCGCTAAAACTCGAGAACGGCTGAACCGATTTGGCTAATTTTGGTCTTGAATGATTTGTGGAAGTCCAGAGAAGGTTTAAAAGGTAAATAAATATGAAAATGCTGTGAATTAAATAAAAATAACAATTTTGTTTTTCCTTTGACGTGCCCCCCGTCGGACGGATTCCTTTTGTTTGTTTTAAGTTTATTTTATACAAAAGTTTAGGTTTTTCATTTATCGATTGAGGCACTACGAAGTCTGCCGACCCAGCTAGTATTCTTATAAAAACGTAGTGCAGATCTAGAAAAAGGCTTAGGAATATGTTCCTTTTATGCGTAAAACGAAACTATAAACATGGCACATTACATAAAACGTGTTACCAATTACAATTGTGAAAAAAAAACCAGTGTATGCCCATTGAACGCATGTACTCATTATTTATTCTAGCAAGATGTGTTTTGCAATATGCGATTCGATTTTGCCCTGTCGACATAGCGTACAATGGTACCGCAGGCTTAAAGGGACACAGCGCAAAAATATCACAGAAATGACAGTTAAATGAGCTAAAATAAAATGAATGTTTTTATTTTTAGTTTGTTATATAAACAGGAGGACGGTTCTCAATTCGGCTCTGATTTTTTGTTTGTTTGACGGAGTTATTATTCTGCTACAAAATATTCACTGTACATTTCATGTTAGAACGTATGAGTGCACGGATGTAGACATATGTAAGACGGTGATATAAGCACATAGCTTGATGCCTATCATGATAGAACTGTGGAGTCTGTGTTGCTACGAATATTTTGATGCAACATAGTTTTTATCAGTTCTATTGAACTTTTGCGAACATCGTTTGTGTTGTAAATGAAGTTTTCGTGGCCTAAAGAATAAGACATCCGCTGGATTCGTATCATGCGATGCAACGGAATTCGAACCCCGTAGGAGGTGCCAATGTTTCTAATAAAATGCGTACTTAATAAATGTTCAGAATTTACTTCCACGTTGGAGAAATAACATGTGTGTAATAAAAATCAAACTCGCCACATTATAATTTGTGTAATTATTGGTGGTAGGACGTCTTGTCACTCCGCACTGGTAGGTACCCCCACTTTGGAGATTTCTATCGTGAAGCAATAATGCGTTTTGATTGGAAAGATGGAGTGGCCGTCGTAGTGTAAAAACTGATACCTTTGAGTTCATGTCTTAAGATTAGTAGCAGCATTTAGATTGTAGATGTCTATGGGTTCTGGTAATCGCATAACCAGGTTGGCCGTGTGAGCTCGTCCACGCATCTAGAAAATAAATAAAAAACAGGTTGTCAAGCACTAGCATTATTGATACACTCAACATTACGTAAGTTCCATGGCTTGGAAACAAAAATTGAAGACCATAATCAATTGGACACTATATGCAATTGTGCTTATATGTATACTCGTAATACCTGGGATCTGTGTATCGTGAAGATGAAAAAACAAGTAAAAAAACTGCAAGACCTCAAAAGATCTCTAGGTCATTCTGTATGCAGTCTAGAGGTATTTCTAGGCGGTAGTTAGCACAATATTCAGCTGTCGACGATTAACGCCTTAGTCGTCCACTCACGTCATTACGGATCCTCCCGATCCATTAACGGTGCTTTTAGGCCCCACAAGCACCGGTCACCATCCTCGTCGAACCCGTCTCTCGCGACGAAGGGCTTGACGAGCGAATTTACTCATAGACACAGCCTACTGAGTTTCTCGCCGGATCTTCTCAGTGGGTTGCGTTTCCGATCCGATAGTAGATTCTGCGAAGCACTGCTCTAGCTTTGCGCGGGGACCTCGTAGGAGGTACGGCCCTCTACCCGAAAAAAAAAAGGGCCAGTGTTAGCAACACTCCGGCTTGAGCCCCGTGAGCTCACCCACAAGTTAAAGTGAAGCTGAAATAGCCTCTCAAGGCTATCAGCATAGGTAGAATAAAAAGTCGTTTGTGATCGCAGAAATCGTAGTGTTCGAAGCGTCTGAATTACCTAATATAACGATATTAAAAAAAAACGTGATATTAAACCTTAATAGTAGTTTTGATTTTGACTCGCTAGAATCGAAGTTAATGTTATATTTAGACATGCAGCCTTTTAAGCAACGTTTATGAAATCCTAATTTCTCATCTTCTTTGAATAAAGTTTTTCCAAGATATATGGACTGTGTACTTGCTTTTTTTCTGATCCTGTTCACATTTGTCGCAACTATACATATCCGCTGAATTATTTCATACATTCACTGACATAAAAAGCGACAAGTTTTGCAATGTACGCCCTGTAATTTTATAAGTACTTTATGTTGGCACATATTATCTAAGAATTTTAATGTCAGCCGCAATAATGTGATTACATGGTTACTAACTGGCTTATTCATAATTAAAAGACTTATCGAAGATATTTAAACGATATTAGTTGAAACATCATTTTATTTTAAGCTATGAAATGTTTGATATAATTCTTAAGTTGGCCTTATCAACAATGAATTATTGAAGTTAAACTCCTCGTCCTCGAGTCGTGTTCCTCATGTCTGAGGGTCGTGACCACCATCACCCATGAGCTTCAATCTTAGGATCCTTTTCCACTTTCCCCTGTCCACGGCGTCATGCAGCGCGCTGTACACTGTACTGTCCAAAGCGGTGCGGATCTGATCGGACCAACGATTAAACTAAAGCAATGTCAAAGAATGTTATTCAGAATCATTCGATAAACCTTGCATAGCAAAATTTATATGAATAGCCCAACAAACTTAGACTAGCCGGGATCCTTTGATAGTTCGAAATAATCATGGTTATTAGTTAAATCCGATTACCATCTGATTGTAATTTTTTTTTCTATATATTCTGTTAGCTTTGAGAAGCTATTTCAACTTCACCCTAGCGTGTAGGTGAGCTCTCGGGCTCAAATCTGAATTGTTACTAACACTGGCCCTAGCAAGAGCTGTTCTTCGCAGAATTTACCGCCGGATCGGAAACGCGACCCACTGAGAGGATCCGGCGAGATACTCAGTAAGCTATAATTTTTTATAATTGGTTATGTTTTTGTTGTGTGCCACGCGAATGGTAATAACGAATGCAGCGTGTAAGGTAAGTACCTACGGGGTGTGGCAAAGCAGCCGTGTGGCTTATGCTTTAAGCCTGAGCAAGCTTACGGATTATAGTGCATTATAAAATTAAGGACAAAATCGAGAAAACTTCGAGACGCGGGACAATATAACATCGGGTGCAATTTCCATAACTGAATTAGATCAAATTAAATCCGCAAAATTATAATTTGCGTAATTACTGGTGGTAGGTCCTCTTGTGAGTCCGCACGGGTAGGTACCGCCACCCTGCCTATTTCTGCCGTGAAGCAGTAATGCGTTTCGGTTCAAAGGGTGGGGCAGCCGTTGTAACTATACTTGAGACCTTAGAACCTATATCTCAAGGTGGGAGGCGCATTTACGTTGTAGATGTCTATGAGCTTCAGTAAACACTAAACATCAGGTGGGCTGTGAGCTCGTCCACCCATCTAAGCAATAAAAAATCAAAAAAAGATTTTTTTCTACCAAATAACAATAGTGCTAAAATGACAATTTAGTTAATGAGGTCGTAGCAAACGATTGTCGATGCAGAATCTGATCGAGCTTTCGATAGGATCAAAAAACAAAAAAGAAGTTATGCTAGTAGTAGCAGTAAGTTATACATAGGCCTATAAACAAGCTTATAAAGCTACGATACCACATTCAGAATAAGACCGTAAGTAATCTATTAACGATTAATACTGTTAAAAATATGAAACGAACTTATTTATGAATGAATGTATAAATGAAATGCGTTTATTTCTGGCAGCTTAAGCCCATAAAATTTCACATACAATTACATAATATTTAAATTAAAATACAATAAAATTAAAATTACAATTTATCAGAATTATTCAAAATAAAAATAAAAGAAAATGAAATCAAACCAAATAAAGCCGGATCAGAATTATTAAAATTAAAATTTTCAACGACTAATATAAAATTAAAATTAAATAATGAAATAATATTAACTGAGTAACCGCCACCATACCAGTCACTGTGTTAAGTCCGTAGCTTCATAGTTTACGAAACTGAAATAAAAATTTTAATCCAGTGGTATTGCTGCACGTTTTCTATACTACGAAGCTCAAAAACAGGTCTTTTATTCTACGCTACATTATCTAATATATTATATTGGGTTTTGTTGTGTCTGTTCAGTGTTGCATCGTCCACAGGCACGGCAAGATGGACAGTTTGCTGAGAATAATCACCTTAACATGTTTGTTGAACGTGAGTTGATTTAATATTATGTTTTCGCTGAACTAACAAATCAAATTAATGTGGATCTCGTGTTCATGGAACTGTAACTTAGAAAAAAAAGGCTTCCTCTATTGTGGAATCTCACAATATTTTTATTTATTTTGAAACAAACAAAATTATAATCACGTGTACTGCTAAAATATTATTTACCATACACATAACAAAACTATTATTAAAGCTACACAAAATTTTGGTACAGATTTATTGATATTGTAAAATATTGTTTGAAAATAAAATAAAAATAGAATAATTTAAAATATGTAACATTTCATATTTCATTCTTTCAAATTCGTTTAAAAATAAGTAAATATATTTAATAATAATTTAAGCTCGCATTTATTACGTGGTCAAAGGTGAGCGTTTATCATAACTTAATTTATTTCAAATAAAATGATATTTTTTGAAAGATGATCAAGATGTCTATATTTTTGTTTAACAAAAATGCAAATCTTATAATGTGATAAACAAGGTCGTATCTTAGTATTTTCTTCGAATTAATTATGCCCACTACATTATTACGAAAAATTTGACCGAATGTGTGGAGAAAAGTTCAATAAAAAAAAATTCATGTTTTTTACAAAAAAGAAAATCCCCATCAACAAAATTAAATAAGAATATCATCAATACAGTCCATGTCTAATAAAATGTATTATTAAGGATAACTCAAAAACTGCTGGTCGGATCCTGTAATAAAGTAACGTGGGACCAAATGAAATGTCACCGATTTCAAATGAAAAAAAAAGAACTCATCAAAATCAATTTAATTGACAAAAACTTCTGCGATGACTGCGAAGGATTTACTTACAAATTGAGTTTTTGTGAGGTCGGTTAACAAGGGAATATACCGAGAGGGCAAAGACTATCTATATACCGAGGGGGGAAAGACTATTTATATACCGAGGGGGGAAAGACTATTTATATACCGAGGGGGGAAAGACTGTTTATATACCGAGGGGGCTATTTGATTTAAGCGACATCTTTGCAACTTTACAGAAGAGCCTTTGAAAGTTAAAATTTTTGAAAAAAACACAATAAAGAAAAAGATTTTGTTCAGCTATATGAATGGAATAAACTTAATTGAAGTTCAATTACAAACATCGAACTATTGATGCAAATACCAAACAAAACGCACCTTGAACAAAGATTCGCGTATTAAATGAAATGCCGCTTAAAACAAATAGTCTTATACCCCTCGATATACATATCAAAGGTCCGTTTTATTTGGTATTAGTATCAACCATTCGACATTTTTAATTGAACTTCAGTTATGTTTATCCCATTCAAATAGTGGAAGAAGCTTTTTTGGTCTAGATATTTTTTCCAAATTTTAAGCTTTAAATGGCTTACCTGTAAAGTTGCAAAAATGTACCTAAACCGTGCTTAAACCAAATAGCCTTTCACCCCTCGTTGTGTATAATTTATGAAGAAAAAAATACTTTATGAAAGTTTTGAGTAATCTTGGGACATGAAAACGATCTTCTTAGTGGGTCGCGTTTTCGATCCGGTGGTAGATTCTGCGATGCACTGCTGTTGTTAGGGACAGTGTTAGCAACACTCCCGGTTTGAGCCCCGTGAGCTCACCTACTAGTTAAGGTTACGCTGAAATAGCCTCTCAAGGCTTAGGTAGGAAAAATACATTGTTACTGCAGATACAGCATGATATAGAAGTACATATACGTATTGGTTGTTATTAAAACAGTTTTCTATTAATAAATTTGTTAATTATTCACATCTATGCGATCTATCTGGTATCTGATAAATTTAACGGCATCGATCTGTAATAGATCGATACGTAGTCTTCGCTGATGCAAAAGAGAATTTAATGCTTTTTGGAATTGACAATCTTGAAATTCCCGATATATATGAAGGTGAAACGTAAAAGAGTTTTTAATCATTTCTACGATAGAAATGGCTCTAAAAATAGGATCCCAATTGGAGTATCAATTTCATTTCACAACGGTGACATTGATGTTGTGATTTGTGCGTTCCCGATATTGTCTCTTTGTTTTTTGTAATGAATTTTTCACCCGAAAATACACTTTAATTTAAAGTTGAAAATGTCACAACAAAATAGGTTCCGTAAGCAATAATAAGTAGCTAAAACATTCCCGCGTGTATCGTTTTACTAAGTAAAGCCAAATATACGGATTAAAGTAAACAAATTTTGAAAGTAAAAAAAAAAACTAGTTTATACATACATACATATTATGTTATTGAACATAATTATTTTGACACTGAAAATTAGGATTACTTTGGAATTTAACTTTTTTTAAAGTTTTTTTATTATTATTTATCTTTGTGTTACAATATTTTTTGTGGCTGGCAATTTCTACACTGGTCTAGGACAACGTAGGTTTTGATTACCTAACTAATAATTTGTGAACTCATACGTACATACATAATGTAAAATGTAAATGTAGAATGTGGCATATTAGGCATACAAAGTGTATTCTATAAAAAATGGGTTTTTCTTCGGTCGCCACAACGCCGAGAATATAAATTAGTTTCCTTATTCCACAAAATTATATTTCTATATGTTTTTTTTTTATATAAAGCATTCTGATTTGTGGTTTAGGTAAATAAAAAAAAAACACGTTCTGAGGTCATTTTTTTTCTAGAAACCGCCTCTGATTATTCAAACCTGAACGAATCTCATTTTCCTCATGTCTTCAATATCATCCTTGTTAATTACCATAAACTTAATATTTTTCCATGACGAACATAGACATAGGAAGTATATCGTATTATGGACGTATTGGATTAATTTAAAATGATTCGATTTTTAAACTTAATTTCTTTGTTACTCTTCCAGATACTTGTTCTTTTGTAAATATGTTTGTCACCAATAGCACACGAGGCGTTCATAGCTTGGTGTCGTTGACCTTAATTATTTTCCCATTAATTTTTACTTGCGGCTTCACTTAACGTGGTTTTTGTTTTCCGAAATAGGATTTATTATTTTTTTATTATTATTTATGGTAGATGTGTAGTCCAGCTCACGGCCTACTTAATGTAGACATCCACAACGTTAATGCCGCCAGCCACCTTGCGACATGAGTTCTAAGGTCCCCGTTCTTACAGTTTAACGACTGCCCGACCTAGGCAAACTCATTACCTCTTTGTGGCAGAAATGGCGGGTGGTGGTGTCTGATTAGTTTTTCTTCCTATTCGTACACTCTTGACAGAGTGGTCGTGGTCATGCATCATGCGGATCCTGCGATACCGATGCTCTCGCGATGCGACGCCATGTGGCACGATGTTTCGCAGAGTGAGAGCAATCATTTATGCTGGAGTGAGTCACAGATTTTATGAGGTCGGTCCATTGTGTTAAAGATCGTCCGCGAGATCTTTTGCCCTCGACTTTCCCTTGCACCACCATCCGCTCAATGGAGTCCTCATGTGATGATGACGATCTGATTAGTACTTTGTTCTAAATGTATCTCTATATCAATTTCCGTACTCCTTACAATGTGCAGCAAACATTGTCACCACGATCGGTGCAGACGTGAAAGCGAAACCGGCTTTCACATAATATTAGTATGGATATAGTCGAGCGACGAGTTAAAAGTAACTATGTACGCTTTTTGACCGGTTGTGGCGGTATTGGGAGCCATAGATAATACACATAAATTAGTTATAGATAAGCGACTCAAGTACTCAACAAAAATGTTTACGGGCGTCGGCCACTAGATGGCTTCGCTTCGATTCGCTTCTCATTGCTCCTGTAGATGTACCTATATTTTATTTTAAATGAAGGATTTTGTAAATTTTCGGAAACCACAAATCGATAAAATTTAATCAATTTGTCTTTAACAAATAAAGACTTGTATGATATTTTTTTTTTCTGTGTTTAGTTATACCTTAATAATTGGGGCCCTCAGCGCAAAAGATAAAAAGTAAAATTAAAAAAAAAAAAATCGAAAATTTATACCTGTGATGCGCACAAAACAGTAGCCATTTATAATTTTATTTAAACAAACAAAATAAGTGCTATTTTAAAACTTAAAATTGAGACAAACTTTCCTTTTTTTAAGCAATCTGTCCTTGATCACAATGCAGAGGTCAGTTTAGGCGTTGTACTGAATCTTTTCATTATTTCTTTTCCAGGCAGCAATGGCGGTGCAAGCGCCTTGCATACAGCTGAACGATGGTAATACTATACCCATAGTAGCTTTGGGAACTGGACGAGGAACAGCTAAGGAGGTACGTCTTATTAAATGTTCCATAGATAAGTTTTTTTTTTTTGCGAGCCGTTAGACACAATGGAATCTACTTCTAACGTTTTAGTCTCAAGTTAAATGTTTATATTGTATTATTTCCGACGCTAATACTAACACGCGATCAGCGTTAGTATTTGAAGTCGTCGTGGTTTAAAGGTAACCAATTTTTCTAATGAAATACGTACTCAACAAATGTTCACGATTGACTTCCACGATGAACTAATAACATCGTGTAATAAAAACCAAACCCGCAAAATTATAATTTGCGTAATTACTGATGGTAGGACCTCTTGTGAGTCCGCGCGGGTCGGTACCACCACCCTGCCTATTTCTGGTGTGAAGCAGTAATGCGTTTCGGTTTGAAGGGTGGGGCAGCCGTTGTAACTATACTTGAGACCTTAGAACTTATATCTCAAGGTGTGTGGCACATTTACGTTGTAGATGTCTATGGGCTCCAGTAAGTAACCACTTAACACCAGGTGGTGACCACCATCGATCATTGAAAAGATAGTTAAAGAGTTCGTTTTTAAAATTGGGTTAATGTTATATCAATATTCATTTATTTCGTAAGGCAACCCGTTCTTTAACATAATTAGCTATGAATTTTTATTCGTTTTCGTATATGGACAAATTAATAAAAATAAATGTTTATTAGAGCTCATAGCGCTCGTGAACTTTAGGAAACTGAATAAATTATAATATTAGTCGTGATAAACTTAGAGTAATCTTATTTTCGATGTTCAAGGGTATTTTTTTGATGTAGATCGAAAGACAAGGTTACGGTCCTCTTAGTGTCAAAGCTAGACTATAATTTGAACGCCGCTGCTCACCTTGAGACATGAGGTCGAACTCATAATTGTATTGTAATAATGATCCTAACCTTGAAACCCGAATGCGGCAAAAATATGCAGATTGGTATTGCAAATCCTTGTTAGGTCACTAACAGGTAATCACAAAAATTAATGATTGGTTTGATTTTATTTACGATGTAATTACTTTATCGTGGCAAACGTGAACTGCGTGTGTTTTTTACTTAGAAATTTTTGTACCTTCCATACGATTTGAATCTTATTATACCTAGATCAGTGATTCTCAACCTTTTTTTTGTTGCGGCACATATTTAACGTTTCGAACAAAAAAAAAGATAAAAATTATTTACTTACTCCAACACACTGCATAAATAGTTTATCAAAAAATTTTAATACACGAAATAAACTAAAATATACTAATTTTTTTTGTGGATTTACTATATATTCATGTTTAAAATATTTTTCTTTTAAAATGATATAATTTAATAATATTAACATTATTATATATTCACAAAATTTGGCGGCACACTTTTGAAATTTGGCGGCACACAAAAGTGCCGCGGAACAGTGGTTGAGAATCACTGACCTGATCATATAGCTTATTGACTGTGTTGATGTGACTATGTGACGTGTTTATTAAATGACTGATGTATTATTCTGATAGTTGTATTATATTTAATTATAGGTTAAATACATTTATTGATCAAGTTCGTTTCATACGACAATTAATGATCGCGTGTTAGATCAAATAAATTTTTTTATGTAGGTACTGTTTGAATCGACTTCCAAAATATGTTACGAAACTTGAAGTTCAATGAAATCGAATACCAGTTTGTTTTGCCTTCACGAATTTTTTGTGTTACAACAAATTTTGTAAGATATCCGAGTAGCTTGACAACTTATCAACACTATTCTTTAATGAGCACGTACGAGTTCTTCACATACCTATTGATGCACAAAACAAAACAATAATCTCGAACGAACAAAGGTTTTCGTGATTTTTAAAATATGTCAAGGCTAGATCGTCGGAGAGCTGAATAGAAACGTGCACTACAGATAATTATAAGAAACTAACTGTACCCGTCCGCTTCGCTGGACATTTATAATTAATATTATTATTCACCCCCACAAAGATTCTCATCATTAACGCCCCTGTAACTGATGTAGGGAGTCCAGCACTCATATAAATATTAGCCTATCCATTAAGTACATGTATTTTCTACATGGATACCAAGTTTCAAGTCAATCGGATGCACGGTTCAGTGGTTATAACGGAACATCCGTAAAACCACTGTAGATTTACATATTAGTATAGATACTATAAAATGAGACAAACAATTTTTATTAGTATACATCCAAAGGTATTCAGAAACGTTATGCACTAGATTTCATTTTTGTACTTCTATCAACTCATCTTCTTCTGCTTTAATAGACAGACAAGCGTTTGGCTCAACTCATTTATCACTGATGCTCATGAAGATCAGATATGTCAGTTTGATACACAGTTTTTTTAACTGTTGTGTTATAAATAAAATCTTAAAAAACGAAAAGCCAAAATAAGCATTTGATTCCTCCTTTACGTACCTTCAGAAAAAATAAATTAATTTACGCTAAGATACGCTTATCTATGACTAACTATAACAGTTGAATCATAAGGAAGCATCTGCAAAACGAATTAGTCATTGCCAACATAACCAAATTTGCATCATGGTCGCTATGAAAAACTCAAACTCCATGTCTTATCATTCAATCAAAATTTATTCGAAAATCGCGGAGCAACGGATGCTAAGTTGGTTGTCTTTAAAAAATATGTCTTTTCTGTTTAGTCTGACTCAATAGACGAGGTCCGCCAAGCAGTATATTGGGCAATCGAAGCTGGATACAGACATATCGACACGGCTGCCGTATACCAGGACGAGGAGCAAGTCGGTCAGGGTATAGCTGAAGCCATTGCCAATGGACTGGTCACTAGAGAAGAGCTGTTTGTTACTACTAAAGTAAGGTTCTTTTTAAACTGGTTATTATAAGGCTTTTTGGTGAGCCAAATATTCTGGGGGAGATGAAGGCACGGAGGCCCGGATGGCTCGGGCATGTAGTGCGTATGGTGCAGGATCGGGCTGTGAAACGGGTGTACGCAGATGTACCGGAGGGACGCCGCCCCGTAGGGAGGCCTAAGTACCGCTGGTCTGACGGTGTGGAAGGAAATTTACGTGAGCTGGAAATTTACGTCGGACTGGCAAGGTGTTGTGCAGCGCCGGGACGAATGGCGATGTTTATTGTCGGAGGCCAAGACCCACTTCGGGGTCATAGCGCCAGCTCAGTAGTAGTAGCAGTAGCAGTAGTATTATAAGGTTATTAGTAAATAAATATCTATTTTAACTTTGTTTGAAACGAATCAATCCTTCTGCGGCTGGCTTCTATATTAGACCATCTTCTATTAGCAGGAATAAGCTATACACATGTGAAAAATAGATGCCGATGATCCGAAATCAACGAGGCTACAGCTATACAGATTGAATAACATTCCATAGGATTTGTCGCAGTCGTAAAATTGAGTTAAATTGTTGTCTTGTTTTTTCCTACCTATGCCGATAGCTTTGAAAAGCTATATCAGCGTTACCCTAGCCTGTAGATGAGCACTCGGGGCTCAAACCGGGAGCGTTGCTAGCACTGGCCCTAGCAAGAGCAGTGCTTCGCAGAATCTACTACCGGATCGGAAACGCGACCCACTGAGAAGATTCGGCGAGAAACTCAGTGGTCTATGTCTTTGGGTTAATTTACTCGCCGAGCCCTTCGTTGCAAGCGACGGGTTCGACGAGGACGGTAACCGGCGCTTGAGGTAAAAAGCACCGTTAATGGATCAGGATTGTTGTCGATGCTAGATATAATCGCCCTGAACTCAGCCCCTGAATAGCGCCAAGTAATTGTGATTCAAGTGTTAATGTTTATTGTTGAAAATAAAAATAAAAGTTGTTTTCCAATTCCAAACTTATATAGCTAATTTAAAATGTCTATTCTGTGAATGAAAACATTTTAAAGATTTATCTTTCTTTCAGTTGTGGAACGACAAACACGCTCGCGACAAGGTTGTACCTGCTCTCCAAGAGTCACTCAAGAAACTTGGATTGGACTACATTGATCTATACCTCATTCATTTCCCCATAGCTACAAAGGTGAGGCAATTTAATCTGTATTTTTTTCGACCTCTTCGCTGGTTTCCTAAAGGCTATTCGAGCCATACGCTAACTAGTAGGTGAGCTCGTGGGCTCCATCTGAGAGAGTTACTAATGCTGACCCTAGAAAGAGCAGTGATTCAGAAAATCTACCACCGGATCGGAATCGCAACCTTGCGAGAAATTCCGTGAGTTTGTATTATTTTCAGTGTGTAATACGTTTTAATTGACAGAAACAGATAGGTACAGTTAAAATATCCCTAAATATTTACATTTCGTTGGTACCACATTAATACAATTGCGTGTTCACGTCATAACGTGTGATGCTAACAAACGTACCAGGATATGAATTTTTGTATGCAAATTTCAGCCTGACGATTCTCCTGATAACATCGACTATCTGGAAACCTGGCAAGGCATGCAGGACGCGCGGCAGCTGGGTCTGGCCAGGTCCATTGGAGTATCCAACTTCAACGCTACGCAGATCACGAGATTGGTCAGCAACAGTTACATCAGGCCTGTTATTAACCAGATTGAGGTAAGATAGCATGATTTTATAAATGTTTGTGGAGGGTAGCCATCATATAACACAAGATATTTGACAGATGTCTAAATCTCGCTTACGATATTCTCAAGATAAGCTAGCATACCGAACAACAACATTTGCCCCGTCGGTCTACCGAGCAATTTCGTCCGCTCGGTGGAAGATCTTCCCTTCGTCCTAATCCCCACATGTTCTATTGACATAAGTACATAACACAGTACCAGAAGTAAGCACGACTTCACCTTACAAATTGTATTATCTTTTCGATCTGTTCGTTCAACTTGTAAAAAAACCTCACAAGCAGATAAGACAAAGATTCGCCGTCGTCGAAAAAGGGGTAGTCTCAAACTAAATAAAATTTTGTCTAATTAGTTAAAATTTGTGGTGAAGTCGTGGTTATTTGAAATGAGAGTACAAGGATAAGTCTTAAAGAAAATCGGCATATGCCTATAAATTTAATTATGTCTATTCGTGATTTTTTGTTATTGCGTTGACGAGTCAACGAGCTCATGGTGGGCCTGGTCTTAAAAGGGTACTAGAGCCCATAGACGTTACTAATTTGTGAATTTTACGATCCTTCGTGCATAAATTATAAGTCTAATTATAAGTATAACGGCTGTCCCCTCAGCTTTCAAAATATTTTTCGAAATCTGTCTCAGTTTTCAATATCAAAAATGAAGGTAGCTAGCAATCGCTCTCATGTCATTAACCCCGCTTTGCATTGCAATCAATCCCTAGTAAATCTTTCTTAGCTTTTAGATTGCCTAACATTCGGTATTATTTGCAGGTGAATCCTACAAACACACAAGAGCCGCTAGTGGCACACTGCCAGAGTCTCGGTATCGCTGTGATGGCGTACAGTCCGTTCGGGTTCGTGGTGTCGCGTGGTCAGACCGGCGCTCCGCCCCCGCGCTCCGATGATCCCACTCTAACAGCACTCGCCAACAAATACAGGAAGAGCGTTGGACAGATTCTACTCAGATATTTGGTATGATTTCTTAACCTTTTTTTTTGCTTAGATGCGTGGAAAAACTTACAGACCGCCTGGTGTTAAGTGGTTACTGGAGCCCATAGACATCTACAACGTAAATGTGCCACACACTTTGAGATATAAGTTCTGAAGTCTCAGTATGGTTACAACGGCTGCCAAACCTTCAAACCGAAATGCATTACTGCTTCACGGCAGAAATAGGCGGGATGGTGGTACCTACCCGTGCGGACTCACATGAGGTCCTACCACCAGTATAAAATAATATATATACAATATAATAATATATATACAATAATATAATTGCTTCCAATTATATTATTGTAGGTAGTATAATAGGCTGCCTAGATCTACATGACGAAGTTGCTAACCTAGCGAAGAATGTGATCACAAATGAATTATAAGGATGTGATTAAATAAAATCTATTTACTCTGTATTTATATATAGTATTTTCTTCGGTCTATAGTATAAGCTTAGTTTAAGTAATAGCTACGGGCGAATCTCGTGTTTTTTATTGTCATTGTATCGTTACTTAGTTGTGAGTGTTTGAATCGTCGAAAATGATTAAATGACAATAAAAAACACTAGATGAAACTGTAAAAATACCGTGAAAATAGTTTTAATTACAAAAAATATATAGAGAAGTCTGCCGGGAAGCTGCTCATTAAATGAATAGTCTATTAATTCCAAATCAATTAAATAACTGTTTTCCGATTACCATTTAATTGGAAAACAATTATTGAATTTACTTTTCGGATGTTTCAGATCGACAGAGGTCTAATCCCGATTCCGAAATCCACAAACAAGCAAAGGATCGCTCAGAACATCGATCTATTCGATTTCCAATTGACGTTTGAAGAGGTAGCGGCCATTAACCAATTTAACAAGAATCATAGGGTCATTGACATTAGTGATTGGAAGGATTACCCAAACTATCCTAATTAAATGTCTAAATCATGGTGTGTTCCTTGCCCGTTTAGATATAGGTTAATATGTATAAAATTAAAATAAATAAGAAATATTAATTTACTACTCTTTTTATTTCGTACTAAGATTTTTTGATTAAAATTAATATTCAAGTAAGTCAAAGTTCAAAATGCGCTGTGATCATATATTTTCTACTTACTTCAATATCTACGTAGCGACTGTGGCCGTTGAACTCAATTATTCATCTATGTCAATAAAATACTCAATTACAATTGCCAGTTCTTTATTTTAAACCTAAGTTTAAACTTTATTTATGTATTTATTCACGTAAATAAATTTAGACGAACTATTTATGTAAGCTTTAATTCATAATTATCTAAAATGGTTTTGAAATATGTTTTATACACGAGCCATCTTAAATTGAGCAATCGCTTAAGATATAACATAAAAGAATACTATATAAATTAATATTTATTTAACCTAAAATCATTTCATGAGAGCATTTTACGATATTATAAATAAACTATATAAAAATCAAAATCTTTTCAAGACGGTATTTAGATTAACTGTTTTTCATTCTCGGACATTGCCAATGAGTAAAAAATTATACATATTTATTTGAACCAGAGAGCATAGCAATTTTTTGTTCAAAATGACTATAAATTTGAGTTCGTTTGATCAAACAAGTGTTATTATAGAAAAGTTTGTTACAACAGCTTTAAAGCTGCACAATGGTAGTGGTAATATAAGAATTGATGTTAAAAACGTATGTATTATAACCTAATATCAGTCGATGGCTAATTGCCTGAATGAGCCGTCGATTCCGAAGAGTTCGTCGTAGTTAGTAGGGCGTCCAGGTCGCAAGGACTCGTTGGCAATTATGGAGTCCTGTTGCTTAAACCACTCCCTGTATTCTTGCAGTTTCAACTTCCATTGCTCTGCGGAAAATTGTTAGATTAAAAAAAAATGTCTTAAAATATTTTCGATACCTTATGAAATATATTCGGCAATTTCATTTTATACAGGAAAATGGCTATGTGGATAATTAACGAAATTAGCAGATTTAGCAGATTTAATTTTGTTTTTTTCCTAGATAGCCTTGAGAAGTTATTTCAGCGTAACCTTAACTAGTATAGGTGAGCTCACGGGGCTCAAACCTGACGACGTTGCTAACACGAACCCTAGCAAGAGCAGTGCTTCGCAGAATCTACCACCGGATCGGAAACGCAACCCACTGAGAAGATCCGGCGAGAAACTCAGTGGGCTGTGTCTGTGGGTTAGTTTACTCGTTGAGCCCTTTGTCGCAAGCGACGGGTTCGACGAGAACGATGACCGGTGCTTGGCGTACCTAAAAGCACCGTTAGTGGGTCGGGAGGATCCGAAATGACGTGTTTGGGGCGACATCGACTGCTTTCCATTCTGTCTGCAGGATCGGGAATGTAGTTACCGACGGCCACGATGAGAGGGTTCTCGTGTCGTGCCGCTTTATCGAAGTGGGCAGATTTAGATTAAGCAGAAATTTAAGTTAGTTTTAGTAGAANACCGGTGCTTGGCGTACCTAAAAGCACCGTTAGTGGGTCGGGAGGATCCGAAATGACGTGTTTGGGGCGACATCGACTGCTTTCCATTCTGTCTGCAGGATCGGGAATGTAGTTACCGACGGCCACGATGAGAGGGTTCTCGTGTCGTGCCGCTTTATCGAAGTGGGCAGATTTAGATTAAGCAGAAATTTAAGTTAGTTTTAGTAGAAAACCTGAATAATGGAGACACGAACGATACAGACCTTGCAATAGGGTCATCGTACTGCATTGGCCGCCGTACTCTTCAGGTAACATCTCCTGGGGTACGTACTTATATAAATCTTTGATTTCTTTGTGTATGAAAATCTGTGAATAAGCCACGGGGATTTTAGTTAAGAATTGCAATATGTCAGTTTTTACTGGTCATACGAACAAATTACTTGTACTTTCGAATTACAATACCAAGCGTCAAATATTGCACATCGATCTTTGGAAAGAGGAAATCGGCTAATGTCGGCTTCGTATAGCGTTATCTCTGTCACACAAGGCATTTACAGAACAGTATCCATTAAGAACTTACACCAGCGCTTTTTAGCAACAACTGTCAAGTAGAGTGAGATGGATATATGTTTACGAAGTTGAAATTAGTCGACTGTATCTTTCGAAAGATCGATGTCCAATATTAGTCGCCGGGTACTGTACACAGATGACAATGCTTGGTCTAGTTGAATAAATGTCTATGGGGATTATTTCGTTTGCTTCGGAATTCAGTTGAACCTGACTGATACAATAAAGTTTAAATTTGTTAGCCAGCTAGCTAATTTAGCTTCGTCTTTATTTTTATTCTAGGTAAGAGTAACGTTCGAAGCTTATGCGGTATTAATCACACTCAATTGTATTGATGATTGGCTGTTACAAAAAATATTTAGAATATGTTTAGCCGTAAGCCTTGTCGTAAATGACAGATTAAAAAAAAATCGCGAACTAAAAGATTCGTGACACAAAATGTAATGATCAAAATAAACAGAAATACACCCACCCTTTTCCTTATTTTTTCCTTAAGGAATGGCTTAACGAAATTGACGAAACGTTCTACAAGCGGTGATGTGTTTATGATGTGGACCTCTTTCAATTTGATCGGGTAGGCTTCCTAAAAACAAAATAAAATAATCAGTATCACTGGCTACTTATATTTTAAAGTACCATTAAAATTTCCTCTTATTAGCCTTTTTATTGGTCTTGAACTTGAGAATACCGATGTCTTTTTAGTTAACGATTATCGGCTTGCGATATGAGTTCTACAATTGATTGTCGACTTAACTGGGCCGAAATAGAATAGAATAAAAATAGAATACCGATGTCTAATTGGATACCGATTATCTACTTGCGATATGAGTTCTACGACTGAATGTCGATCTGACTGTGTATATAGTATTAATTCTCTATATCAGACACACTAGCGCGGCAAATAACGCGTCAGGTCATTCGATTCTATGTATTGTTGTCATTTTATCTAAAGTATTTTGCGATGAAAACTGCGCTAAGTCGAGAAATTGAAAATATGCGTTTAAGATAATTTTTAGTTTGTTACCAATAAGTTTTTGTTTTATTTCTTTATACCCCACTATAAACTTCATTTGAAATCAAAGGTTTCGAAATATCTGTTAAAAATGTGAGGTACTTAGAACCAAAAGAGACTTACGATTGTGGTACCTTGAAAGTATTGTGATAAAATAAACATTAAACAATACCAGTAACAATAAAACTACTAAGTCAATCGGACAAAAAAGAGCGCATAGATCACAAACAAACGAAACACGTATAAAAAAATCATTTTTATGTTTGAGGTACATTGCGTCCTAATATGGTATTGTACTGTAAAAACTGAGACTTAGAACTCATAGCTCAAGTTGGGTGGCGGCATTGACGTTGTAGATGTCTGTGGGCTCCGGTAACCACTTAACACCAGGTAGGCCGTGAGCTTGTCCACCCATCTAAGAAAAAGAAAAAAAAAAATTATGACATTAGGAAGCCATGATTGAAATAAGAAAAACTTAATTTCACTAATACTTTCACTCTAACTCTAAAATATTCGACTGTGCTTACAGTTTTCGTGGTCACTGAAGCCTAATAATATAATAGGTTGGGGAAAAAGTCTTTTCGCATTATACTATGTATGAACTTGTAATAAAATCTCTTTAGCTATACTATTTGTATCTGGCTGGTTTTGGTAGCATTAAAAATTTAAATTTTAAAGAAGATAATTCCAAATTCAACTTAGGAAAATTTGTGATTTTTACATAGTTTTTGTACTGTCAAGATGAGTGAAACTAATGAAGAAATTCGATACATTTAAAAATTTTAACTACTACAAAAAATGCAACGCAAGCCGCGAAAAAAATTTGTGATGTTTATGGGCCTAGTGCAGTGTCTAATTTTGGTTTAAGCGTTTTCAATCCGGAAATTTCGATTTCAAAGATGCACGTAGCTCTGATCGCCCTATTACGGATAAAATGGATGCCATTTTTGAAAAAGTTTAGCAAGATATAGCTACTTTAGTCAGCATACTTTAGTTAAATGTAAATAAACTATATATTAAAAAAATGTTGTGAATTTTCTTAAAAAATGCGAAGAAACTTTTTCCCCAACCTATTACGCAAAAAATAGCAGACCTGAACACAGATCATAAATTTCTTGATGGTAGCAGCAGAGAGTTTTGCCAGTATGCTGGGCCCAAGAACAGCTGCGTCCAGCACATAGATGTCTCCTGCGACTCCTTCCTTTTCCTCCGTCAGCCTTACATCACCAATCATAAGAGCTAGTTTGAGTGTATCGATGATTTGTTGGGCATCCAAGTTTTGGTCGATACCTGTAAAAGATATTCAGAGATTTTTAACATTTTCCGAGTTCACAACGCTACTAATGTGAAGAAGTCACTAGAATAGACACCACGACACTATTGTATAAGACTTTGACATTACGAATAAATTCTTGCTTTGACACTCGAATTAGAAGTCATTTTTTATTATATAATCGAGCGAATGAGCTGAAGGTCCACCTGATGTTAAGTGATTGCACAGCTCATAGATATCAATCGTGAATTCCGTCACCCACCTGGAGACGTGGAGTTTAGCACCAGTTTAGGGGTATACGACAAAGGGAAGATCTTCCTCCGAACGGGTGATATTGCTCGGTAGACCGACGGTCCGAACAGTTTTTTTTTTTTAGTCCTACCTAAGCTGATAGCCTTGGGAGGCTATTTCAGCGTAACCTTAACTAGTAGGTGAGCTCACGGGGCTCAAACCTGACGATGTTGCTAACACGAACCGTAGCAAGAGCCGTGCTTCGTAGAATCTACCACCGGATCGGAAACGCGACCCACTGAGAAGATCCGGCGAGAAACTCAGTGGGCTGTGTCTGTGGGTTAATTTACTCGTCGAGCACGAGCGTCGAGTACGAAAACACATCCAATAACAAAAGTCAGAAGTTCAGGGAAATTATTAAATGTGAAAAATTTTTGTTTTATTTGTTACCTTATAATTTCCAAAGAGAAAATTACTTAAAATAAGTAGAAGAAGTTCTTAAAGGAAAGCAATCTTATTACCAGAAAATTAGTAATTTTGTTTTCCACAGAGTATACAAAAAAGTTATAAGAAAAAAAAAAAGAGTAAATTATGCTATACCAGACTCATTTTTGATGATTAACTTTTCAACTTCATTAAATTGTTATTTTAAGAGATACACGACTAAGCTTACTACGAGTCATTCAGTTTTACATAATATGTAATTAATTATTTCATTGTAATCTAATTATCTCATGAGAATTTTTTTTGGTGCCCCTGGAATTTACGTTCGTTACTCACGTTATATGTTTTAAGATCATTGTATATACTAGAAAAACTAGTAAGTCTGTATAACATTTTCTTGGATCAAGGTGAAATCGCCAGACTTCTGCCTACGCACTGGTGGTAAGCGGGAAATGTTGCAGTTGACCCGATTATAAAATCTTAAAAGCTTAATAAACAGCGAAACCCAGGTGATGTAGAAATGGCTCGAGACAGGCTGGGAGTATGCACGACTTCATTGAAATATAATATACTAGCTTTTGCGCGCAACTCCGTTCGCGTGGAATTGTAGTTACTTTGGCATAATGCTAAATTTTACTCCCCACTTTATTTACGTAGAAAGTAAAAATATTTTTGAATTGTAGAATGTTAAGGAGTTATTTACACCCTTATTTTGAAACATTCTTTATTGGTGCTCCACTTGTATTGGTCTTACCGTGATGTTATAGCCTATGGCCTATAGCCTTCCTCAATAAATGGGACTATTTAACACTGAAAGAATTTTTAAAATCGGACCAGTAGTTTCTGAGATTAGCGCGTTCAAACAAACAAACTCTTCCGCTTTATAATATTATAGTATAGATACATACAAATATTGAAACTTATTGAAGATTACCTCTGCACACTGTGACCCTTCTGCCATTAGGCGTGATTCCAGGTAGCGGTGGTCCTTCTCTGTAAATGAGAAGAGTCAAGTCTATATTTTATAAAATTTATGCATTAGAAAATCGCTGTATTCGTGTATATAAGTCCGCGCCAATAAGGAAACGAATCTAAAATGGCGGCGCCAGCGATCATGCGCTCTCACTCTAAACTATTGCTGTCTTTAGTCGCACACGGCGCGTACTGCATGAAAAACAATATCAGTTCTGACTTTGTTGTTGAGTTCGAGTTTTTTTCACTTTCGAGCTGTTTACTAGCACTTAGATGACTGGCAGCAAAAGTGTCTACGCAAGTTGCATCCCAGATGAGATACATCCCTTCTGCCGGGGCATAAAGTAAAGTAAGGTACATTCTCATTTGTTTTTTTTATATTTTTTTACAATACACATTTTTTTCTTTCTATCTTTCTTTTTATTTGTTGACCCTACCATCTGTCAGTGCAGGTACATAGACGCCATTTTCGATTCGTTTCTTTATTGGCGCGGCTATAAATTAGTTTTTATTTACCTAGTGTTGAGTGGTTTACCAGAACTAATCTACATCTTACCGCAAATGTCGCTCATCACTCTAACTTTAATACCAAACGGTCTTTCGTTTGTCATGAAGGCACGTTATTCAATTGAGGCTTTGACCTCATGTCGCAAGGGAGCCGCTTTCACTTTGTGATTTCATTGGTTTCCGGAAGATGCTTAGCATCAGGTGGACCGCCTTACCCTGTCTAGTGCATTAGAAGAAAACGAAAACAAAACTAACATTTTATTGGTTAAGATCTCCGTCAATTCCGGCCTGGTTGCGTCACGTTTGGTGAAAAATTCTGGGCACGCTGCCCTCATAGTGAAATACATGTCCAGCTTCCGTTTACACTTCTCCAAGGAAAAGCTGCTGCCGCGTAGGAATGTCATCAGCGGCCCCGTTTCTGGAAACATAATGGAACAGATGGAAACAAGGGTTTTTTGGATGACTTGAAGACATTTACACACTTGAAGACACAGAAGGATGATAGCAATCTCGAGAGGCTCATTGTGACTGGTAAGGTAGATGGGAAAAGACCTCGGGGGCGCAGCCCAATACGTTGGTCCGACCAGATCCGCACCGCTCTTGATTCCACGTTTCACAACGCCTTCCACATCGCTAGAGACAAGAATGGATGGAGAAAGATCGTGCGTGCGAAGGTGATACAAAAGGGTGGTCACGACCCTCAGCAATGAGGAATACGACGCAAGGAGGAGGAAGACATTTAATTGAAATGTATTTATTGCGTTTTCCAAATTTGTTTTTTTTAGTTTTGTTATAATAATTTTGAATGGATTATAATAAAAAAATAAACTTGGAAAAGAAATTTAATTTGGATGTTTACAAAATTTTATATGATCTTTACAAAATTAAATTTGAAGTTAATAAAATTGAATTTGAAGTAAAAAACCTATATTTTATAAATGAAGTAGAATACAAGGAACATGAAATAATACTAGCTAATTGATTGAGCAATCACGGATATCTATCTATATCTACTACTACCTACAATCGTTAATGTTGTTTTTATGTCATTAAGTTGTATTTGAAAGAATATTGGTAACATGAAAAGCAAATTGATAAATGGTTTAGGTGTATTAAAATTTAATAAGCCACTAGGTTCAGCTTTAACTGCGTGGTGATGTTGCTAAGATTCATTTGAGATAGGTCAAGGTAGGTCCTACTCCTTTGAGCTGTGAGCTCGTCCACCAATCTAAGCAATAAAAAAAAGGTTCTGGATTGTTCATATATATGTTATACAATTCGTTGTTTATGGAGATTTTGGTCTACATTCACCGATTTCAATTAATTAGATGGTTTTATTCGCCCTCGTGGCTCAGAGCTCTTCTGATTAAGTTTAGATGGATGGAAAAGCTCACAGCCCACCTGGTGTTAAGTGGTTACTGGAGCCCATAGAAATTGTTCCGTCCCGTAACAGAAGTATAGTTACAACGGCTACCCCATCCTTCAAACCGAAACGCGTTACTGCTTCAGCGTAGAAATAGGCAGGGTGGTGGTACCTACCCGCGCGGACTCGCAAGAGGTCCTACCACCAGTAATTACGCAAATTATAATTTTGCGGGTTTGATTTTTATTACACGATGTTATTCCTTCACCGTGGAAGTCAGTCATGAACGTTTGTAAGGTACGTATTTCATTATAAAAATTGGTCCCCGTCTGGGATTTGAACACCGGTGCATCGCTACATACGAATCCACCGGACGTCTTATCCTTTAGGCCACGACGACTTCAAATTTCTTCGAAACGTTCAGTCCCACAATATAGTTTTTATCTTGTACTAACCCCAATCATCAGGCAGATGTGGCTGTTTCTTCAACCATTCTCTAATAGCAGCCAAGTCCTGATCCTTGGTTTTAGCATCCTCCTTCAACTCCACTCGTATGGCTTGCCAGAGTTCACCCGTGGGCTGCTCTAAAAGTTCTTGTTTGATCTTCATTTCAAACTGAAAATTAATAAGAAAATGCAAGTTACTAATTAATATATTATTATAAGATAATCTATATATATAAAAATGAATTGCTGTTCGTTAGTCTCGCTAAAACTCGAGAACGGTTGGACCGATTTGGCTAATTTTGGTTTTGAATTATTTGTGGAAGTCCAGAGAAGGTTTAAAAGTTAGATAAATATGAAAATGCTCGGAATAAAATAGAAATAACAATTTTGTTTTCCCTCTGATGTGTCCCCCGTCGGACGGATTCCTTTTGTTTGTTTTATGTTTATTTTATACAAAAGTTTAGGTCTTTTATTTATCGATTGAGGCATTACGAAGTCTGCCGGGCCAGCTAGTATATAATGTATTAATTAGTCTTGATTTACATTTGAAATTGAAATTGGTAATAGTGGAATTTAAAAGCAAAAATGTAACAGAAGAAGTTAATTTAACAGAAAGTAAAAAAAACACACTTGGATGCCACTAATCTGTGTTAAATGAATATGAGCATTTGTTTTTGCTCGTCTTGTGTTATTAAAATAAAATTGCATGTACTTAAGGATATAAGTTGATGTTCAGTTTAATTAAGGTAATTTTTTTTAGGGTAGGTACATAATAAAAGTTTATAAAGCTATAATTTTTTACAAACCATTGAATTTATGAATAATTCATTTAAGAAACAAAAAAATAATAATATTATACAAAAACGTTATTTTAAGGTATTTATTTTTAGTGATTACTTAAAGTAATTGCACGGTCTGTCAGTTATTCCACTCATTTACGCAACTTAAAATTTAATTAGCATTTATTTAATTTTAACATCGTAACAAGAAGGTAATATAAAAACAATTTTTTTCTTGTTTATCGCGGCGACTTCATTAAGTCTTATTTTTATTTCATGGTCAGTATTTAATAAATTGCTTATTATTTATTATATTAATCTTTGTTCGAGTGATCATGGCTTAAAGGATAAGACGTCCGGTGTGTTCGGTATCAAATTAATTACCTAATCCAATTTTTTTTAATACCCTTATAGGCAGACGAGCATACGGTCTACCTGATGGTGAGTAGTTACCGTCGCCCATAGACTTCAGCAATGCTAGGGCATAGCCAAGCCGCTGCGTACCGTTAGATTCTCTCCACAAGCCTCGTTTGAACAAGGACACGTCATAGTGCGCGGGAATAAATAGCATGTCTCAATAAATTCAACACCAATAATTGGGCCCCTTTGGTCTAGTGCTGAATGAGCTTGATAACAGTAGGTTCTAATGGATCCGGGTTCAATTCTCGCTCGCAGTCAGGATTTTTGTTACTTAACTGGATCCATTTATTTTTGTATCGTATGTATGCCATTTGAATTTCTATTTTCAATAAGGTAAAGTTTTTATTCGTCAAACTTATATTTTATCGTAGAAAGAGAACGTCCACGACCTTCACTAAATAAATGAATATATGTATAAATATATAATGTCTATATATTTCATTTTCGTATATATGAATTATATATCTGAAATATCAAAACACGGAAAATCTTGCAGTATTCCAAAAAAAAAGCGATTCTAATTTATTGATCTTGAACTTTTAATAAAGAATTTACTATTGACAAATGTCATTGAGAAGTTACAAACGGTTCATAGCAATTCAATACTGGAATCAGAAACCAGACTACGGCGTAAATTTCACAAATATTGTTGGCTAAATGCTATTTCATTATACGTGACGTCATTTGGGGTTAAAATAAACTTTAAAGCAGGCTACCGTTTTTTTACTCGTAAATAAAATCGAATCAAAGTATCAATCATCAAGAATCAATGAACAATAAACAAGGAATGAAAAAAAAAAATTGAGGTGCATGCCTTGTGAGCTCGCTCGGGTAGATACCAACGCCCTGCCTATTTTTGCGTAAAGCAGTGATGCTTGTCGCTTGAGGGATAGCCGTTGTACTATAAAAACTGAAACTTAGTACCTATGTCTCAAGGTGGGTGGCGGAATTTACATTGTTGATATCTATGGGCTTGGGTGACCACTTAACACTAGATAGGCCGTGAGCTCGTCTATCCATCTTAGCAGTAAAAAACAAAAAAACAAAATAGGTATAATCATTAACTTTTAATTTAAATGTTCAGTAAATAATTACTTACATATTTTTACACTTAACCAAAAACAACTAACATGTTTACAAAAAAAAAAAAAAACATGACCGTTCATTGCAATTGAATACAATAAATATAATAAAACACACGTTACCAGCGAGTTATGACAAGCTTACATTTCTTCTTCGAAGCATTGATGCGTTTCAGATTAAAGGATAGGGCGGCACGACATTGAAGGCATTGACTTCTCATCTCAAGGTCAAGACTTTAGCGGTGCGAAGTTCTGGGTTTTCAACATGAAATCGGTGTTCGAATCAAATGTCGTCGTGGCCTAAAATATAAGACGCCCGGTGCATTCGTATGTAGCGATGCACCGGTGTTCGAATCCCGCAGGCGGGTACCAATTTTTCTAATGAAATACGTACTCAACAAATGTTCACGATAGATTTCCACGGTGAAGGAATAACATCGTGTAACAAAAAGGAAACCCGCAAAATTATAATTTGTGTAATCACTAGAGTTAGGACCTCTTGTGAGTCCGCACGGGTAGGTACCACCACCCCGCCTATTTTCTGCCGTGAAGCAGTAATGCGTTTCGGTTTGAAGGGCGGGGCAGCCGTTGTAACTATACTGAGACCTTAGAACTTATATCTCAAGGTGGGTGGCGCATTTACATTGTAGATGCCTATGGGCTCCAGTAACCAGTTAACACCAGGTGGGCTGTGAGCTCGTCCACCCAGCTAAGCAATAAAAAAAAAGAATATCGAGTGAGAAATGAGTTTCCCTCGCCTACCTACATTAGTAATCTCGAAGGGTTAGCTTCACCGGACATGTAGGTGAGCTCACCGGTGTCAGCCGACTTTGCTAACACTAGCCCTAGCAAGGGCAGTACTTTGCCGTATCTACCCCCGGATCGGAACCGCGACCCACTGAGAAGATTCGGCGTGAAACTCAATGAGCTGTGTCTGTGGGGAGAAATGAGATCTCAGCCTTAATTATATATCGAGGGGTGAAAGACTATTTTTATTTAGGCGATTTTTTTTTTTTTTATTGCTTAGGTGGGTGGGCGAGCTCACAGCCCACCTGGTGTGTAGTGGTTACTGGAGCCCATAGACTTCTACAACGTAAATGCGCCACCCACCTTGAGATATAAGTTAAGGAGATATAATAAGGTCTCAATAATAGTTACAACGGCTGCCCCACCTTTCAAACCGATACGCATTACTGCTTCACGCCAGAAATAGGCAGGGTGGTAGTACCGACCCGCGCGGACTTACAAGAGGTCCTACCACCACCAGTAATTACGCAAATTATAATTTTGCGGGTTCGATTTTTATTACACGACATTGGTTTTTTCAACCATAACAACGATCATACAACATATTCGACACAAACAATAATTTTGATATTATAATTTTATTTATCGTCAATAAAATTGAACAGTCTATATTTATGTTGAAGAAATAGCGACATTGCAAATAAAAAAAAACACATTAATAAACTTGACGAAACGCCATTAAGACAATGAAGCAACCGAAACCTTGTCTCAAGAGCTTCAAGAGCCTTGTTTTCGATTTCTCGAGTGGTATATGGTTACCGTCAAGGTCAACGGAAAGAAAAAATCAAATTTTTTGTGTAATCACTTCAGATGCACGTCTCGTGGTTTTTGTCTTTGTAAGCTGTGATTTCGTTATTACATTTTAATGTTGTAATCACATCCTATTTCTTTTGATGTGGGTACTTACTTTTAATGATCATTGATGTCGTAATAAAACGTTCTAAGCGTCTAAGTTTTATGATACTCTGTTGTGGCTTGAGAGAACCACAGAGAAACCAGAGATGTAATATTCCCAGGTGCTCTCGATTCTGAACCATCCCGGTCACCGTCCTCGTCGAACCCGTCGCTTGCGACGAAGGGCTCGACGAGCGAATTAGCCCATAGACACAGCCCACTGAGTTTCTCGCCGGATTTTCTCAGTGGGTCACGTTTCCGATCCGGTGGTAAATTCTGCGAAGCACTGCTCTTGCTAAGGCTAGTGTTGCCAACGTCCTCAGGATAGAGCCCCGTGAGCTCACCTAGTAACTCGCCCGGTACCGCTGGCATAACTCCGGAATAGGTAGTAAAAAGAAAAAAACCGTCAGCTTATGGACCAGACGATGACAAGTAACGGCTTGACCCCGGAGAATGTTACCTGCTTCATTATTTCTGGATTACAAATTTAACGCATTAGCGTTGAATAATTTTAATAAACGAACGAAAGTACCGGATTATACCCGTAATCTGAAATCGTATATGTTATATGAAGCTTTGTATCACTTTCGCATGCTCTCAATAAAAAATTATAATTTCGAAAGTTACGTAACTTAATTAAATATTTTAATTGTCTCAATAAAACTTGCCCTATCGCTCCCGGATCTTAAATTGGTCACTGTTTTAACAAAAGCTTATTGTTCACTCTACGAAATTAATTTATGAATTTGGTTTTACATATTTATGTTATTTTCGTTACTGTGGCCAATGCGTAAATGTTGTTTAGATTTAAAATTATTGCGGAAACTAAAGCGAAAATTATTGATGCAGCTTGAACGACAATAACATACCGATAGAATAAATAAATAAAACAATAAGTATGGCAGATGAAAAGAGTTGAAAATAAGAAAACATGCAAATAGAAAATCTTTATGAAACTATCGGTAGATTTCCACTTTATGAGTCACATATTTTTTCCATTATTATCGATGATGGCCAAACGAGTTTCTAGTTTGCTTGAAACCAAAATAAATACGACATAAATAGACAAGATTCATTCAGACAACAAAAACTGGCAGGATACCGTATCATCAGCAAAATCTCGTATCCTATCCAATCCTGTGTGTGATTTTAAATCAGCAAAAAAGACCTATAATTTTCTTGTGAGATATTTTCTTTTCTTCTCTTTTATAGGTAAGCTTTCAACTTTCCGTGTATGCGTTTTAACTGGACAAAATAGTCGATATATGAAAACCTTGACATTTGTCGAGCCCTATGATAGGTCAGTGGCCTGGGAATGCGTTATGAAGAACTAGTTAATTTGTGCACACGCTGTTATAGAGCATGTGTTTTTATCTTTGTTTGTTTTTCGTAGACTGATATTAAATATTATTGTAGATAGCGTAGGGCGTTCGGTATAATAATTTCAGTCTGACGTGGGTTGATGCAAGGGAAATAGTTGTTAATTTCCTAAGTGAATAATGAAGGTGTCTCTAAGTGAAGTGAATTATCGAATGAGGAATTCTCTTTTGTTTTTTTTTGATATTGACAGGTAGAGAGCTTACTGTCTAACTGATATTTTGTAGTAACTTTTTTTTAAATCTAAATATACATAAATGCAACGGCGGGTCCAGGGGGGGGGTCATGGGGTCATGACCCCCCCCCTGAGCTGGTTCCGGGACTTAGGTGAACCACTAATTGAACATAATGATTTTATTTATATATTTTGTCACTATACAGATTTTATGTAACTACATACCTTCAATATTTAATTAATTTAATATAATATAATAACTTTGTATGATGGCAAGCGTTTGGGAACGAGCGCATCGAAAATTTGACTATGTGACCCCCTCCTGGCGCCAAAGCTGGATCCGCCCTTGCATAAATGTTACTCAACCTGTTACTGAGAACAGGCTTAAGGTAACANGCGGGTCGCGATTCCGATCCGGTAGTAGATTCATTCGCGAAACAATTGCTCTTGAGTTGTTAGGTCTCCTTCGGAGGCGCTCGGGCAGTTGTTAGCAAATCCCACCCCTCTTGGCTGAGCCTTTGCTCGCCCACCTGTCCTGGTGAAACTGGAAAGGCCTTGGGGCCACCAGTAAACTTTCAATCATAAAAAAAAAAAAAAAAAAAAAAAGAACAGGCTTAAGGTAACAACAGGTTTCTAAGAAGCATTTTTGTATTGTATTTTTGAGAGTAAATTTAACTTGTCGAAGTCGTCGTGGCTTAAAGGATAAGACGTCCGGTGCATTCGTATCTATCGAGGCAACGGTGTTCGAATCCCGCAGGCGGGTACCAATTTTTCTAGTGAAATACCTTCTTAACAAATTTTCACGATTGACTTCCACGGTGAAGGAATAACATCGTGTAATAAAAATCAAACCCGCAAAATTATAATTTGCGTAATTACTGTTGGTAGGACCTCTTGAGAGTCCGCACGGGTAGGTACCACCGCCCCGCCTATTTCTGCCGTGAAGCAGTAATGCGTTTCGGTTTGAAGAGTGGAGCAGCCTTTGTAACTATACTGAGACCTTAGAACTCTCATGGTGGGTGGCGCATTTAAGTTATAGATGTTTATGAGCTCCATTAACCACTTAAGACCAGGTGGGCTGTGAGCTCGTCCACCTATCTAAGCATTAAAAAAAAACACTGATGTTTGGTAAAAAATCGCAAAAATAAAAATTTGCGAGATTTCTGTCTCCAATAGGAGTTGGTACTATGATCAGTGCCAGTGTTAAAAAATTTGTTGTTGTTGTAACAATTTGTTCAGGAAACTTTTTACTAAAGAGACATGAGACTGTATTATTCAACACCTCCGTAGTTTAATATTCTCAATGAAAGCGAATCATCAAAGCTATGTTCATTGGACTTTTATATAATCCAGGACAACTTTGTGACTTTTTGGCCAAAGTCAGCGCTGCGATAATCCTTGGCAGGTGCTACCCTATGGTCTGCAAGTGGAACAATATGTTCGTTTGTAACAAGGTGACACTTTACTAAACCTGCACAAGTACGATCATGACTTTTACGCATGTTACACAATCCCTCTCGTCGGAGCACGGTGGTCCGTGAGAGCTAAGATCAGTGATCGGCAAAGTACGGCCCGCGGGCCAACTCCGACCCGCGGAAGTATTTAATCCGGCCCGCCGAGAGTCCATCCATCCTCAATATTCTAGTCAGCATTTTAGCGCGTAAAATAAAATTGACATTTATAATTGAAAATCTTCGAATTTTTTATGAAATCTCCAATTCGTCAGGGGATATGAGTTCTAAGGTCTCAGAATAGTTGTTACAACGACTGCCCCGCCCTTTAAACCGAAACGCATTACTGCTTAACGGCAGAAATAGGCAGGGCGGTGGCAACTACCCGTGCGGACTCACAAGACGTCTTACCACCAGTAATTACGCAAATTATAATTTTGCGAATTTAATTTAGGTCACGACGACTCAAAATGTATTAAATGCGCATTGCTTTCAAAAAAACGGTACCTTATGCGAGTATCGAACACTGGCATTTTTCGCTTCGCTTGATATGAGTATACCGGGCGTCTTAATTAGGGCACAACGATATAAATTTGGTCAAGCCTGTGTGTATGTATATTGCGATAATTGGCACATATTTGTGCGCTATTGGTAACTCATTAAGGATCCACCTGAGTGTGAACTGTTGGTGCAACCGAATTTTTATTTATTTGAAGATGACAAACGGCCAGACCTCGACCTCAATCGTGACGAACTTCAAAACAGACGGCCATCGAATTTAGAATTAAATTTCGTTAATCGCAAACCGATGTGTGAACTATGTTTATGTATTTTAAGACTAAAATAGACAAACAGCTAAAAGTAGTCACACGAACCAACAATGGTTTGAAAATAATTAAACAGAACTAGCTGTCGAAATCAGTTACGAGCTATGATAATCGATTCTAAGGACCAATACCGTCTTTACCATAAGGGCACACGGGGCCCGTGCCCAGGGCCCCCATCCTCAGGGGGCCCCGAAAGACCGAAAATTTGTCTCACACGCTTATTCTCAAAACATTTTTGTCGGGCACATTACACTTTTTTCACAAATCAGTAATCAGAAGGTATTTACAAGGCATATACTATGCCTATAATAGAAGATTTAGCTCAACAGACATCCCGAAAGAAACCGTTATCGAAATCGTAACCAAAAAACCAGCAGCATTCTAATATCATTAATGACATATTATATCATACTGTATTTGATTACCTATAATAAATTGTCATACTCAGTATTTTTTTATTATTATAATTCGTTTTTTTTTACTTTCCAAAAGGGCCTCAAATTCTTGTGTGCCCAAGGGCCCCATCCTAGTTTAAGACGCCCCTGCTAAGGGCCAATATTTTATTGACACAACAACACATGTATTTTACGTTGAGGCAGAATTTAACGAGACGTTTATCATATAGAAAGTCAAGAGTATGCGAACAACTTTCTAAAAAGCGGGTGGTTTATATTTAATCAATAACAGCTATGACTGTATTACACTTCAATATCCTGTTACGTATATAATATATTTTTTAAATACATTGGAGAATAATAGATACTGATTTAATATGTATATTTTCTTATAATAATTATGCTCTATACGAGTATATTTGATAACAAATCCATGAACTTATAAACCGCTCCGAATTGCAATTGTTTTGCTGTTTACTACCGTCAACCATGACCGCGAATACTAAAGTATTCAGTACATAGGGAATTATTGTAAAACATATTAAATAAAGGAGAAATTCTACTGTTATAATGGAAATAAATAAAATATATATAAAAAAACTTAAATTCGCTACGTACGGTATCAAAATAAGTGGTACTTACTTTTAATGTCTTCGAATATTACTCGTATCTATGTCACGTACTGTTTACAACTATTTTTGCGTTTTCGCGTCAGCCAAGCGCAAGCTCTCAATGTTCACTGATCGTCGACCTCACCTCTCTCGGCGTGCTGTTGAGAAATGCAGCACTTAACACAAAAAAACGATTGCATACGGGAGGGATTCCGCCCGAGCTGAGCAAATTCGTACCATTGTATGTAGACGAAGACAAATCTTATATGATTCTTGTTAAGCGATTAGAATCTGTATATTAATACGTGAAGCAAAAAGTTTGTATCCCTTTTTACGAAAAGTGCGCGGACGGAGGAGTATGAAATTTTCCACACTTATAGAGAATATAGAGAAGAAGTGCACAAGGCTAATATTTTTTTAAAATAATGCATAAAATATACATTAAATCAATAAAGAAAACATTACACACACAACATACCATGTATTTGACGCACACACGCATGCATACTATTTATTGTCAAACTTTTGTTCTTGACGTCGGTTGTCAAATTGAGAATAGAATATTGTTTGTCTTTGTTAATATTTTTTATAGTGTAGTCTTGGCGAAATTTGTGATTATAGAAGTATAAATACAATCAAATAGTGTACAAACTTACAATTCCAATTAATTATAGACGAATTTCGACTACTGCGGGACCTCTAGTTTATATAATAATGACCAGAGGTCGGAGTAGGTTGATTGATTTAAGGTCGTTGACGTCAAACGTAGAGGATAATATGGATATGCCTCCAAAATACCGGAACTTCATATTTATTGTGATATTTGTTCCGGAATTTTGAAATTAGCATGAATTTGTGTTTAAGGTGAAAAACTTATTAATAATATCAATCTACGTTGCCAGTGCTAGCTAATGGTGAAAGAAATCAGTATTTTATTTTATACAAAAATACCTTGGAATAGTTACACCGTATTTCAATTAAACTAGCGACCCGCCCTCGCTTCGCTTCGGAAACATTAAAACACACATGAAACCAAAAAATAAAAACAAAAAAAAAATTAAAAAAAAGTAGCCTATGTTCATCAGGGACAATGTCGGCTTCTAATGGAAAAATAATTTTTCAAATCGGTCCAGTAGTTTCGGAGCCTATTCGAAACAAACAAACAAATCTTTCCTCTTTATTATAATAATATTAGTATAGATATAGATGTGGTGTCTACTATCGCCTCTAGTTTACTCACGTCATATCCTTAATTGGATTGTTATTTAGCTCTCAATTACAAAACGTGACTGTCTTATCCGGATGTTATTGTCAAACGTATGGCGTAAAAAATAAAATTTGCAGACGTGTTGACGTATTTAATAATTGCCACAACAATTGCTGAATAATGGAATAAAAATTACACGTCGTTATTATATTAATAATAAGTAAAACATGATCTTCTTTAATTGTACATTAAAGATAACGTCATGGATGGAAGAGAATGGTAATTATCTGTTTAAAAATAAATGGTTATTCGCTGTGTCGGTTTTTTATTTTTATTTTTTTTTATTGCTTAGGTGGATGGACGAGCTCACAGCCCACCTGGTGTTAAGTGGTTACTGGAGCCCATAGACATCTACAACGTAAATGCGCCACCCACCTCGAGATATAAGTTCTAAGATCTCAGTATAGTGACAACGGCTACCCCACCCTTCGAATCGAAACGCATTACTGCTTCACGGCGGAAATAGGCAGGGTGGTGGTACCTACCCGTGCGGACTCCCAAGAGGTCCTACCACCAGTAATTATTTACAAACTTGTTTGTCTTAGGATTAGCGGAATCAATTATTTACAAACGAATAGCTTCTATTGAGAACCCTCTCATTTTGGAAAACATTTATGGGTGTGGGATGTGCATCAATAAATCGTTGATCGTCTTCTTTAAATCGAAACTCATAAATTCTTTGCTTTAGAAATAGACAGAATAGCAAACGTATGGGCTCATAACATACCTTGCTTATTCCATTTCTTACAATAATTTCATTAATTTGGTTAAAACCTGAACAGAATAAAAACACTTGTGGCACTCGAAGACTGCTGCGGTAAAACTATTGCATGGATTTATTTATCAGCTTATGCAATTATAATTAGACAATAATAATTTAATATTAAAACAATAATAAAATAAGACCACACTATATTTATAAACATTAACAAAAGCAAAACATTAACTGTCTCCTTCACACTCATAAGCTAGACCGCGCGAGAGAGAGATGGGCAGACTCTTCATGAAGTGTATGCAGTGCGACGTCACGTCGCGCGCTTTTTCACAAACACTACACAAGCAGTAGTGGTAGTGTTAGTGGTAGGCGGAGTGGGGGGGTGTTAGGTTTTATTTTCGTTACGGAATTTCTTAATTCTTATTTCTTTCTAGTAGCAACAGCCACTTGTAATTTATAGCTCATTCGAAACAAAACCTAAAGCACATTAGCAGAAGACGTAATATTAATTATCTTTGCTAGGTGTTTTGTCACGTTGTATGTTTACAATATTTCTAGTCCCCTCTGGGATTGAAAGTTCTTGTGAATAAACGTAAACCACGGCTTACTGGAGCGAAAACATCTTCACACGTTGTTGAATATGAACCTAATTATCATTTTAATATACGTAAGCAGTTGTAAGTATACAATTTCATGACCATTTAAGAGATATTGGGTACCACCCGTTCACAAGGATGGATCAAAGTTCTTTTAAGCGAATTTATGTATATTTAAGTTGCTTATTACATATACCTGTTTAATGAGTAACTATACTGAGACCTTAGAATGTATGTCTCAAGGTGGGTGGCGCATTTACGTTGTAGATGTCTATGGGCTCCAGTAACCACTTAACACCAGATAGGCTGTGAGCTCATCCACCCATCTAAGCAATAAAATAAAAAAAGTCAATATATCGATTTAACTTGTTTTACTCGTAATATTTATGTTGTCAAGTGCATATTTTTGCATAGTTTCGTATTTCGTGATTTGGATTACGGCGTGTTAAATTTTGTCATGTTTTCACCATCCACGAACTTTTTTTAATTTCGAGGCTGTTCCGAGCACGTCTCGAAAATCACCGTCCTCTTTTGAGACTTAAGAAATTTCAAGCTATGGCCTAAAATACTGAAAGGTATAGCTAAGTAATTTTAACTCTATAGTATATCTAAGATGCTGAAGATGGGAAAAAATAGAAAATAAATTTTTATAAATTTGAATTAAAAATTATGTAAGAAAAAATTATTTTATTGTAAAAAAACGTGGGGTGCATGGTATCAGTAGTTATAAATATTTTATGAACAGATATGAGTAGAAGGGTTATTTTGTTTATATATATATTTGGTTATATATATTTTTAAATAAAATTTATATAAATTTATTTTCTATTTTGTAGTTGGATTTTCTATAAAAGCGTATTTTGTTAGTTTTTTTTAAACTGTTATTTATTTTACTTTGCTCTAATATCCTGAATTGAATCGAAATGTATTGTTTATTGTTTTAATCGGCTTGCTACTTAAGCGTGTTGTTTTGTTTTTAGAGTAATTTTTTGCGCTGAACGACTTATCATTACCGGAGTTTATATTATTTTATACCAAAAATGTGTGATGCGTTTATATATTCGCAAAACTTATCTTGAACTAATTCACTTTCAGTTCCCGCAATGGAATCAATTTATTGTCGTTGTAGACGAACGAGCATGCTGTCCATTTGATATTAAGTAGTCACTATCGCTCATGGTCATCAGCAACGTCAGAAGCACAGTCAGACTATTTTCTACTATTGAAGACTCTCTTCCTCTTCAGAATTAAGGACGGTGGCTATGGCCGCAATTGCACCTCGAAGCGATCCAAGTTAATTGTTTATTTGTAACACGTCTTCTTTATTCCGTTGATTGCCGTTGAGTTTAAACATGTCCGTTAATATAAAATATAAAATAATAGTAATTAAAAACACATTTTATATAGACTAGGCTGATAGCTTTAAATGGGCACTCAGAGAGCTTGGTATTTCCTTTCTGTAGCCATTGTTCCATTGCAATTAGTCTTCTCTTCAACCGCATCAAAGTAAGATTTAATACATAAAACAAAAGCACAAAGATGGCAGGACAAATTGCCTACCGCTTTCTTTTCTGCCGCGAAACATTCATACAGTGTGCTTAGTGCGAGTTTTTTAACGTTCTCGACAGCGTAAAAGTTAGCTCATATTTGTGTATGGAATGGGATCGTTTGCCTACGTTTGACGCTAGGGGCGCTGTTCCAACTGCATACAAAGCTTGGGTTAACTTTTAACGCTAGCGAGAACGTTAAGGAACTCGCACTAAGCACACTGGTCGATGTGAAAGAAGCTGTTGTACCAAGAAACTTCAGTCTTAAATTTCAAGGGGATTGCTGAAATTTATTTAGTCATGTCAGCTTGTAGCTGTAAGGAGCCCACTGAGTTTCTCGCCGGATCTTCTCAGTGGGTCGCGTTTCCGATCCGGTGGTAGATTCTGCGAAGCACTGCTCTTGCTAGGGTCAGTGTTAGCAACTCTCCGGCTTGAGCTCTGTGAGCTCACCTACAAACGTTAGGGTGAAGCTGAAATAGCCTCTCAAGGCTATCAGTATAGGTAAGAAAAAAAAAGCTGTAAGGTCAGTGACCCGTTTTTATATTAGGGATGGCGCGTTCGTTTTCCTTACCCGAAGAACAAAACCGGCGACCTACGCATTGTATTTTATACGTCGACTCGCTGCTACAATACAAACAACAGAATCAACAGCTTTATTATGTATTCCAAAAGTGTACATCGCAGCACGCTCGCGATGTCGTAAAACGTATTATCCATGTAACAAGATAAATCTTTCGTTGTGCGTATTATGCGATCGGCTCAAGGTTACAATTTTGTGTCATTATGGTTTTTTTTTTATTCGGTTTTTTATGTGTTGATTGTCTCTAAACAAGCTCTAATGGAACTATATAGTTTTTAATATGACATTAAACCTTTTGTTTTCTTCAATTGGATACTGGCAAAAAAGTTGTAATTTGCTTGGTTTTTTTTTTATTGTCAGCTTTAAGAAACGAATAATTTGAAATTAGAATTTTTTTTTATTATTTTACATCGACGGCTAGCTCACGGTTTTTGTCTCTTTTCAGTCATAGACTTCATTTTGAGACATGGTTGGCAATTTAATTTAATTTTCCTATCCTATGGTTTTCCCCATAAAGGCTTAATACATGCTCTATACTAGAGTGGCCCTCTCTCAAGTCACGGATACTCGTTTCTCCCCCACCTAATCCCGGCCGGATTCTTTCAAGTCTCCGCCCTTTTCGCGCTCCACTTTTTAGTCTATTTATAAACGACATTCCCCGATCGTCGCCAATCTAGCTAGCCCTCGTTTCAGAGCATACAAATATTTACTAGAAACAAGTCCCTAATCGAAAATCGATTCTTTCTGAATGACATATCGATATTAGCCCACCGAAAAGCACAGCCGTGCTCTTTCAAACTAGCCTGACAGAAATTCTCACAACACGCCGCTCTGACCTCTTCAGCTTAAAAAAGACACACTTAAGAATTTCGGAAAATTATAGCATCTGCTATTGCTGTTTTTATTAAAACTGCATATTTTAATTATCTATAAACCATTTCAAATCGTAGTTATGATAATGTAACCTTTCTACGTATAAGTGATAGTTAGTTTTGTAGCGTAAAAACGCAACAGCGACAGGTGTCGGTCAAAGAAGGAACATGTCTCATAAAATCATTCAGGTCCTACAGTTAATAACTTTTAAATCGTCTCTCTTTAGCCCAATGACTGACTTGTAGACAGACGAGTATACAGCCACCTAGTGGTGAGTGATTACCGTCGCCCATGGCCATGCCAGGGGCTGCCTACCGTTAAGTACTCTCCATAATATGAATAAAACAATTTATAGTTAAAAATATTCATTTTATTCCTTGATAAAAAAAAAACTTATCACAGTTTTAGTCATTACAAAATTGAACAGAAATTTAATTTATCTGAACTAAAATGTATCTAAATAATTCCCTGATCATCCAAAAGAATTGTAGTATAGACATGCACTAATAGCTAAATATATATTTACTAACACAATTAACGTTGGCACAGCTAGTTAATCTGTCAACCGTATATAATAATAAAAAGATATAGATAGTAGTACCTAGTATACATTTCTTTAAACACAGAAATAACTGACAATGTTTTTCTTATAGTTGCATCTTCACAATATGAACCCAAGGAATTTGACAATTAACGCGAAATAAACCATAAAAGTTTCACGAAAACTAAATTACAATAAAATAAGTTTAGGTAGATTTAATTAAAAAAAAAATTTGAGTCACCGACTCGAATATAAAATCTAAATTGTAAAAACTATTCCGACCGTATGTGTGCTACTATAGCGATGTTTAATTCTATAACCTAAGTTTAATCTATTGACAGCTGTCTAAATGAGCCATCAATACCAAAGAGTTCGTCGTAATTAGTTGGCTTTCCTGGTCTCATAGCTTCGTTAGCTTTTAAAGCTTCTTGTTGCTTAAACCAAGGACTGTACTCCTCTAGCTTCTTCATCCAAGCTTCTGTAAAGAAAAGAATAAACATTCGTAAGGCCTTTATTTTACTTAAGTCGTGTATGAAGTCATATACCTAGTGAAAGAAGTAATTTTATAGCTCTTGATGAAGGAATTTTGTGGTCATCTCTATATATAAAAATGAATTGCTGTTGGTTAGTCTCGCTAAAACTCGAGAACGGCTGGACCGATTTGGCTAATTTTGGTCTTGAATTATTCGTGGAAGTCCAGGGAAGGCTTAAAAGGTGAGAAAATATAAAAAACCTCGGAATTATATAAAAACAAACAATTTTGTTTTTCCTTTGATGTGTCCCTTTGATGTGTCTTTTATTTATCGATTGAGGCACTACGATAGCTGTAGAACACATTTTTATTTACAAAAAGTGTCGCGACAGCTAATGGCTAAAGCCGAATTTACATTACGAAATTAGTGGCGTGAAATTAATTTCGTGACATTAGTTTTACTAACAGTTTCACGTGTAATTTAATACTTTCGTAATGCATGCATTAATTTCATGCATGGAAATTAGTTTCGTGCCCTGCGCGATTTTTTGGTGAAATTAATGTCATGCAACTAATTTCATAGTGTAAACGCGACGTGAAACTAATGTCGCGAAAGGGCCTGCGCTGTGCGGACGTGTGTATTGTTAGTTCGGACGCGCTTCAAGCGTTGAAAATGGCAAACCAACGATGGAGTACAGAAAAAAATATAGATCTTATTAATGAATATCAATGACAAGGGTCCCGAAACACCTACAGTAAAAAATCAAAATTATCTTCACTCATTCGAAAATAGTTTTTATAACTCTCAGGATCTTCATCTGCTAATTCAGAGACTAATTTCATTGCACCTAAATGCCTTCTTGTTTGACCATCCTTGAATCTACCAACTTTTTTTTCTTGATAGTCTTTTTTTAAGTTTATAGGTATATAAGCATTTCTTTAGCTACATTAAATATAGCAAATTACAGCTTTGATGTTGAAGGCGCCATGGCTACTGCGATACTGTGGATTTCGCGACACTAATTTTTTTACGAAATTACTTTCGCATATATCGAAACTACTTTCGTGAAACTGAGCTCAACATGCATGACACTAATTTCGTAATGTAAACTCGGCATTACTATTATAGTTATGTCGCAATAAGTGTTCTTTTATTTAAAAAAATATAACAACGTCAAATATCGTTGAAATTTTTGTTAAAGACCCGAGCGGAGCCGGAGTGGGCCGCATGTATATATACTTATATATATGTATATACACGTGAACGTTTCATTCTTTTTTTAAATTCACTTACTGTTCACGTCTTCAAGAGAACATCCGTTGCCTCCGAATTCAACGGGTAGAATTTCTTTAGGGATATAATCCTGAAGACATTGCACATCGGCGTGGAAGAACACCTGAAAGTATTGAACAATATGTAACCATAATAATATGCTTTACCGCTTCGATCAATTTACCGTCTAATGAGATGCCACTTTCTGCTGGAAAATCGCGTATGAAAAAAATGTAAGAGTTTCCTTGACCTGGTCTTAACTTTTTATTTTATTTTTATAGCGTAAAGTGATATTGGAGCCCATAGACATTATAACCTATCTCAAGACATGAGCTCGAAGATATAATGGTATTTTAGAACATCGGTCCCACTGATGCATGTCTGCTTTCACGGCAGAAATGGGGTGGATGGTGAGACTACTCGGACGCCCCACCACCAGTAAATGCCAAATGGATGTTGGAGCACGCTAGTATAATCAAAGAAGGCCGCTGCCAATTGTCCTGAGAGATATGTGATTGTGCTTAGTATAGGCCGATACCACACAGGCAAAGCTATGCTATGCTTTATAGTATATAAGTAAAATTAATAGGTAAATTGTCCATTTAAAAATTCTGTTTTTTTTTTCTAATAAAATGTTTAGTTTTATTACCTACATATATTCCTATATATAAGTATACTTATATATACAAATACATATATCTATATTTTAAATTTAAAAAACCAAATTTGATTGATTTCAAAGAAACTCACTCTTTTCTTCATTTTTTCTTTAAGGAATGGTTTTACAATGTTGAATACGACATCCACGAGGGGAGATGCATTGATAACGTGTATTTCCTTCAGTTTCACTGGATAAGCTTCCTGAAAATAAAAATGATATAATATTATTTGCTAGTTTTCAATCAAAAATAAAAAATAAAATTACAATAATATCCTTTATAATTTTATTTTGTCACATTCGATATTTTCGAATACTTCCCAGTTTTTGTAATCATGAACAACTGATCGTTCGTAAAAGTAATTTAGATTATGTGCAAGGAAAACCAAAGAAATATATTCTTAATTCACAAATTATTACATATTTACACTTAAACAGGCTAATTAATTACTCAAACTTTTATATAGTATGTTGACTTAAAAAAAATCCAAACTTGTGCATCGCTTCAATAAAGATTACGGTAAGCGTAATGTTATTGATTTTTAAATCGTATTACTAAAATTGTAGTTAATCTCTTTCAAAGTACTCTTGAAGTCGTTTTGAAAATGTTGATTCTTTTTGTAGCCGACTTAACCTAATAGGTGTGTGGCTCTAATAAAGAAAAAAAAATCTTTTTGCGATGCATGGATGGATAGCTTGTGACTCGGAAGCCTTTCCAGCTTCACCAGGACAGGGAGGTACACTCTGGGCTCAGCCGGGCGGGGCAAGCTTGCTAACAGCTACCCTGGCGTCTCCAGATGTAGCCTAGCTCAAGAGCATCTGCTTCACGAGTGTCTCTACCACTAGATCGGAATTACGACTCATTGAAACGACCCGACAAAAAACTGAGCGGGCTGATTCTATTAACTAAGTTTCACGTCGAGCTCCTCCATATGATCAAACACGCTCAACGCAATCTACTTGATATTAATCAAGAAACACACCTGTATACAAATGAAGAATTTCTTCAGCACTGCTGGTGAAATCTTGGCGAGGTGGCTTGGCATTAGAATAGAAGCGTCCAGTACGTAAACGTCTCCAGCTATTCCCTCGACTTCTTCACGCAGTCTTACATCTCCGATCATCATTGCAAGTTTGAAGACATCATTAAGCTGGTTCGTGTCCAGGTTCTTGTCCAGTGCTGGAATAAAACGTAATCAAACTTCAATAACGAAAGGTACAATTGGGGTATAAGGGTAGGCCATAGTTACTTTTCTCCTACCTACGTCGAAAGTTCGGTTTATCTCCCGCTGTACAGGGAAGAAAGTCTAACTTTTCCTCTCGCTGTACAGGGAAGAAAGTGTAACTTTTCTGTTTCTTAACTGGGAACTGACAAGTGCGCATGCGCGTTAGTGTCTACGTCTGCTCTCACGCACCTAAAATTCTCCGCCATTACTGTGCTCGGGTAATTTGCAATATTGTGTTTAGTGTAAAAGTGGAATAAACAAAAGACAATAAAATTTAATAGAGAAGTATTAAACAAAGATGTGTTCATCAGACAGTTCTTATTCAATTAGTAGTAGTTTATTTAAAAATTAAAAAATAGTTAAATTGTTTTTTCATGAGTAAGGGGGGGCTCCGCCCCCCTCTACCCCCGGACCCCAGCTCGGTACTCCATTTTACACGCGGGAGGAAATATCCCTTGGTGCACAATGTACTATTCTTGTTTGTTGAGCAGTTAACAGAATCCACAGGCACCACCACAATTAAGTGATGGCCATTTTAAAACATGATGTGTGATTAATAATCGATTAATCTTCATTCGATTAATAATATTTCAATTTACGCAAAAGACTAGAAACTACATAGTAAATTATAGATACATTGTATCGAGTTCGTGAGTGATTACAATGAATTTTCAGTTAGCACGAATGACTAGTATAGCTAGTATATAGGTAGTAATATGAAAACAATAGAAGAAAATTATGAAAATAAAGTAATGTTGTTGTGTAGTTTAGATTGAGGAGTTATATAAGATTCAGTGGTGATAGAGTATTTTGTAAGATTCCTCGAGTAGGTAGCGTCATAGCCTATTTTTGCTGCGAACCAGTAACACTTTCTAGTTTGAAGGGTGAGGCAGTCGTTTTGATATAGAACTGAGACTCAGAACTCATATTTCATAGTGGCTGACAATGTTAATATCTAGGCTACTGACCTCTGGCGATGGTTACTCGTCGACCTTGAGGCGTCAAGCCAGGGAGTGTAGGTCCTTGGCTGAAATTAGACAAATAATTTACTTTATTAATTCCCCTTTCATCTAGAGATTAGGGACCTCCGTAACTAATTTGATTACCAGCAATTTTTTTCCGATTTTTTTATTATTATTTAATTGTATTGTTTACTGCTTACAAAAAAAGAGCTATCATTGAATACTGTTCTTCTATATGACCGACTTTCTTTTTTTAAATGAATGATACACAAAGATTTGAGAGTATATTTTATTTATTTTTATTGCTTAGATGGGTGGACGAGCTCATAACCCACCTGGTATTAAGTAGTTACTGGAGCTCATAAACATCTACAACGTAAATGCGCCACCCACCTTGAGATATAAATTTAAGGTCTGAGTAAAGTTACAACGGCTGCCCCACCCTTCAAACCGAAACGTATTACTGCTTCACGGCAGAAATAGGCGGGGTGGTGGTACCTACCCGTACGGACTCACAAGAGGTCCTACCATCAGTAAAATAAAAAAAGTGTGAAAAAATAATAATCTTACGCTCTATTCAGCAGGTCCATTAGCTCTGGTCTGGTTACGTCTCTGTTCGCGAAGAACTCTGGGCAAGCAGCCCTCATCGTGAAGTACATATCAAGTTTCTTTTTACATTTCTCAAGGGAGAAGCTACAGCCTCGGAGAAAAGTCATCAGGCACGCGTCTTCTGTAATTCGTAGATTTAACAAACTATTATTATGTGACAATTTTTTTAGTTGAAAACTCAGACAAAAAAAAATGTATTAATTTATTTTCTTTTAATGTTAGTATTTATAAAGAATGTTTTCCCGTATACCGTCGTTTGTATTTAATTAATTCACTATTACTTAAAATTTTGAATTTTCATATGAATACGCGTGACAATTTTTTTAATTGACAACTCAGACAAAAAAAAATTGTTTTTTCATTCAATGTTAATATGAAGAATGTTTCCCCATGTACCGTCGTCTCGTTGTATTTCATGAAGTCACTATTACTTAAAATTTAGAGTTTTCATATGAATATGTTTTAAAAAAGTATACAATTTAATACGTAAACATTCTTATGCATTTCACGGGTGACAATAAAAGGGTTTGCTTATTTAAGTTTTATTTGCTTCAGAGTAGGGTACATTTTTAAGTAACATCATTTGGTCAATAAACTGTTAAATAGCTAATGTTTTTAAAGCGAAATCACAACTACGATTCCAATAAGACGTTGACGTCACAAGCTTGTGATTTTGTGCATCAGATGCATTTCCTTGTTTTATTTCTTAATTGCATAAATTTAATAGAAAACTCGTGCTTGTTATTTCATGGCCAATGATTTTTATTAATATGCTTTTGTTAGCTTCATATGTATGTTAGTATCTATATATTAATACGTGAAGCAAAAACTTTGTATCCCTTTTTACGTAAATTGCGCGGACGGAGGAGTATGAAATTTTCCACACTTATAGAGAATATAGAGAAGAAGTGCACAATGCTAATAATTTTTTAAAATAATGCATAAAAGATACATTAAATCAATAAAGAAAACATTACACACACTACATACCATGTATTTGACGAACACACGCATGCATACGAGTAGTACTACATATTTATTGTCAAACTTTTGTTCTTGACGTTTGTGGTCAAATTGAGAATAGATTAAATATTGTTTGTCTTTATTAATATTTTTTTTTAGTGTAGTCTTGGCGAAATTCGTGATTATAGAAGTATAAAATACAATCATAATAGTGTACAAACTTACAATTACAATTAATTATAGTCGAATTTCGACTACTGCGGGACCTCTAGTCTATGTTAGTATGCAACGGAATTTTTTAACACGATTTTGACTCCCTTCAAAACGTCAGATTAACTCGAAATTTGGCATACTTATCAAGGACCCATGACAAATCAATAATTTAAACAGTTAAACCCGTTATTTACTTTTGGCCAATGATATTTTATATGTAAAAAGAAGCAGATATGTTTCAAGCGCACGTCAAGTGAAGACTCGAAAACAGGCCAATTGGGACGTTTCGTCTTTAGTCGCGTCTAAACAAATGCAATAATAATATAACAAGTGCAATCGTTCCAATTATAGCTATCTTTTTTACTCACGCACTTATCCCATCTTTTGTACTTTTCATTAATGCTACTTGTCAACATGTGTGTGCACTATATCGGTAGGTATGTAGACTTAAATGGCGCGATCAGATTTGAAGAGTCACTTACTATGAAGATAACATATCTGTTGTATAAAAAATCATTGCTTTCGGCAGTCAAAACAACAAACTCATTTGAGCGCCTTCTCTTTTTCACTTAGCAAATTAGTAACTTGTATTCGCCTGAATGTACATTAATGAATAATCTATACTTATACAACTTAAACTAAAAAAATTAAAATAAATATGTACTTAGTACTTTAAAATAAAAAAAACTAAAACCACCGGATGGCAAAAACGACCCACTGAGAAGATCCGGCGAGAAACTCAGTGGGCGCTTATTTGGACTATAAAAAAAAACAAAAAAACGTTTTTCGTGTGTCGTCATTAGTGACGTCATTATTTTTGAAGAAATCTGCTCACCCCATTCATCTGGTAGATGGGGTTGCTTTCTCAGCCACTCTTTGATGGCAGCTAAGTCCTGCGCCCTGGTGTTGACATCCTCATTCAATTCCTCGCGGATTTTCTTCCACAGTTCCCCGGAAGGCTGAATCAGGGTCGCCGTTGATGCCATCTCACTCTGAAATATGTTTGTTAAATTAAAAAGACTTAAAATTTGAAACAAATTAAGTTTTTGAGGAAGTAAAAACTGTAATATATAAAAAAACTAATACACTTGTAATTTGTTCGGAAGTGCTGCAATTTAATCAATATTTTGCTATTTATTTCAATCAACTGAGTATTTGAAATTATCATATAATAAAACCGTAATCTTTTTTTTTTCATCTGACTGTTGCTGGGTAAAGATGATATGTCGCTATAGTCCTATTTGGATTTATTCTTCCAAAATTTCGGCAATTAAATTTAGATTTGTTTTCATAATTACAAGCATACAGCATAATTTTTTACTGGTGGCAGGACCTCTTGTGAGTCCGCGTGGGTAGGTACCACCACCCCGCCTATTTCTGCCGTGAAGCAGTAATGCATTTCGGTTTGAAGGGTGGGGCAGCCGCCGTAACTATACTTGAAACGTTAGAACATATATCTCAAGGTGGGTGGCGCACTTACGTTGTAGATGTCTATGGGCTAACCACTTAACACCAGGTGGGCTGTGAGCTTGTCCACCCATCTAAGCAATAAATAAAAAATAAAAACACGTCGGACAATCTATCGCGATGTAGTGACGTCATGTTTGTTTACATACCCTCATTTTTTCCATGCACTATTATTGACTTCCCTTGAAACTTCCTACTTACAATTTAGTAGATTATCGACTTGAGACTGTTAATATATCAGATGAAAGTATAATAACAACGTTGCGGTAAAAGTAATCAAAGGACATGGGCCACTCTCCATACATTGCACGGCCCACTAAACGAAGTTCAAGGACAGTAATGAAATTAAGTTTAAATAACAGACTATATATCCTTTTTATTATAAACAAATTAAAATCAATATTGTTCATGGGGATACAAAGATATTTAAAAAATAAGATAGGATTTTTAGGTTATCTATATCATATGATTTGCTGTCAATACACTTACACTTTAACATCATCATCAGCTTAAATATTATTTATATTACTATACTTTATAACACAGACCTAATTCAATGAAAGCCAAGACTTAATTTTATGTAAAACAAAATATAATAAGCAGGTATATCGCAACGAAACACTTAATAATATCCACAATGCGCCCGAGTGCGAAAACGACTGATAATGATGATTTATTCTACAGATTTAAAAGTATCAAAATAGATTTTTGTTTAGATATAATGTTTTAAAATTATTAGTATTAGTTTTAAAATCCATTAATTAAATATGTTAATATATTTTGCTAGTTTTTTGCAATATAATGTCTTTTTTAAGAAGATTTAATTTGAATTGCTTAAAATATAAATATATTTTACCTATGGCAACTCCTTCAATACTATTAATGTAGCTTATTCATGTTAATTTCTTTTTATTTATTATTTTAATTATTCTACCATTAAAATACCCTTAAATTTTATAATAAGTATGTAAAAATGAAATGGTTTTTTCTATAGATATTTCATTCGTGTCCTTAAGAGCACGAGTAGCTGGTCCGAAAATGACCCGTGTCCTTTGATTTCATGATGCATACGATGATACTATCAACAGATTTGTTTGAACACGGATGAGATCAGTTTTCTTACGTTAATGAGAAAAATTGCGGTCCGCCTGGGGCTAAGTAGTTACCGGAGCCCTTAGATATCAATAACGTTAAAACCATTACCCATCATGAAACAATTCTTCTAAATATCAGTCTCAACCGACCATTTATACAGTGATATTTTCCAAAATTTGTTTTATTATTACCCGTTCATATTTGTATTTTTTTTTATTGCTTAGATGGGTGGACAAGCTCACAGCCCACCTGGTGTTAAGTGGTTACTGGGGCCCATAGACATCCACAACGTAAGTGCGCCACCCACCTTGAGATACAAGTTCTAAGGTCTCAAGTATAGTTACAACGGCTGCCCCACCCTTCAAACCGAAACGCATTACTGCTTCACGGCAGAAATAGGCAGGGTGGTGGTACCCACCCGCGCGGACTCACAAGAGGTCCTACCACCAGTATTGTGACACTTTTAAATAAATACGTTAAACAGCCACAAATCCGCGGTATTCGAGTGCTTTTTTGATCATTTCAACTATTCTTTAATATCAAAGTATTGCACTAGATATTATTTTCGGAATTTCGTATTATTCAAAATTTGTAATTAACCTCGTAACATACTTTTTATTTATTTATTTATTACGCAATTAGAGACAATTTGCAATGTAAATCTAAGCGGTCGGTAAACTTTTACCGATTGCGTAACAAAGTCTGGACCAAGAAATTCGCGCTATGGCAAAGTGATCGATCAGTATATTAATATAGAGTTGAAATTGTAATTCCCATTCGAATTGTAAGGGAGACGATTGCTGTTCGACTGAAGTTCTTTCGTCACGGCAATTCATAGAAAAAATCTGCAGAACCATTTTAAATTAACACGGAACATAACATTGTGTTTTGTGAAATAAAAAATTAATAATAACTTTTATGAAACACTGAACTTTAGTTTGCGTAGGCGGCCTACATCCCACCTTTTATTAACAAAGTGTGCAATGTTTAAGTCTATTAATTTAAGTATTGAAGTCGCATTTCTGTTCTAAAGCATCTAAGCGGATAGATACATCACTTTAAGCTCGCTCGCTTCTATTATTTCTATTATATAATATATTATTAGTAACAATCAGCAGCTCTGACTCACCGTTTGTTTTCTTTGCTACTTTGTCTCACGAGCAATTGGAAGCGGCCTTTTTATTAGTTATTGTAACCAGTCAGATAAGCCCAGGATCAATTTAAAAAGATTTCTCTACGGAATACATAAAAAAAATTCTAACCAGCTTACCTATTCTACTATTAATTTGAAATTGATAAAATTTATTGACGAATAAGTTGTTTTTGTTTTTTTTTTGCTTAGATGCGTATTCGATGTCACCGATCACCTGGCGTTAAGTTGCTACCGGAGCCCATGGACATCACCAACGTAAAAATGGCCACCCATCTAGAGACAAGTTCTAAGTCTCACTTTTACAGTACAAAAGTCATTCAGCGTTTATACACCGTTCGAAACAGCACGCATAACTGCTTTGTGGCAGAATTAAGCAGGGTTGAGGTACCTACCCGTGCGGGCTCACAAGAAGCACTAGCACCAGTAAATTGATAATATAATTACTATTGTTCGAATTTCACAATGCTTAATTGTTTTCAGCAGTTGTACAGTTCTTAAAAGACATTTGAAAGTTTTTTTTTCTTTTTGTTAAAACATTTTGCCGTAAAAAAACACTCCTACACTCGTCAGTGATCCAACAATCCGCACTTTATACTTTAGATCCATGGTTTATTTCGCTAAATATTTTTGAGTTAATTTATTCTGCTGATCCTAATTCCTGGCAAGATTGAAATATTAGAATAATCGCTAAACACTCAGTCTCACTCTATAGTTTAATTTCATAAGCTAGTTTTATTTTGTTTTATAATAAATACTTTTTTCTTTTTTTTTCTAATAATATCTTACAAATTCATTGTATAAATGCCATTAGTTGTTATGGCTTCAATGTGAGAAGCTGCATGTTGCAAGCCGTGTCAAGAATAACCACACAATTTTTTTATTTTTTGTTATTGCCCGATGTCTGTATCAAACCCTTAACCCAGACAAAGACTTTTTAAGATGATCAAATCTATCGATGATAAACATTACTTTAGGAACAGTGAGGTCGAAATAACACGAGACATGGCTTCAATAAAGTTGTTCAGGTTAAATATTTTATCAATAGAATACATTGCCTTTGCGAGATTTCCATTACAATTTTGGTTTTTAAATGTAATATGGTGCAAATCTTTTTTTGTATTAGACACTAGCTGACCAGGCAGACTTCGTAGTGCCTCAATCGATAAATAAAAGACCTAAACTTTTGTACAAAATAAACTTAAAACAAACAAAAGAAATCCGTCCGACGGGGGATACATCAAAGGAAAAGCAAAATAATTATTTTTATTTAATTCCGAGCATTTTCATATTTATCTACCTTTTAAACCTTCTCTGGACTTTCACAAATAATTCAAGACCAAAATTAGCCAAATCAGTCCAGCCATTCTCGAGTTTTAGGGAGACTAACGAACAGCAATTCATTTTTATATATAGAGACTAGGTGTCTAAGACACACGATTCACTGTTGCTATGTAACTCAGGAAAGACAATAAATTCAATGCATATATGATTGATAAAAAATGTGGCCACAAATTTAAATAGCTTAGAAAATTATTTGAATTGATTCCACCAAAAAAACTGTTATATAACATAATTATATCAAAACGAAACTTAAGTTTATACATAAATTATCTAAAAGCACTAAAGTAATAAACTAGCTAAGTATATCATCATCTGTCTATAACTAAGCTGCGTATTATTTCATAGTTACTTTAAGCAAGTAAATGTATTGAAGCAGGTCACTCACTTTGCAATATGTCACAATCCAGTTTGGAACAAGTTGTTTCGTAATTCTGTTTAAATGTCTGACAGGCGAGCGCAGCCTCTGACTCTTGCTATAACACTGAGACCCTATCCAACCAACTTTGGTAATAGTCTTTGTGGCTAATTTAGATGCAGTTTTTTTTTAGTGACCGTATCATTTAATTTTAATATAATTAATTCAAAATATAATTAATATAATTTTTGCGTCTTGGCTTTTTTTTAATTTAGTAATTACTGCAATCATGACGTATTTATAATTAAAACCCCGATTTTAATTATTAAAACCATGTCTTAAAAGTTGTTTCTTTTTATACGCTTTTATTAGCTTCAAACGTATTATTAACCGTTGAAATGCCGCGATAGTTGTTCAAGCTATGCGAGCTTGCAATGTTCTTCTGCTATCCTTATTTAAGACTGGAACTGGGGTAATCACTGTAGGAAATTCAGACTTCAGCTAAAACAAGCATCAGCAATATCGCTGATATAGCCACAGCGCTGATTTCCAGAGCGAACTTTTTTCCAATTTTCTTTAAAGAAGGACATGTTATAGAATTCGGGAAATACCGCGGAGGGTTGTTCATTCCGGAAGAGGATGCCATTTCTACGGAGAGATGAAGAGAAGTAGTAGTAGTACTTATAATTAATAGCCTCAATCACTTTGAGTTTGAGGGCAATTTAAAGGAATAGTTAGAAGCTCAAATAATCTTAAGATAAGAGTTTTTTTAATACGCTTTTATTAGCTTCAGACGTATGTATGTTTGTAACGGAATCTTTGAATATGATTTTGACCCCTTCAAAACGTCGGATTAACTCGAAATTTGGTATACTTATTAAGGACCGATGATAGTTCAATATTAAAAAAAAAAAAAAAAAAAAAAAGAAAAAAAAAAGAAAAAAAAAAACGAAAATAAAAAATTGAAATTCAACTAAATAATTATAAATAAAAGAACTAACAAAATACGCTTTTATAGAAAATCCAACTAAAAAATAGAAAATAAATTTTAATAAATTTGATATAAAAATAAAGAAAGTGTAAGAAAAAAATATTTTATTGTAAAAAAAGTTTGGGGTGCACGGTATCAGTAGTTATACATATTTTATGAACAGATATGAGTAGAAAGGTTATTTTTATAATATCCTGAAAAGCACCCTACGCTTTTTTACAATGAAATTACTTTTTTTACACTATTTTTAGTTTAAATTTATTAAAAATTTATTTCTTCTACACGCTGCTGTCCAAAACGTATCATAATGAAAAAAAAAACACATAATTATTTTTGTAGTTTTCTTAATAAGAAGAAAAATAGTGGTTCAAAGATCTCCTATATAACGGTTATGTTAATGCATTTATACCTAATAGTGTCATTTAAATTAATTTCGACATTCACACTGGTTACATTTTCAAAAAATAATTAGCAGGCAGGTATTTTATCGAACACGTAAAATCTAAAAACTTTTACAATTACTGGTAGCTTATTTTGAGCCCACACCGGTGGATACGGTATATATTTCTATTATATATATTCTATTACTACAATTGAGACCTCATGTCTTGAAGGTGGCAGCTTCAATAACTAGTTAACACTCGTTTAGACGTCAGTTGCGTCGGAAGATCCTCCAACTATCTAATCTTCTTCTTCTCGCCCCTATCCCACTATGTGAGAGCATACGTCATCTCTGCACTCTCTTCAAGGACCTGTCACCGTCCTCGTTGAACTCGATGTTCTAAGACCGAACTAACTCATATACATAGTCCACTGGGTTTCTCGCCGGATCTTCTCAGTGGGTCGCGATTCTGATCTGATCAGATCAGGTACCATCTGATGGTAGATTCTGCGAAGCACTGCTCTTGCTAGTATGAGCAAATTCTCTCAGATTGAGCCCGTGAGATCTGTCACGGACCTGTCAGCGCGTAGCTGGAATAGCCCCTTAGGCGGTCAACGAATAAAAGGGAAGGAGAAAAAAAAAAGAATCTGTACTAACAAACTTTCCCTCGCATATTCTCTTTCACACAATCCATCCGAGTCTTTTTAGGACGCCTCCTCTTCACATTACCCTCCAACACTCTAATGCAATAAACGTTATCGTGGCCTAAAGGATAAGACGTCCGATGCATTCGTATCTAGCGATGCAACAGTGCTCGAATACCGCAGGCGGGTACCAATTTTTCTAATGAAATACGTACTTAACAAATGTTCATGATTGACTTCCACGATGAAGGAATAACATCGTGTAATAAAAATCAAACCCGCTAAATTAAAATTTGCGTAATTACTCGTGGTAGGGCTTCTTTTGAGTCCGCACGGGTAGGTACTACCACCCTGCCTATTTCTGCCGTGAAGCAGTAATGCGTTTCGGTTTGAAGGGTGGAACAGCCGTTGTGACCATACTGAGACCTTAGGATTTATATCACAAGGTGGGTGGCGCATTTACGTTGTATATATCTACGGGCTCCAATAACCACTTAACACTAGGTGGGCTGTCAACTCGTCCACCCATCTAAGCAATAAAAAAAACAAAATTCTCTTTCACACAAGCCATCCAAGTCTTTTTAGGACGCCCCCTCCTCACATTACCCTCCGACGATCTAATGCAATACACAAACAAAAAAAAAACATTTTTGCTTGAGTGTATAAATATGAAAAGTTGCGCATCTTCATTAAATGGGTTTTTCTCATTTCCTGCAATATAGCTTAATTATATTCACTTTGAACAATTAAAATGCTTATCTTTAGTATTATCATATGAAATTTGCCGAATAATTTTATTAGATTCCCAAGTTATTGCACGTAATTGTTTCTACATTATAATTAGACACCGGTCAATAGTTAATTGTATTTTAACTATTATTAATAAATTCATTTTACATAAAACTTAATTATTATTTTCATTGAAAAACAACTTTAAGAGTGGAAAATCTAAATTAAACTTAACAGAGCCACCCTGGCAGTGTAACTTTTTCAAGCAAAAAACAAAAGATTTTCTTAATCTATCCACAAATGACGAAGAAATCAGTAAACGTACATAAAAAAAATACATATTCTCGAATAATACCTTTTCCTTCTGGCAACGTCGGTTAGGAAATATTTATTTCGGGAGCACGTGGTCACAGCCCACTTGGTATTAAGTGATTACTAGAACCCATATATGTTACTAAGTCAATACCACCACTCATCTGGAGACAAGAGACCTAAGTCTCAGTTATTACCCTTTAAATGTACCTACCCGTACTAAAGACTACTCATCACCGGCAAAGTGGAAGAAAAGAGGCATAGGGGGCGTAGTCCCATGCGCTGGTCCGATCAGATTAAGACATTAGACTCCAGCATCAATGTCGTTATCCATTGCCCAGAGTACAGAAAGTAATGGAGGAGCATAGTCCTAAAAAAGCTTTTTTTATTTTTTTTTATTGCTTAGATGGGTGGACGAGCGCACAGCCCACCTGTTGTGAAGTAGTTACTGAAGCCTAAAGACATCTACAACGTAAATGCGCCACCCACTTTGAGATATAAGTTCTAAGGTCTCAAGTATAGTTATAACGGCTGCCCCACCCTTCACTCCGAAACGCATTACTGCTTCACGGCAGCAATAGACGGAGTGGTGGTACCTACCCGTGAGGACTCACAAGTGGTCCTACCACCAGTTGAAAAGTGCAAGTGTTTCGTAAAGGCCACGACCCTCAGCACTGAAGAACACGACGCATGCAGGAGGAGGACTCATACTAACCCGTTCACAAAACACCTCAGATTTTGGCAAAACATTCAATTTTTTTATATAAATATTAATAATCTAAATTATGAGTCCCGCTCTAATGGGTAAGACATCCGGCGTGTTTGCATCAATTGTTGCGAATATTCCAAGGTTTCACTGTCGACTTTCACAATGAACGAATAACAGTGTTGGTAATCCATTGAAACCTGCTGCCCCAGCCCATATTTCTACTAGGAAGCAGTCTGAGATTTTAACCACATATCTAACAGTGTTAGCCGGCAGTGACGTTGTGGCTGTCAATACTCTTGAAACAAAATTTATCGTAAGAACCCACATCACTAGAAACATTAATGATGTGAAAATTCATCGTATTTACGAGTATTTTTTTACTAATTATATTTATATGTGTGTAATGTGTGTAGAGTAGTAGCGAATCAATTTATAAATAATAATACCGCTTTTGTTCATAACAAAAATCTTGAATAGGATTAGGAAAAAAAAACCTTTTATTCTTTCGTCAATAACTCTGCTATTCACTAAGCCTTACTTGTGTAAGCTTGTGATTAAATTTTTGCATGGAATTATAAAGAGAGCCTTGAGTTTTGGGCTCCATCTTTTATGTTCGTTGACGGTGTAAGAACCATAATTACGGTTGCCGGGTTACACAATTATAATAGTGATGTCACACACTAAGCGAGTTGGATCGATTACATTTAAAAATACTTTTTTTTTTCTCATGTTTCCTAAAATCGTGGGTAGTTTATTCCATTGAATTATTTACATTTTGTGGACTTTTTGGCGGGAACGCGAGGAGTGAAGTTGTGTGATTTGTTTTATTTTGTCTATTTAGTGTTTCTTCGGGTTTAAATGTGTAATAATGGTGGTTTAAGTGCACAAATGTGGGAAAATGAAACAAAGCCGCTGGACGTAACTTCTCGGGATCCTCCAAAAAGTCGACTGAAAAAATCTTAGTAAATAACCACCATTTTACTGAGATTAGATTTCATCTCATTTAATTTCATCCCAGTTGATTAATGTCTCAAATTAGTCATTTTCATTTCATTTCACTCCATAATATCATTTTTCATAAAATTAAGAATATACATTAAAATAAGACATGACTTAAAGGTCTCAGTAACCAGGTCATAAAATCTCTTAAAAAAAAATTTACATTTTGTTGTTGACTTTTTATAGTTTTAGGCACATGTAATGTGTGACTGCTTGTAACGCCCAACATTTAGTAGGCAACGACAAAATAGCTCAGTATACTTCTGCGCTACTTGTCAATCTATTTTATAAAAAATTTTTGACTAACTTTAGTTTCTAAACAAGTAACATAATTGAAAACAGTGCTTTGCAAACTTTTGTAGACACAAAATACAGTGTAAATAATAAAATATTTAAAAAAATATATTAGTAAAACGAATCTATATCTTGATGTATCTGTGATTATGATCGAATTTGGATCTAAAATATTCATATTTATATTACTTGCATTTTTGAGAATAAATAAATAATAAATAAATAAATATTTACTAACAATCACGCCACGTTAACTGGTCCCGTGATAAATTCGTAAAGAACTTGTGTTACAGGTACCAGATAACGGAAATAAATGTAAGATTTTTATTATACACATACATATATTTAATATACATCCATAACCCTGGAAAAGACATTTATATTTATCATACAAATATCTTCCCTTGGCAGGATTCGAACCCGCAACCCCCTTATGTAGTGACCATGTCACTTACCACTACACCAGATGGTCGTAATGTTTTTATTGTGTGTCAAACTTCTCTAGTGAACGATGGTCTTAAAATATGTTTTCGCTATGCCATTGCGCAATTTCCACACGAGCGTTTGAATTGGTTTGCGAGATCAAGTTATTGCACATTATTTGGCAACACCATGAGTTAGTTGCATCAAAGCTCTGTCTTGAAGTTTTAGAATGATTCATTCTATAATCTTCGACTATTAGAACCATTAATCGAACTGCCGAATCTTCCTTCTAAGGTCAAATACTCCTCGACGCCAGATACCACTTGCTCAAAATTAGGACATTCCCTTTGTTATTTTTCTAAATGGACAACTGAGCTTTTACTGGTAGTAGGACCTGTTGTGAGTCCGCACGGGTAGGTAACACCACCCTGCCTATTTCTACTGTGAAGCAGTAATGCGTTTCGGTTTGAAGGGTGGGGCAGCCGTTGTAACTATACTGAGACCTTAGAACTTATATTTCAAGGTGGGTGGCGCATTTACGTTGTAGATATCTATGGGCTCCACTTACCACTTAACACCAGGTGGGCTGTGAGCTCGTCCACCCATCTAAGCAATAAAAAATGCTAAATGGATACCGGAGGTCATAAATATAGCAGTGCCATCAGTAGACCAATGATCAAATAAAGATATCTTAATCCCAACATGACATACGTGATACGTATTGTAGTTTGCAAATTCTTATTTCGACTATTAGTTTCAACGGAGTAACAACTCGTAACAATGACATTCACCTAAAATGCTAGAATTGCGTAACCCAATGCGACCCTGTTGCTTATCGTTTCGTACTATTGCTGTACATCGGTTGCGGCGACTGCAATCAGACCGTCACGACAGCGCAACGAAGATTACTCAATCGCCACCGTCACACTTGACGAGAGCTATTGAGCGTGAAAATATCGATTAGGTTTCCGGTGCGATGCTATTAAAGGTGGATCCTGGGACAGTTGTAATTATAAATGGTTTTTTTAGTGTCATTGTAGACAGCTTTGTATATACAAATCCCCATCAGGGCCCAGTTAAGCAATGCCTATCGTTGCTCGTAGAAGGAATTAACGCAGAGCCCAGGAAAGTCCGTGAAGGGAGGTACGTTCCAAAGTCTCTGAATGGACACAGAGTTTCTAGGTATTGAGGTATTGATGGGGGCGATGTAAGTCCCATTTTTGATACATGATGCATTAATTGTAAGATCAGAAAGTGGATCGGTACGGCTTTATACCACACTCCTGAATGTTTCCACACCGAATCAATCAAATATTCAGGACTGGGAGGAGGTATGGCGGTTATTCTAACGCAATCACCACGGTATACCCTTAGTGCTAAGATATATCACTCTTCAAACGAGGTTTCAAGATAATTTATGGGAAATAGCGGCCTGGCCACTGACGTTCTTCGTGTTCGTAGGTGGCAGTAACCAACTGTAATTAGGTGGACACAATGGTCGTCTCAAATGTGACTCGAATTATAACAAAAAAAAATAAGGCACAGTCAAATTCCGCGTGATAGTGCCTATAGGCACCTGTCTGTTGGTATGCTAATAAAAACTGGAAGCTTTCTTAGCAACTATGTAGTTTTAATTAATTAATATTTGATTATTAACAGGAGGTACATAGGTATTTATATAGTTAAGCAAATTTCTGTTTAATCTAGCGATCATTAAATTTTAGTTTTATTGTCAATTTTAGTGATTTTTTAAAATTAAGTAATCCATATTAGTCAACCGTTGAATATTTTAGAAATAAAGTAAATGGAAAGGAGCTGTATGTTTATAACAAATAAAAACCCAACATTTGTAAAAGAGTATTTATTGATAATACTTAAACCTAGATCGTATTTTATACGATCGTTATCAACTCATAAACAATATTGAGCAAACTTTGGTTAACCATTAAAAAAAACTAGTAATACAATGCAAAATATTCAAGGCTCAAAACAATCTGACATGTGTCAAATTGACAACTGTCAGTTTTGATGTAAGACGTCAGAAGACACTTGCATTCCGTTGCATGAGAATAACTTGAACTATTGATACTTCACTGAAAATAAGCGGATAGAAGAGACGCATATCCAATCAAGTTCAAGTGAGATAATTCAGATGGTATAATACTGCAATAAGGATATCATTGAAACTTGATAGGATAAACTTAGTCTAAGCTGCGAATTGCGTACGAAAAATGCTTGTCTAACAGAATGTCAGTTTTGATAATTAACGTTTTTGAAAATGGAATTGTTTTTTTTTTCGTATTTGATTTGAACATGGATATTCGAATTAGACGCGATAGTTTTTAATCGCATTCTTCGTACGTATCTGAGAAAGTTTTCAGTCGATCACCAACTGACGGAATGAGCCGTCGATTCCGAAGAGCTCGTCGTAGTTAGTAGGCTTGCCTGGTCTCAGAGCCTCGTTTGCCTTGATATTCTCTTGCTCTGCAAACCAATCTGTGTACTCGTCTAGTTTCTTCACCCAAGAAGCTGAAAATGGAAAAAAAAACATATTTTTTTTATTGCTCAGACGGGTGGACGAGCTCACAGCCCACCTGGTGTTAAGTGGTTACTAGAGCCCATAGACATCTACAACGTAAGTGCACCACCCACCTTGAGATATAAGTTCTAAGGTCTGAGTATAGTTACAGCGACTGCCCCACCCTTCAAACCGAAACGTATTACTGCTTCACGGCAGAAATAGGTGGGGTGGTGGTACCTACCCGTGCGGACACACAAGAGGTCCTACCACCAGTATTTTAATCTTTCAAACCCGTGTGAGAGCACAATATGGACGTAGGCGCTAATTAGCATTTTTCAATTAAAAGGATTGCTTTTAGTACATTCGGTTAACGTCTTACCATGAAGGTCGCTCATAGAACCAGCATTACCACCATATTCCGCAGGCATCATTTCTTTGGGAACATATTTGTAAAGATCGTTAGTGTCAGTGTGAAGGAAGATCTGAAAAATAAATTCATAGTCATTAATAAGTACTTTAAAAAATAAACTCTTAGATAGCAAACCCTTATTAACAACCCTGTTGGTACTGATCGAGATATTAGAGCGAAGGTATAAAATTATTGAATCACTATCGGTCCTCGATTAGTTTGCTAATTTTTTACTAAACGGAACTTTTTGAAGTCGGTTGTCGGTTAAAAAATAGAAAATGAAAGAATCCGTAACACACATACGTTTAGTGGTGGTAGGACCACTCAACACATTTAAGCAATTAAAAAAAAATACAAATCTGTATCCGAAATTAATCCTCGATGACGATTCAGGTAAAGCTAACCATAAAAATGCATCATCAAATTACTTCGTGGGATACGAGGAAGTGATTTTAATTTGGAAATGTTTACCCAAACAAAAATGTTAACAGTATAAAAGTTAAATAACAGTAGCTTACTCTTTGAACCATAAAAGTGCATTGTCAATCTACTCCGTGGGATACGAGGAAGTGATTTTAATTTGGAAATGTTTACCCAAAAAAAAATGTTAATAGTGACTTACTCTTTGAATAAGAGTACATGCGAATCGAGTACATAAAATGACAATACATATTCGAATTGCTAATCACTATGCTTAGTGCGAGTTTCTTAACGTTCTCGATAGCGTAAAAGTTAAGTCAAATTTGTATGCAGTTGGGACAACGCTCTTAGCGGTAAACGTAAGCAAACGTTCCAATTGCATACAGATTTGAATGCACACAGATGTAACAGATATTACTTGGTATCGAAACTCACCCTTTCTTTGATCTTGTCCTTTATGAAGGGCTTGACAAAGTTCACGATTTTGTCTACAAGTGGGGATACGTTGATAACATGCACTTCTTTAAGCCTGACGGGATAGGCTTCCTGAAAATATCAACAAAGTAAAGAGTAGTTAATACCGTCACTGTCCCACTGAGTTTCTCGCCGGATCTTCTCAGTGGGTCGCTTTTCCGATCCGGTGGTAGATTCTGGGAAGCACTGCTCTTGCTAGGGTCAGTGTTAGCAATACACCTGTTTTAGCCCCGTGAGCTCACCTACACATGTTAGGGTGAAGCTGAAATAGCATCTCAAGGCTATCAGCATAGGTAGGGGAAAAAACCGTCACTGTGCCCAACGCAATTTATAAGTACACCTATTTGTTAGAACCAATCGTGGCCTTCTTTTAATAGCTTTTTACTGGTGGTAGGACCTCTTGTGAGTCCACGCGTGTAGGTACCACCACCCTGCCTATTTCTGCCGTGAAGCTGTAATGCGTTTCGGTTTGAAGGATGAGGCAGCCGTTGTGACTATGTTTGAGATTTTAGAACTTATATCTCAAGGTGGGGGGCGCATTTACGCTGTAGATGTCTATGGGCTCCAGTAACCACTTAACATCAGGTGGGCTGTGAGCTCGTCCACACATCTAAGTAATAATAATAATAGGAAAGGTAGATGGCAAACGTCCAGAGGACGCAGTCCTACGAGATGGTCGGACCAAATACGATCTTCTCTGAACATCAACTTCCACAATGCCCTTCACAAAGCTAAGGATCGTAGAAGATGGAGGGAAATCGTACGAGAGAAACTGATGCAGCGGGGGAATCACGACCCTCAGTAATGAGGAAAACGACGCGAGGAGGAGGAGATGGGTGGACGATCTCACAGCCCAGCTGGTGTTAAGTGGTTACTGGAGACCATAGACATCTACAACGTAAATGCGTCACCCACTTTGAAATATAAGTTCTAAGATCTCAAGTATAGTTAAAAATTTCTCAAGTATAGTTAATATAGTTTAAAAGAGATAAGCGTAGGGACAAACAGAGGTCGGCAACCAACTTTTTTCATATACTATTATACATATTTAGAAGCTGTACTAACCTGTACACAAACTAAGAATTTCTTGACCAAGGTTGGTGTGAACTTGGCGAAGTGCGTAGGAGTTGCTACGGAAGCATCCAGAATGTACACGTCTCCTGCTACTCCCTCCTTCTCTTCGGCAAGTCTGACGTCTCCCATCATGAAGGCCAACTTAAAAGCGTCGGCAACGTTTGGTGTAGCAGCATCTTTATCGAGTCCTAGAAGATTAGGGAAAGTCATTCGAAATTGGACAATAATTACTAGGACCTCAAGATTTACATTTATTTAAGGGCGAGTAATACAGGCATCTCGAATATTTGCTGATTTAACAATTCACACGGACTGCTCAAGTGGTCAAAGTTCCCTAATTGAGCAACTACCATAAACTGTTGGATCAGTAAGAAAATCAAGCAAATGCAAAAGGAATTTTAAGAAAAAAAAATTTCCTATATGTATATATAGGTAGATTTGTTAATACCTAACCAAAAATACTAAAAGTTTATTCGCGACAACTAGACGTATGTATGAGTAGGTGGCAATAATAATAATCTCCTATATCATGGGAGCGTTGACATAAACAACAATGAGCAGTGACTACCACATACTTTTCGCATCATCTAGATAATTCTAATACAACGAAAATAAGTGAAAATTGAATTGCCATAGATTTTAGAAGACGATTCTGGGACCACGTGAGCTTCGATGCCTAACTCGAGACACGACGTTAAACATTTAAACTGTAATGAGATAGCAATGATTCTAATCTTCGAACATGATAACTCAAAACTGAGAAGGATAGAATACCAAGTCATGCGAGCGCACATATGATTAATTTATTATTATTACACAGCTGCAGTTTACAACAGTAATTTTGTAATATAAGATATTTAGGTTTTGATTTTTAAGATACTAGCTGTACCCGTCCGCTTCGCTGGGCATTTAAAATTAACATTATTATTTATTATCATTATTATTAGGGAGTCCAACATTCATATAAATATTAGCCTATCCATTAAGTACATGTATTTTCTGCATGGATACCAGGTTTCAAGTCAATCGGATGCATGGTTCAGTAGTTATAACGGAACATCCGTAAAAACCACTGTAGATTTATAATAACATATTAATATAGATTATAGTATAAGTGTAAGATATGCACAAACCTCGCATAATAACCACCCTTCTGCCCTCGGGAGTGATGCCAGGTAATGCAGGAGTTTGACTGAAATTATCAAAAGAATATCGTGAATATATTTTTCGTTTTGAAGTTACCAACGTAAGCGTAATGCTAGGGCCACGGATTGGAATTATTTTAACGAAGAAGTAGATTATGTGCAGCAGAATAACTGTCTAATCTTCTCTTTTGTTTCCACGCTTAAAGAAGAAGAATGTGAATGGCAGATATATATGTCTTTCAGACCAAAATCTAGCTTAAATTAAATTACTAACCGGCTTAAATTTCAAATCATACTGCTTTTAAAACTACATAGATTAGACGTATGTTATTATTTCAATGAAAATTTTTTAAAGGATAATTGTACCTATAAAGGATTTTTGGTATCCCAGTTTTCCATTAGTATGACGTGTCACTTGTAATTATTGATTTGTGAATACTTAAATTTAATAATGGAGGTGAAGTCAATTTTAGTGTTTCATAACATGCGACGCAGTTATCGTGGGATTAACATAAGTTTTTTTTTGTTCTAAGCACAGCGATGTATGAGATAAAAACAAATCAATTGATACCCATTATGAAGTAATTGTATTCAGATTTACACGAGTTTATTTTTGTAAGAAAATGTTTTTTGTTATTTCTTGTGGATCGATGTGTATAGAATCATCAGGGTTTTTTTATCTGCTGTGTAATTTCCAAAGATATAATAAAGACTTTTGACCATTGAATGTTTTTTATACAATCTCAACAAAGCCAAGTTTAATACGAAATTCTGCAGATATTTTACCAATGAGCATAAACAGGCTCCTCGATCTTTAGCTACCTTGAGACGTGAATTTAATGGAATCAATAGGACGGTTGTACCATATAGAGGCTTGAAAGATGTCCTACTGCCGTTACAAATCAAAGAAACAGGAATATAGATAAAGTAATGCAGATTNTTTTTATACAATCTCAACAAAGCCAAGTTTAATACGAAATTCTGCAGATATTTTACCAATGAGCATAAACAGGCTCCTCGATCTTTAGCTACCTTGAGACGTGAATTTAATGGAATCAATAGGACGGTTGTACCATATAGAGGCTTGAAAGATGTCCTACTGCCGTTACAAATCAAAGAAACAGGAATATAGATAAAGTAATGCAGATTTACAAAGAATTGATATCGGATAAAATCATCGTAAAAATATTGTTCGTCAATCTTCGTGTTTTTATTTACGTCACTACATGCTCTTTTATATACTAACGAGAACTGATTTGAGTTGACTAGGCCACGTAGAATGTATTTAATACGAGCTTAATTAAAAAAGTAATAATTTGGAAATAAAAACTCTCCCAATACTTACACTAAACTCAAAATTTCTTGCAATTCTGGACGTTTGACGTCACGATTCGTGAAAAATTCCGGCACAGCTGTCCTCATAGTGAAGTACATGTCCAGCTTGCGCTTGGTCTTCTCCAAGGAGAACTTACAACCTCGGAGGAAGGTCATGATGCGCTGGTCATCTGTGAAGGTAAGGGTTTTCTAATTAAATAATAGCCATCTTAAATCAAATGAACACTTTTTTTTTTCGCTTACATGGGTGGACGAGCTCACAGCCCACCTGGTGTTAAGTGGTTACTGGAGCCCATAAACATCTACAACGTAAATTCGCCACCCATCTTGAGATATAAGTTCTAAGATCTCAGTATAGTTACAATGGCTGCCCCACTCTTCAAGCCGAAACGCATTACTGCTTCACGTTAGAAATAGGCGGGGTGGTGGTATCTACCCGTGCGGACTCACAAGAGGTCCTACCACCAGTAAAAAGACTAGACTTATAGACCAGACTAGAGTTATATTCAGATCTCGTTCCTCCTCATGTGAACTGGAACGCCGAATTTCGCTCGAATGCCGAATTTCGTGTTTAATATACCGAAAGTACGTAAAAGAGACAAGAAAAAACACTGCTAGACCTAGAATGGATTTTTTTTATTGCCTTTGTAATCAGACGAGCTTACCTGATTGATTACTTAGAGACTACGTCAGCAATAACATGAGCGTAGCCTAGTAGTCGCTACCTACATCTGTCTAAATGCGCACGGTGTACTAATATCAACCTTTAGTTGCTCACCGAAGAGTTCGACTCGAACATTACTTCATAGTTTTGGCGAATCGGCAATGAATTTTTTTTCCAATGAACGAATGAAATTGATCGGCAGACCTACGTTTCTAATAAATTTTTTCCTGCCTGAGCTGAGAGCCTTGGGAGGCTATGTCAGCGTAACTTTAACGTGTAGGTGAGCTCTCAGGACTCAAACCAGAAGGCGTTGCTATCACTGCCCCTAGCAAGAGCAGTGCTTCGCCGAATCTACCACCAGATTCGAAACGCTACCCACTGAGAAAATTCGATGGGAAACTCAGTGGGCTTCTTTATGCCATTATTGTTCGCGATTTCTTATATATGCAACTGTATCTTGATAATTTCATTAGCGAGATTCAGGCATTTATCAAATATCTTATGTTCTGTGATAGATTGTGGCCTAACAACATCAGACTCCGCGAATATTCTCAGATGTCTGTAGGTTCAGATAACTACTTAACACCAGATTTGCCGAGTTTACTGATTCAAGAAAAATATACAGACTCCGACCACGAATATATGTACTATGCATTTAAATATAAATGTAAAGTCGATGCTCTCACCGAATTCATCAGGTAGATGCGGTTCCTTCTTCAGCCACTCCTTGATGTGGGCGAGGTCGGAGTCTCTGGTCTCCACGTTTTCGTTCAGCTCCTCGCGGATCTTCTGCCACATTTCACCGGCTGGCTGCTCCAGAGTCATCTTGGCTTCGTTTGGTTCTAGAAAGAGTTGTTTACAAATACTCATAAGCATGTACGGAAACAGATTGGCCACGACATATTCTTAATATCGTGATATAATTATAGAAACACTAACGACTAAAAGAAAAAAAAAATCTGCAGGTACTTTTTTGAATTCTATTCAAGATTAATTTAATGCGTAATGCAAAATTATTTATGTTGTCAAGGTACATAGATCTTGAACGAACGGTGTACAAAAATAGTATAGAAAAACAGAGCATTTTTCGTTAAATAGAAACATGTATGAAGAATATAATATATAACTTTTACAAATATGCATATTGAGGGGTGAAAGGTCACTTTAAGAAGACTTTAATATACACGACATTCATCTTTGTAATTAAAAGTGCTTTTCATTTGGTATTAGCATCGACTGTTCAATGTTTGGATTGAACTTCAATTAAATTTAATCCAATGAAATAGCCGAAGAAGTTTTTTGTTATGCTATTTGATTATTGTTTTGTTTTTCCAAATGTTAAACTTTCAATGGCTACTGTAAAGTTTGAATAATGTTGCTTAANTTTAATATACACGACATTCATCTTTGTAATTAAAAGTGCTTTTCATTTGGTATTAGCATCGACTGTTCAATGTTTGGATTGAACTTCAATTAAATTTAATCCAATGAAATAGCCGAAGAAGTTTTTTGTTATGCTATTTGATTATTGTTTTGTTTTTCCAAATGTTAAACTTTCAATGGCTACTGTAAAGTTTGAATAATGTTGCTTAAACCAAATAGCCTAATATTTCGTGATGGCATCTCTTGAATAGGCTGGAAATAAACAGAGAAGCTGAACCACACATAAGAGTTTACAACGCCCTAACTCTAGTATTTTTAGCATACGTTTTCTTTAAGACGCAGCGTTGATTTTACAGGATGTAGTGTTGTGTGCTATAATTGTCTTTTTTCTGCCTAGAAGGCGCAAATAAAATTACAATCCACCTCTTAAGTTGCTATAAGAGGCCATAGATATCAGGAAGAATATGACAATTTAAGACATAGCTGTCGTACAGTTCGAATACAACCAGCGTTCGTAACACGTCATTTCGGATCCTCCCGATCCGTTAACGGTGCTTTTAGGTACCTCAAGCACCGTCCTTGCCGAACCCATCTCTTGCGACGAAGGGTTTGGCGAGTAAACTAACTCAGAGACACAGCTCACTGAGTTTCTCGCCGAATCTTCTCAGTGGGTCGCGTTTCCCATCCGGTGGTAGATTCTGCGGAGCACTGCTCTTGTTAGGGATAATGTTAGCAACGTCAGGTTAGAGCCTCGTAAGCTCACCTACTAGCTCCGTCACACTTGCATAGTCTCTCAAGGCTACCAATTTAGCTAGAAAAAAAAGCATTCGTATGTATTTACAAGACTTAAACAGACTTAGTGTTCGTGTGACGGTACTACTATTGCATGGGGCTGGAGAAATTTCGACTAAGATATAATTAATAATCGACCTTCATATATTCGCAAACCCATAAAGTTTCCTAATACAAAATTTCATAACGCACAACCTTAGATATATGGTCGCGTGCCAGTTTCACACTCACGTACCAAACGCTTTTGAAGATATAATTGATAATATATGTTGTAATTAGCAACGTCGAGAAATTTTAATTAAGCAAAGTTTGGTGTCAATGTACGTGCGGATAGGAATATGAATCACACAATGTTTAAGCACAACCCAAAGATTTAAATACTATCCTTTAAATTCGTATACGTATTTAAGTGACAAATATAGATAGATAAGACAGCATCAACAACAATTATCAGGACAATTACTTGCCCGAAAGGCATCGGAAATATTCTTTAATATCCCTGGATATCAGCGCATATATTTAAAATTACATTTCCTTGATTTTATGTTACCTTACAATTATAGTGATAATTTTACCTCTTAATTTAAACATGAAAGTCGAAAGTTTTGTGATTATAAAATTAGTTGAATGAAGAAAAATAAACATTCTAATTCAACAGATCGAGGATAAGCACCTCCAGAGATATATTTGACACGAAATGCATAATGAATTTGCGAAATTACAAGAGTGAAATCAGCGGCGCATCAAAACCGTGACGGTTTTCGTGTTGAAAAACAAAAAAAACGAAGTGACTTAATATATTTTTTTACTCGTCTAAGCATGCTAACTTTCACCGCGCACGAGTTGTGCGTTCGCTATGTACTCCGCTCTGATTCACCAGCAGAAATCGAGCCAAAAAGTAGGAAATAAGAAGTTCCGTGCAATCAAAAATCTCCTTTATTGCTTAATACTTAACCATTGTTTTCCGAAAATTCGGGATCGGTTTATTAACCATATTTAGTTGTGAACTGATTATGATGCTGTCTGTATGAGCAACTGTTGCCTTTTATCAACTGAACTTAATTTATTAAGGATTCTTTTCTACGACAATCTGTTTTTCATTATGTCAATAATTTATATTCTTAATTCACAAACCTCTTAGACAAGTTGAATATTACTATAACAAATACATGGCTAATGATTTTTTTATATATGTGCTGCTAGCCTTGAGAGGCTATTTCAGCTTCTCCTTGACGTGTAGGTGAGCTTACGGGGCTCAAACCGGGAGTGTTGCTAACACTGGCCCTAGCAAGAGCAGTGCTTCGCAGAATCTACCACCGGATCGGAAACGCGACCCACTGAGAAGATCAGGCGAGAAACTCAGTGGGCTGTGTCTATGGGTTAATTTACTCGTCGAATGGTTCGGCGAGGACGGGGGTCGGTGCTTGAGGTACCTAATAGCACCGTTAGTGGATCAGGAGGATCCGTAATGACGTGTAGCTAATGAATAATCTCTTGTCCTAAATATGTAGAAGAGATCAAGAATATCTGCTCAATTTTTTTTACAACAAAACAGTTGCCCTAAATTTTATTTAAAAGGTAATATACAAAATACATACAAACATTATTCATAAGCTGTTTGACCATTTCAAGTATATAGTATATAGTTTACTTATTTGGGGGTGTGAAGAGTTTTTTTATGGTATTTTCAAACCAAACCAATAAATCTGCTTTCAAATAATTTGAAGTTGAAATGTCGTTCAAGCATGTTTTGGCCGCCTAGCGTCATCTGCAAATTGGGATCTCTATAGCCATCTTTGAAAACACAGATGCATATTGAATCAGTTCTTTATTTTTACGGATAGATGGCACTGTACGACAATCCTTTTAATAGATAATTTTGTTTAATAATCCATCTTTTTCTATTTCTATTGTGCTTCTAATAGCTCAATAAGGACCTGCGATTAATTAAATAATCATTTTGTTACTACACGCAATATATTAAACTGGTCATTTTACGTCCTATCCGATTTTACGATCATTTTACATTAGTTTAGGGCTCAGCTGTTAACTTTTTAATGGAAAAATTATTGTTGGCCCGGAGGCTTTTCTAGTTTCATCAGGACAGGTAGCTCGTTGCTAAAAATCCCATTAAATCCACACATGTGGTTACTGTAACGTACGGTGCCCAAACATACCGATAAAAATTCAACACAGTCCGAGAATATTGTCGAGTTAAAAACATTGTTCTGTGTGTGCTTAGTGCGAGTTTTTTTACTTTCTCGATAGCGTAAAAGTTGGCCCAATTTTTTGGGCAGTTAGAACAGCGCCCCTAGCGGCAAACGTAGGCATTTTTTCCTACCTGTGCTGACAGCCTTGAGAGGCTATTTCAGCTTCGCCCTAACATGTAGGTGAGCTCACGGGGCTCAAACCAGAGTGTTAAATCGGTAGACAAACGATTCCAGTCCATACAAATGAGCTAACTTTTACGCTATCGAGAACGTTAAAAAACTCGCACTAAGCACACTGATTTAATTAAAGAGAAAAAAAAGAAAAAACTGAACATGTAACGTAATACGATGGTGGTAGGACCTCTTGGGAGTCCGCACGGGTAGGTATCACCACCCCGCCTATTTCCATTGTGACGCAGTAATGCGTTTCGGTTTGAAGGGTGGGGTAGCCGTTGTAACTATACTGAGACCTTAGAACTTATATTTCGAGGTGGGTGGCGCATTTACGTTGTAGATGTCTATGGGCTCCAGTAACCACTTAACACCAGGTGGGCTGTGAGTTCGTCCACCCATCTAAGCAATAAAAAATAAAAAAATTAACTCACAAAACCGTATTAAGTTACTGAGATCACTTTCCAAATACAAATTGCTTTATGCTGTCGGCTAACGGTGGTTTTTGTACCGCTATACAAAACTAAGTACTTTCGTGGTAATGACCATTGGAAGTCACGTTCGATGAGTTTTGCTTCATTTGTCTTCTTTGAAATGCTCGCAAGAACGTAATTGATGGATGGAAAAATGATTTTATTGTGTCGTGTTTTGTTTGAAACATTAATAACTGTTATTGTTGGATGGTTAGTGACTTCCAATGAATAAAACATAAAGAAGAGTTCTTTAACACTTGCAACGTCGAAATTATTTTTTATGAAAAAGAAAACATAGCACTTTTTGAAGTGCGAAGTAATAATTTAAAAAAAAGAAAAATAATAAATTTTGAGACTTATTGTTTTCCATATATATTAAGCAATATTTGATCTTATTTTTAATGAAATGAAGCCTAAAAATCGAAACGCACTACTACTTCACGGCAGAAATAAGCGGGGCGGTGGTACCTACCCGTGCGGACTCATAAGAGGTCCTACCACCAGTAAAACCTGCCTGTTCGAATGCCTTAGGAAAATAAACAAGAAAATTTGGTAAGTCAGTACGGTATATTGAAATGCACTTAAAATTGATTGATGATGATCCCTAAAAGAAATCATATAGAGGTGACGCGTTATAATATTTTTGGAAATTTTAATTCGTAATATCGATTGAAATTTAATACTAGAGAAGAGAAAACCTGAAGTTCTAAAATACTTAGGTTTCATTTTCAATTGTTAAAGCGTGCTTAAAACATAACATTTTATGAACTTCAATTATTATTAAGTACATAATATGTGAAATAATAAAACTTCCATCTACAAGAAAAGTTGGTTATAGCTCCATCTATATTTCGACTTAAGAACTAAGCTTACCAAAAATCCCAAATACACTACTAAATACATACACCTCACGAAATATTAAAAATAAAAGAGATTCACCTCTGTACTCAAATATTAAGTCACTAGCCAAAGTCTGAACAACGTATACACTGGCACTTGGACGCAACGTGTTTGCAGATTGAAAGGCACAATACGATATATTTTTTGGAATAAAGTATTTGAAAATAACGACTTAGTTAAGACGGCGCGAAATGGCGCGCTGGAATGGCTTTCCGTACATGAAGTGCGGTCTTTTTATGATTACGTTACGCTGTTTGAACACGGCTGCAAGTTAAGTAGGGGGAGAATAGGGGTGTGGGATAATGTAACCGACTTTTNTTTTTTTTTTCCTACCTATGCTGATAGCCTTGAGAGGCTATTTCAGCTTCACCCGAACGCTTGTAGGTGAGCTTACGGGGCTCAACCGGAGAGTTGCTAACACTGACCCTAGCAAGAGCAGTGCTTCGCAGAATCTGCCACCGGATCGGAAACGCGACCCACTGAGAAGATCCGGCGAGAAACTCAGTGGGCTGTGTCTATGGGTTAGTTCGCTCGTCGAGCCCTTCGTCGCAAGCGACGGGTTCGACGAGGACGGTGATGTTACCGATGAAGACAGCATGAAAATTTTAGAGTTCAATAATTCGGTCCCTAATAAGATATGCTGCGTAGTGTGTGTAAGGGCGGTGATTGATCGAACCTTATCCGCCTGTATCAGGTGTTACTCTAAATACCAATGTTTCGGGAAGATAGAAAGAGAAAATACCGAAGTCATTATGAAAAGTCAAGTCAAGGCTTAACCAATGAATTCAAGAGAAACGTATACATTCTTAGGTAAATAAAACTTTCAAATTACACAAAAAAATATGAGTTATGTTTTTAAGATGTCATTCGGAAAGGTACTTAATGTGCCAATTTTTGGCGATCTTCAAAATATTCTAAGTAGCATTTTTTTTATTGCTTATATGGGTGGACGAGCTCACAGCCCACCTGGTGTTAATTGGTTACTGGAGTCCATAGACATCTACAACGTAAATGCGCCACCCACCTTGAGATATAAGTTTTAAGATCTCAGTATAGTTACAACGGCTGCCCCACCCTTCAAACCGAAACGCATTACTGCTTCACGGCAGAAATAGGCAGGGCGGTGGTACCTACCCGCGCGGACTCACAAGAGGTCCTACCACCAGTAAACACGAAAAAAGGTATTCTCTTTACCCGCAAAAACTCACGACTTCAAATATTAATAAAATTATATTTTGTCTTTTGTGTGTATTTGTGAAATTAAAATTAATCCAATTTTTACGGTTTCATCTCTCGTTAATTATTTACGAAATTTCGAATGTGTTACAGTTCTCGTGGTCACGGACGACTGTCCGTAACAGTAATCTTGATTGTATTGACCACTCGCGAAAACCGCAGTAAATACTTTGAACTGCTTCAACATTACTGCATAGTATAAAACAAAGTCGCTTTCTCTGTCCCTATATCCCTATGTATGCTTATATCTTTAAAACTACGCAACGGATTTTGATGCGTTTTTTTTAATAGATAGAGTGATTGAAGAGGAAGGTTTATATGTATAATAGTGGAGAAATCTCTATATAAAAAAATGAATTGCTGTTCGTTAGTCTCGCTTAAACTCGAGAACGGCTAGACCGATTTGACTAATTTTGGTCTTGAATTATTCGTGGAAGTCCAGGGAAGATTTAAAAGGTGAGAAAATATAAAAAAAGCTCGGAATTATATAAAATACAAACAATTTTGTTTTTCCTTTGATGTGTCCCCTTGATGTATTTATCGATTGAGGCACTACGAAGTCTGCCGGGTCAGCTAGTCAATAATAAATTACAGTTTCCGAAGCCGAACGAGGGCGGGTCGCTAGTAAAGTATAAAATTATAAGAGAAAAAAAATCGAAAATAATTAATTTGTGTCAAACAAAATCGGTTTCAATTTTTTTTTAATGTATCTATTTCGATTAGCTCTTCAGACGTTTGAGTATGATATGGGATTTTCAGATTTATGTTAAGATCGGTGTTTGGACGCGAAACTCATTTAAAATCGCGATTCCACAGCGCTTTCCCCGCTTATCGCTGACAACAATACCGATGCTCGGCTTCATTCGCTGAAACTGATTTACAGTTAGCACTACGATGAAACTACAGCTCATGTTAATATAGCGATATCATTTAGTTTTCATGAACAATAAAAGTTATTCTTTTAATCAACATAGAAATTAACTAGGGGATGTTGTGACGTTACAGGGTAAGGTACGTTTTTATTTAGGACAATACGATTAGGATAAGCTATGTGCCCACATTATCCATACCTGCCTTGTCTAGTTACGCCAATATAATAATACGTTCTTATCCCAAATTCGGATTCCGAAGCCTTTCCCGCCTGGGCAGTTTCGTTTGATGATTCGGCACTGTATTTGTGTGCGAATATTCATTGTCACCACCCATGAATAACCTATACTTAGCACTAGCTAGGTAGGTCATTAATAAGAATGTGTCATCATCATCATTCCCCTGCCCTTCTCCCAGTTACCTGGGGTCGGCGCAACATGTTTTCTCCTTCCATACTCCTCTATCATATACCATTTCTTCGCTCACTCCCCTCTTACCCTTATCGTCTTTCACGCAATCCATCCGTTTCTTCTTAAGATAAACATTTTCTTACCAACCTCATTTTCATTTCGCCTCATCACATGTCCATACCATCCCGAACGCGCACTTCTCAGCTTCTCTGTCACAGGTGCCACTTTCAAACTTCCTCTAACATATTCATTCCGTATTCTATTCATTCTCGTTACGCCACACATCCATCGCAACATTCGCATCTCTGCTGCATGCAATCGCCTTTCATCCGCCACTTTAGAAGAATGTGTCAAAGAAGACATATTCTTCCCACCCAACCCAACTGTGCTACTAGGTTTCAAAATATCTAATATAGTGTTTTCATCGGTATTCGCGGATTATGGTTCAATCTCGCTAAGTTCTTTTATATCTGATGTTAATAACACTATTTGTTGCATTATACATACTCATACAAGGTTCAATGACCTGTCCGTCAGACTTTCTGTTGTCATTAACGTGTGCACATTCTCTCTTCATCAGTACTGCAGTGTACATACATCAAAATTAATGCCATGTAGTTTATATTACTTTTGTTTTAATATTTAATTGGACATTCTCGAATCGTGGGCATAATCAAAGCTACATGAAAATTAAAATCCAACTCATTAAACTTCTCGTTGCTAGTAATTTGAATTTCGAGCTGTTTTTAGTTATTTCGAAAGAAGAAACGTATCTATACGGTATACTTAATTAGATCTTATCTATATATTAACACGTGAAGCAAAAGTGTTGGATCCCTTTTTACGAAAATTGCGGGGACGGAGGAGTATGAAATTTCCCACACTTATAGAGAATATAAAGTAGGAATGCAGAATGTTAATATTTTTAACTAATTATGCATAAAAAATTCATTAATTCAATAAAAAAAAACATCACATACACGCACAGATACTGTTTGTTTATTGTCAAACTTTTCTTATTGCTTATAATCTGTAGTCTATATATAGTAGTTAGATATTTATACTACGGTGATTTAAATAATTTTAATTTCTTAGAACTCTCAGATTTTTTTTATGGTTATTTCCCTACCCTCTTCAGTGGTAGCCTAAAAGGCTATTCCAGCTATGTCCGGACGAGTAGGTGAGGCTCAACCTGAGAGAGTTTGCTAACACTAGCCCTAGCTAGAGCAGTGCCTAGAGCAGTGCTTCGCAGAATCTACAGCCGGATCGGAATCGCGACCCACAGGGAAGATCCGGCGAGAAACACAGTGGGCTAGCCCAAAGGACTATTCCAGCTACGATCGGACAGGGAGACACCATTAAATTTTCTATACAAGATTAATCGCGAGATTGTCTATTTTTTTATTGCTTAGATATATTTTTTTGAAAATTATAACAATGACTGTGCTATATTAATCTGAACTTAATATATATTTTCAAATTATATATTTTTTGAACATAATACATACATAATACAATACATATATTCGTTATTTTTTATTGCTTAGGTGGGTAAACGAGCTCACAGCCCACCTGATGTTAATAAGTTACCAGAGCCCATAGACATTTACCACGTAAACATCGCCACCCACCTAAAGCCTATAATCCCGTTGTAGCTGAATCGCTAATCGCTGACAAAATAACTGACGCCCGAATTGTCTAAGAAGTCACACGTCACAATGCGGTCGTAGAGATCTCAGTAAATGTGTACCAGTGTAATTTGATGATAACGATCTTGTTGAACGACTCTAGATCTGAGATTACGGAAAAATATAATAAATTTACTTTGGCAACACTAAAAAGGCTGCTTTAACAATAATATTAAATATAGAACTGATATTTCTGCTGTATATGATCGAAGTTTGTTTGATTGAGCAAAGTCGTTGTCGGACACTAAGGGTACTTTAGACACCCCCAGGGAACAATGTAGAGGGTGAAGAAATGACGTCTCAAAATGCTCTATTGAAGAACGTAGTGATTCTGGGTAATAGAGATGAACTCTACTCAAGTGACAGGTGAGGTTAAAAGACGAGGACAACCGAAACTATGTATATATACCTACAAATACGAATATTTGAACGATACATAAATCAAAATAATAAGTTCAAGTGACTGATGGCAGGAGGTTCTGTGAGTCCGCATGGGTAGGTATCACCACTCTGCCTATTTCTGCCGTGAAGCAGTAATGCGTTTCGGTTTGAAGGGTGGGGTAGCCGTTGTACTGTAAAAACGGAGACCTTAGAACTCATATCTCAAGGTAGGTGACGGCATTTACTTTGTAGATGTCTATGGGCTCCGGTAACCACTTAACATCGGGTGGGCCATGAGCTCGTCTACCCACCTAAGGATAATAAAAAAAACTTCAGATGAATATAGCACAGTCATTGTTATAATGTTGAAATAAAGAAATAATTCCTGGACATATGTGCATGTTTGGATTGTAAACGGAAATATGTATAATGTAAGCGGTTCGTAATATTCCCGTTCACTCAATAAACGCAGAACAAAAGACATAAACGCGTCCGTACATACACATCAACGATCTGTCCGAAGCATATTTTACACTTTCTAAATAATAAAAACGTAATTTCAGTTTCACGTTGAGCTTTCACGCGAAGCCGTTTTAGGCTCTCTCTCTCTTTCTCTCGGCAATTTAAGATTACTCTTGAATTTTTTTGTCGATTCTCCACGAAATAAAATTTATATGAAATAAATTTTATTCGTCTTTTTTTATTTTTTGCTTCTTTACTAGAACCAAATATACAATCAAGTGTTTAAGTCAGGTTATATTCACAACGATTACTATAGGAATATCTAATTGTTTTATAATAATTTATTATGTAAATGTTTGGGGATTTTTATTCATCATCATCATAATCAGCCTGTGGCAGTCCACTGCTGGACATAGGCCTCCCCCAAAGCTCGCCACTGAACCCGATCTTCGGTTCTACGCATCCAGTTACTGCCAGCTGCCTTGCACAGGTCGTCGCTCCATCTAGCAGGATTTTTATTCCATTGCTTTATATTATAATAATGCCCACTGTAGCCGTGGATAAGGTCCAACGTGAACGCCACCCTCCAGTTTAAGACATAAAAAAACACCTAAAGTTTAATATAGAATATGGTTCGTGCCTGGGACCTGGAGTTCTCTTTAGCGTGAGAATGAAAAATCAAGTTGAACAAACCGCCACATCTCAAGACACCGTTAGTTTTTTTCTGTGTAAAAAGAAACGTAAATGTCAAGTTTTTTTTTTAATGTAGAAAATTAGCTTGTAGTTTTGGAATAATATTCAAATATTGACAAATAAGTGTTAATAAGGTGAAGTTCTGTGAGCAACTTCTTTATAATTGTCTGTGCGAACTAATATGTCGCGAGTCCTTAGATACGCTGTCAAGGTATAATGTTAATTTAAAATTATAAAATATATAGGCTAAACGGTTTCTAATTATGCACGTCCCAACAGGTTTAACGGGTGGTAGGACCATTTGAGAGTCCGCGCGGGTAGGTACCACCACCCTGCTTATTTCTGCCGTGAAGCAGTAATGCGTTTCGGTTCAAAGGGTGGGGTAGCCGTTGTAACTATACTGAGACCTTAGAACTTATATCTCGAGGTGGGTGGCGCATTTACGTTGTAGATGTCTATGGGCTCCAGTAACCACTTCACATCAGGTGGGCTGTGAGCTCGTCCATACATCTAAGCAATAAAAAAAAAAGCCGTATTAGTAGTTTTAATTATACTGATACCTATGCTTTGCCCATAGGCACAGTGATGTGACTACCGTCTAATCAGACATGGCTAATTATAAAGGATGTATCAGGTATCCACTTAACACAAGTTGGTTGGAGATCACTCTCTCATCTAGAGTAATAAAATAATACTAAACTTATGACTTCTTCGGAGCAAGTATAGTCATAATGGAGGCGTGGCCATACAAGTTTTTGATATTGAGTAAAGAGCGCGGAAGACTCGCATTAGCTCTCGGTAACAATAGCTCTCAGATTTAAATCCGAATTCAAAATTTGTTTGAAGTTTGAAGAGTGTTAAAAATACATTAAAATTTCAAAGCTTTATAGCTCTGTCGAAACGATTAGATATTACAGATTACGAAACACGTAACCGCGCTGTTTCGACAGTCATATTACGCACAAAGAGTATCTATGTAAGCGCCTATACATACAATGTACGTGTCGTCGTGTGGCCTAACGAATAGGACGGCCGGTGTGTCAAGCGATGCGACTATGCCGGGGTTCAAATCTCGCACTCAATAAACATTTTTTTTTGATAAACATTGGATTACTTAATCATGTTCTTTTTAATAGGCTTTTATTAGCTTCAGACGTATGTATGTACCAGATTCTTTGAACATGATTTTGACCCCCTTCAAAACGTTGGATTAACTCGAAATTTGGTATACTTATTAAGGGGAAAAAAATTGAAATACAACTAAAAAAAAGAAAAACAAATAATAGTTTAACAAACCTAAAAAAATACGCTTTTATAGAAAATCCTTTTTTTACAATAAAATCATTTTTTCTTACAATATTTTTAATTCAAATTTATTTTCTATTTTTTAGTGGGATTTTCTATAAAAGCATATATTTTTTAGTTTTTTTAAACTATTATTTATTCGATATTATTATATTGAACATACAGTCCATCTGATGCTTAGTAATCTCAGTCTTTTTTTTTCCTACTTAATTTGGTAGCCTAAGGGCTTATTTCAACTTCTCGCGGATGGGTATGGGCATGGTACGGGACAGACCGAGAGAGTTTGGTAACACTATATAGATTCAGTAAGAGCAGTGCTTCGCAGAATCTACCACCGGATTGGAGACGCAACACACTGAGATCCGGCAAGAAAATCAATGGGAGTAATGTGTTTGAAGGTAAATAACTTTAGATAGTATAAAACTATTGGAACTATCGTATACCTAGATTTTGGAGGTTTGCGATAAAAAAAGAACATGCACTAGCGACAAAAAGGTCGGCTACTCATAATCGTTTTAAGATGACAATGTGATAATACGAGTTTATAGTTAGTTGTAGACAATCGTATGCATCATAAAATATGTTGTTACCGTTTTTCTGAACATGTGCACGCCTAATCTGAATTTCAGTTTTCTTTTTTGAACCATATTAATAATGTTTTAATGCAAAATTAAAATTATGATTACTCATCTTTATTCTAAATTGATAATATACATCTTTTTTTTAGATTGCGACATGTAATAGCGTTTTGTGTTTAGACGCATTTTGTCTGCCAATGCTCTTACAATTGAGAATTCCACTGACGTCATTCAGCGGGAAGCTAATGACCGCGACTCGTGAGTCATCGTGTGGTCTGACTTCCCCCACCTACGAGCAATGTTTGTTTTCAATTCACAAATTAGTTTCGAGAAAAAAAATGCTAATTTTATGACGTTGATGACTTTTGATATTACAGCGATAAGAACGTTTCAAATCTCAGACTATATATTACCTAAAAGGCTTATAATTCCTAGCGTAATTGACGCACCAGTTAATGAATATCAATCTGTAAGGTTTTGCAGTGTTATATACACTGATAGTTGAGACGAGGGAGCTAAATTAGGTAAGTTAAGATTTTAAGCTAATAAAAAATCTAAGTCAGTAAAAAATTAATAATCCACAAAATTAATAAATTAATAATTTATAGTAATAAACTATTAATTCTGCTACTTCAGCAGATATCGTCGAAGTAAAACAACTTTACTCGTACAACAATGAACACAGAGCGAGCTGCCATTTTAAAGTACATCTATCTGTATTGATGTCTATCATTATCATTTTCTTGCAGCGTTCGAACACGGACCGAAGCCGAAATTACCGTTCGCAAAAAAAAATCATGCATTGAATTTTTTTGTCGTCAACTTGAATGTCAGTTTGCAGCGGTTTTCCAGACTTATTTTTGTTACCTTACCAATAAAATACTACTTGTAACAATGTTCTTTAAGCAGACAACTTACTTAAAAAAATATGTGTGGTGTCGTGGGACACCGGATAGGAACGAAGTTCCTTATTATAAAAGAATGAATTTTAAGTTATATTCGTGGTATAAAGAAAATAATTTTTTATTATGATTTTTTTATTGATAAAAAAAAACTACAAATTCATCAACTTTATTTTATTCACAATGATTTATAAAAAAATTATAATATTAATATACAAAGAAACAGCAATTTATATGAATAATAATAATAATAATAACCGTCATCACGTAGACTATACATTAGACACTGTATAGCCGTCATACTAAGACTATACATAAATAATAAAAATCTTACATTACGGACGTTTTTTCCCGCTTAGGGTACCCCTCCGCATCGTCCCATAAAGAAATTCGTTCCAACAACTTTTACGGCTCAATCTCGCGTTTACTTATTTTTATCAATATTATTTCCTACGTTTCGAATAATTTACAGTATTCGTGGTCGTTATAACAATAAAAGGCGCAAATTAAGCCGTAAAAATAGTTTTAATTATTTTTATGGCTCGCAAAAAACGGTAGAAATTACTTTATTGGCGCTTCAATTTCGAATTATGCGTTTGGTTGGATGTAACAAATACGAGAATTTAAGAGTCTGCCTACATATTTCCCGAAGCAGTCATACGTGCCAACTGGAAGGACCTCAGGGCGAATTACTTTTAATTAAATAATATTTTTTTATTTTTTTTTATTTTTTGTTGTTGTTAATGCACTGTCGATTGCACCTATAATTGAGGTGACATCTGCCATGAACTTTTGTCAATTTGTCAATGTTTTGTATTGATGATTACATACTTTGTTGGTGCAGCTTAATAAATAAATAAATAAAATAAAAATCACGTTACCCGGGCATGAGTTCTCTAGCATTATTGGGCAGAGGTGATACAATAAGTAGCATCACTTGGTTTGTGGTGACCATGGCACTCTCTATCGGCAACTCAGTCTTCATATACTTCCTCTTTGCACCTTGGTTCAACTTTCTTGCCTTTTTTTTCTTCCTTATACAACAACTACTAACCTAATTACACTAATATGTACCATACCTTTGCTCCATTACTCAGATTGCTGCGACGGTATGACACAATAACTTATTCTAATGATCACTATCTACCCTATACTTTTAAGGTAATTAACTATAAATGTAAACAAAGCTACCGAGAGAGCCCGCCACCGGCTACCAGAGCCCATCCCACCCTCCAGAATAAGGATTCGGCCATCCACTTGGGGGCTCAAAGGTGGTCGAATTATGAGGGTGGGGGAATAGCAAAGTTTCGCGAGAGCATTCGCTTGTGCGTTCTCGTACCGCTCCGGTTTGACCACTTACCGCATCATAGTATCATAGTTGGGGGATCTAAAGAGCCTGAAAAGGTAGACAGCTGTTATATGTCGGAGACGGTCAATAATTTGGTAGCTAAACGAAACACAGCACGGTTCCCGAGAGATGGCAGCACTATCGCGATACCGTCGGAACTCTGCTAACTTCGTGCTACGACAGAATCTAGCCGATGGAGGCGCATAGACGCCGTTACACACTTACCAACCAGCCTTCTTGAAGAGCGGTGCCTCCGTCCTAAGAACTGTCATTCGTTTTCCTTTGCCAACGTCAAGAGAAGATTTCTAAATTGTTCTAAGATAACAAACGTGATTGGTGTACTTAATATTTATCTTAGCTCGATCACCCTATTCGCCCCTATGATGTTTGACGATGCTTTTAATAATTGCGGTTTCTCCGACATATAACTGAAATTATGATCTCATATATGAGAATGAGTCGCCTTTTCGTTGTAAAGTCTATGAGCCACGATAAGCACATAAGACTTAAGATTAGATATGTTTTATTGTAAATTTTCACTCTGAAAATCAACACGGTCTCTGATACCGAATTATTATTCAAGAATTTCGCAAAATACCACTTTGTTTAGGTTTAATTAATGAAATTAACCAACCGCACATGTAGCGGACTAGTAATTAGTAAGTAACGCTGATATTAATTAGTGTACGTAACGGTGAAATTGAGCTAGAACCGTGGCGAGATTTTTCGTATTATTTATTTTTTACTTGTGATGCTCGGTTGCGCTTCGCCATGACTGTTGCTACATTTAATATAAAATATACTAGCTTTTTTTACCATTAACAAGCGCCATCTGTTATTCGTAAATGGTAATCTATAAGTATACTAATATTATAAAGAGGAAAGATTTGTTTGTTTTTTGTATTGAATAGGCTCCGAAACTACCAAGCCGATTTGAAAAATTCTTTCACTCTTTGGAAGCTACACTATTCCCGAGTGACATAGGCTATAATATTTTTTGAAAAGAATTAGGGATCCTTTTTAAAACTCCAATAATGTAACCCAAGGTGTAAAAAAAGTATCTAAAATATTCTTTACATCGCGTGCCTTGCGAAAACTATTGATGATAGAATAAAATAATGTACTACGACTTTGTGGAACATATTATTATTTACAAAAAGTGTCACGACAGCATATGTCTAACTATTATAGTTATGCTGCAACAGCTGTTCTTTTATTTAAAAAATAAAACCATGTCAAATATCGTTGAAGTTTTTGTTAAAGTCCCGAGCGCAGCCGGAGCGGGACGCTAGTCAACAATAACCACATACAGTTTGATCTACATCGGATAAATAACTCGTGAACTTAACACGAATTAACAAATTCATTAATTTATATTTTTTTACGTGATTAAAACCAGTCTTATTTAATTTTCTTTCTTAGCTTATAACGCAAAAAATATTTGTATTTGTAAATAGTTCGTCACGAATATGATTGTAGCTTAGTATAATTCAATCGTAATTTAATATTTTTCGAACGTTATTACAGATTCTGGTTTCTTTCTCTACAAAGCAATGCACATACATAAATTTTATTTCAATAATATAGAAAATTTCAAAATCACATCACGAATTTTGAAGTTTTTAAATGGTGGACTGGAAACGCCTTGGAAATAAGGACATTAGATTCACGAAGCATGAAATTTCTACACTTTTACTGCCACTTTTGCGGGTTTTAGGCACATAAATCCAAACATACGAACTAGCTCATTTATTATTTTGGTGTAGATTCAATCATATTCTTTGTTTTTGCCGTAAAGTCATACGATCCTGTCGAAAGGGTGGCCCACCCGTTTTTATAATACTATTAGCTTACCCGAGAGACGTTGTTCCGTACACATATTAATTCAGAAAATTTCATACTTTTTTTTAAATAATATTAATATTATTTTGTTTTTGTAGTGGCCTGAATTATGGATTTAAACTATTCTTTAATCCATGCGAAAACACACAAAAAATTCATCAAAATCACGCAGTCAGAAGAACTGTATATCGACGCTTGAAAGCCAAACGTGACTAAGTGACAATGCGTGAACTTTACAGTAGACTAATTTAAAGTTGAAATACCTGAAAACAAAATTTATTTTAACGAATCCACCTGTAGTAGAATCTAGCTAGTAGCTGTAGGATTGAAATGATTTTAATAGACCTAGAAATATATATTTTTTTGCGCATCGAATATGGTTATTGCCTATCATTTATGTACAAAGCAGTTATTGTCGCTTAGTCACTTTTGCCTTTCAAGCGTCGATATACATAATAATATATTAAAATAAAATTAAGACTTTGGCGACGAAATTCATGTTTTGACATCCTTGGCTAGCACTGCATAGGTAGAAATCATTTGTTAACTATAGACCTTCTCCCAGAGTAAATTCCTTGACAGCCGTGTCTGTGTGGCACATACTTAGAAAGATATTTCGCGAACCATCGTAGCGAATATTTTTAATTGTCTGATATTTCATTAGAAAGTCTTGTAGTTTTTATCGCGAAAAAAAGCATTTGAAAAATAAATTCTATTTTCAAATTCATAATTTCCAAATTTCTTTGAGGGCTTTTGACTACCTATCGTGGCGTATTTTTTTTTAATTTATTTGATTATAGTGATTTTAGATACTACAACTGGCGCGACCTAATTGAAAAAGCGTGGGACGTACTGTTTCACTATGGAATTCCTTGATGAATGTATGTATACATTTACTATTTCTATTTTCTATTTCTATTAATATTTTGTATTTCTGCCTTGAGGCAGTAATGCGTTTTGGTTTGAAGAGTGGGGTAGCCATTGTAACTATATTGAGACCTTAGAACTCATATCTCAGGGTGGGTGGCGCATTTACGTTGTAGATGTCTATGAGCTCCAGTAACCACTTAATACCAGGTGGGCTGTGAGCTCGTCCACCCATGTAAGCAATAAAAAAAAAGACGTGTGGCACTCGGAGACTGCCGCGGTAAAGATATTACCCACGGTGCTACCCACGAAATTATATCACATATTTTGATAGTACATAAATCGGTGTTTAGACTACTTACTTTAAACACTACACAAGGGCAACGTGTAAATGTGTTGAACGCAAGCTACATAGTAGTACATAGTGTAGTCGTAGTGAGGGGTGGAAGGTTTTTTTCGTTACGGAATTTCATGATTCCGCTCAAGGCCCGCAATAAAATCTATATCATAGCTTAAAAAGTAGAAACTGTATGCGTACTAGAAGGTCTAAGCTCCAGGATATGAGAACACGGAGCATCTGACCTTCTCTTAAAATCACTAAGAGTGCTTAAAATTGTTTGCTTCAAACATTTTTGGGTCAGACAGAAAAGGCATCGAGACGAGAGACGAGCTGAATTGTTTTTAGGTCATTGAATTTCAGCAATTGAGTTAAAGTTAAATACAACAGTAGGGTAATATTTTGTATGCTCTTATGAACAGAAATTTCTATCTGCTATCTACCTGTGTTACTGCCTATTCCGCTACAAATCAACTCAAACATCAAATAGCTTGTGATGAAACTTATTTGTTACTGTCAAAGTTTTTTTTTTAATTTTTTTTATTGCTTAAATGGGTGGACGAGCTCACAACCTGGTGTTAAGTGGTTACTGGAGCCCATAGCCATCTACAACGTAAATGCGCCACCCACCTTGAGACATAAGTTCTAAGGTCTCACGTATAGTTACAACGGCTGCCCCACCCTTCAAACTGAAACGCATTACTGCTTCACGGCAGAAATAAGCAGGGTGATGGTACCTACCCGCGCGGATTCTCAAGAGGTCCTACCGCCAGTAAAGATAGCCGATAGTCGAATACAAAAGCGACGTAAATTGCTATTTCGATTTAAAAGAAACACAACGTGTATGACTGCCGCAGGCTGATGATGATGAATGCCCAGCAGTGAACTGCCGCAGGCTGATGATGATGACAACGTGTATGTTGCTTCGAGAACATAGATTATGCATATGATTTGTGATTGTGATTGTGATTTCTCATTTTGTAACATAACGTACAATTCAGAAAATCATTCACAGAAATAAATTTATTTATTGATGATTTTTAGTTCTAACCATATAACTACACCCTGTATATCGACGCTTGAAAGGCAAACGTATGTGCCCTGTGTCACTGTAGCAGAAGTTTTTTACGGCGTGTACAGTAAAAAGTTTTAATAATAAATTATCTTAATTTATTTTTATTTATTTAATAATTAATCAAAATTAATCTTTTCTCAAAAAAAGTGTTTTCTCAAATTTAATCTAGATTTAATTTCAAATAAAAAGCATACTGTTATTCATAAATGTATTAGAATTTTTATTACGTAGGTACTTAATAAAAAAAAATGAACATTTAAAAAAATAAAACACTACGTCTAGAAACGTATGATAATGAGTATTACGTTTTAACTTCTTATTTAAATTAACTGTGAAACTTATATAAAACTTCGAAGTTGAGACGACATTGATAAAACGAAATATGTAATTGATTTGAAACAAAATATAGAAGATAATAAATTAACGTCATATTCAAACTGTCTTTGTTTATTAAGGCTCTTTTGATTCGTTCATATGCTTATTATTGCATAGTTATTAATACATTCCGGTATGCTATTAAAAAGTAATGTCATTGCGATTTCATGTTATGTCTAAAATTTGTCGGCCACTTTTCAATAAAGTCCCATAGATACAACAGAGTTTCTAGCCGGATTCAGTTTGTCGCAATTCCGATCCGGTGGTAGATTCTGTGATGCACTGCTCTTGGTAGGGTTCGTGTTAGCAAGTCCTAAGTTGAGCCCCATGAGCTCACCTACCAAGCCGTGCGTAGTTGAAACAGCTATTTAGGCTACAAATTTTAGGTTAGGAAGGGAAAAAAATCAATAAATTTTAAAGCAGTAAACTGATTATTTTAATTTATAATTCAAATTTTATATTAGTATTTCTATCCAAGCCTAGCCTATCACCACCACTGACTGACTACAGCGGTCAAAGTAACGATTGAGTGGTGGGTGTGAAGAATCTTCCGGAACGATCGGCTGCCATTAAATTTGAATCTAAACTCAATTTCTTCAGTAAGCCATTTCCAAACATGTCTTTCCCAAAGCTGTCAAACCCAATTAACATTTCTGTATAGTCGATCGTATTACCGAAGCGGGTGCGAAACACAGACCGTCACTAGGTATAAGCTAATCTGTTCGTTTTAAATCGCTCAGCGAGTCGAACGGGCTTAAGCCGAAGTATTTGGGTGACTCGTATAGCCATGAAGATGCATCAAGCAAGCTGCTCAAATATCGCATCGGTCACCTAAGCTACATAACCAATATAGAGGGAATCGTGTACCGGCAAGTCCTTTTTTTTTCCTACCTATGCTGATATCCTTGAGAAGCTATATCAGCGTTACCCTAGCGGGTAGATGAGCTCTCAGGGCTCAAAATGGAAATGTTGTTAACACTGGCCCTAACAACAGCAGTGCTTCTCAGAATCTACCACTGGATCAGAAACGCGACCCACCGAGAATATCCGGCGAGAAACTCAGTGGGCTAGGGCAAGTCCAGTGTAAGGCAAGGCACTCTCTATCGACTCTCAGGTACGAATGCAGAAGGCGGACAATCATTCAGCCTCACGCACTATGAATCAACCTTATCCATCAGTGCCGGGACACGAGCTGATAATGACGAAAGGTTCTTATTTATTATATTGTACACGTCAATTTCAAAGTAACTCCTCTAAATCAATTTTAGAATCAAATCATCTTTATTTTATAAATCTTATCGTATAAAAGCGAACAATATTTAATACAATTTACAAGCTAATCATGATTTACTCTTCCCTGGCCTGTCCGTTTTTGCTTTTAGCGTTCTGTACGCCCCGTGAAGTCCTTCGTCTAAATCGTCGCGCTGGTTCAACGACCTGCAGGAGTGGGTTCTGGTGATCATGTCGTATGAGCCGATGTTACTCCTCAACGTTCTCATGGCGCTACGTTGGCGGCGCGTCCGTAGTTCCGGCCTCAATTCGGTATCGTAAAATTTTCTTTCTTCCGTTTCCAGCCATTTCGAATTGGTTAGCAACTTTTTTGTCCATTGATCTGTAAGTTGTTTTTAATTGTTTATCCAAAACTGTAATTTCAACTGTAAATGTTGTCAGGTTTAAAAATGCTTCAATGCTACGGAAATATGAAGTAATATAAAAATATGTTTTTTTTTGTTGGTTTTGTAGTTATGGTTATTTTACTATTGTATTTGATTGATTTGGTTAAATATATGTCTATTTTTTTATGACTTTTATTAGATGTTCAGTTGAGTGAATTTTTATTTCAAGCGTTTGTTTTTTTTTTTCATATTTTTTACATTCCTCGAGCATAAATTGTATTGTTATGAATGCTGTGTTTTCCTTTAATTGAGGTAGTACGAATCATCCACCCTAAGGATCTTAAGTGTCGAGTTTATATACAGGGTGTGTAATTTCTGAAACCGGATTCTTTGTTTCATTTATCATATACTGTATATAATGACTCTTGGCACGATATCACAAAATAGTGGCTCAACAAAAAAAATCCATTTCAAAAGACGCAGCGAAAACTACTATTTTGAGTACTGATTCATTGTAATTTACCTTCGATTCTTAAGTGTGAAAGCTCAAATTTCCACCAAATTACTACTATCGTATCTCGAGACTATAACTAAATTAGATATGAGCAATAAATGCTGATAGTAGGACCTCTTGTGAGTCCACGCGGGTAGGTACCACCACCCTGCCTATTTCTGCCGTGAAGCAGTAATTCGTTTCGGTTTGAAGGATGGGACAGCCGTTGTAACTATACTGAGATCTTAGATCATATCTCAAGGTAGCAGGCGCATTTACGTTGTAAATGTCTATGGGCTCCAGTAACCACTTAACACCAGGTGTTCGGAACCGCAGTAAAAAGTTTAGTTGCAAAGCAACAACTGTCATTTATATTTTTATAATTTTTAATTTTGTTTCAAAAGTTATAATTAATAAACTGTCAGCCACGAAAGTTGCATCATAATTTTATTTTATTGTAAAATCTTCCTCCTCACAAACCCAAAGTATATCTAAATAAGAAAGCGTCTGCTACACCAGGTGGGCTGTGAGCTCGTCCAACCATCAAGGCAATAAATGAAAAATTACAACAGTAGAACAGTGAAATTACCGTTCAGATCTTTTATAGAGCCAGCTTTCCCGCCGTACTCGTATGGCAATCCGTCTGTAGGGAAATAATCGATGCCCATGGCTTGATTTATTTCTTCTGTATTCGTGTGGATAGTCACGACTTTACGCCTCCACGGATACAGTCCGATATGCAGCAGCAGTAATGAGACGGTCTTGAGCCGTTGCGTGTTAATTACGTGAACTTCTGCGAACCGAAGCGGGTAAGCAGACTGAAAAGAAAACATTCAAATTGACAATCGCGGTGGAGTAAGAATTGAATTTGTTATTAACTGTGCAGCATCATAGTGTATCTGAGAAAGTATCACAGGATTTATAAGTACACTAGCCGTACCTCACCCGCTTCGCTGGGCATTTAAAATTAACATTATTATTTATTGTCATTATTACTAGGGAGTCCAACACTTATATAAATATTAGCCTATCCATTAAGTACATGTATTTTCTACACGGATACCAAGTTTCAAGTCAATCGGATGTATGGTTCAATAGTTATAACAGAACATCCGTAAAAACCACTGTAGATTTATATATTAGTATATAAGTCGTCGTGGCCTAAAGGATAAGACGTCTGGTGCATTCGTGTTGAAGCGATGCAACGGTGTTCGAATCCCGCAGGCGGGTACCAATTTTTCTAAATAAATACGTACTCAACAAATGTTCACGATTGACTTCCACGGTGAAGGAATAACATCGTGTAATAAAAATCAAACCCGCAAAATTATAATTTGCGTAATTACTGGTGGTAGGACCACTTGTGAGTCCGCGCGGATAGGTACCACCACCGCCCTGCCTATTTTCTGCCGTGAAGCAGTAATGCTTTTAGATTTTAAGGGTGGGGCAGCCGTTGTAACTATACTGAGACCTTAGAACTTGTATCTCAAGGTGGGTGGCGCGTCTACGTTGTAGATGTCTATGGGCTCCAGTAACCACTTAACACCAGGTGGGCTGTGAGCTCGTCCACCAATCTAAGCAATAAAAAAAAGTATAGATTTGTTACTGTTTATTTACTATGTGGAATTAGCAGAAATTCTGACGTACGGAACTGGAGTAAATGACCTAGATTGAATCGAGAATACGACGAAATTATACTGAAATGTTGGCAAAAGTAATAATATATCGTCGTTGCAAATTTAAAATATCCTATGTGACATATTGGGCCAAAAAGCTTAATGTTTCGCGACAGAAATAGACCAGAATAGTAACAACCCTTGTAGGCTCATAAGACGCCACGCGAGCTTGATTTCTGTAACACGATGTTATTCCTTCACCGCGGAAGTCTTAGAAGAAGATTCGTGAACATTTGTCAAGTACGTATTTAATTAGAAAATTTTTTGACCGCTTGCGGGATCCGAACACCGGCACATGCGCATCGCTCGATACGAATGCACCGGGCGTCTTATCCTTCAGGCCACGATGACTAAAATAATATAATAGGCTACACGGTAGGGTTGCCATGTGTACTTACGTTGCTTATTCAACCGAATTTATGTGCTATCTATCTACTAATTAACTATTAAACTGTGAACATCAGCCTTATTTTATGGTAACAAAACATTCAAAATAAAACAATTAGCAATCGCGTTGTGTGAAGCTAAATAGTAAAACACTAAAGGAAGTCGCAAAATAAAATGCCAAAGCGGTTATCCTTCTGGCGAACATTAAAGTTTCTTAACAACCTGAAGAATGGCGGGCAATAAATATTTTATTGTTCTCTTAAAAACAATCGTAAAATTTAATGTTTACCGTACGTACGTACCTTCATGCACCAGACGAAGTCCTTCCAGTACGTTCCTCTAAAATGATTTTTAATGTGCGAAGGTTGAAGGTCGCTCACGTCTATGAAAACTACTTCTTCACCAGGAGTCGGATCTTCTCGGAGCCTGAAAAATACCATCGAAACCTTTTAAGGCTTAAAGGCTTAAATTAATAATCTTTTGCCAACTTAATTTATTTACTTTGTACGCTGGCTAGCCTTCAGCATCTATGTCTAAGCTATATATTAGGTAAGTCTGTTATGTAAATGTAAGCACGAGGCTATACCATAAAAGAGTTTTCAAGTATCGTCGTGTATCGTCGCTGTCAAATCAATACCTGCTATGTGCAAAAGCTCTATTTTGAATTAACGAGTAAAAACATTTTCGTATAAAATTTTATATGAAGGTGATTTTTTAAGAACTACATCAAATGAAAGCTATAGATAAATATTAAAGCTATAGATAGACACATAACATTTTTTTTTTATACGGTAGATAGGGCTGTGAACTATACGAAAAGGTCAAAAAGTAAAAATCTCAAAAAGTACACATAGGAGATTTTGGTTTTTTTATTGTTTAACTTTGCTCATATTGCCTTTGACTTCCACGGCGAAGGAATAACATCGTGTAATAAAAATCAAACCCGCAAAATTATAATTTCCATAATTACTGGTGGTAGAGCGTCTTGTGAGTCCGCGCGGGTAAGTTCCACCGTTCTGCCTATTTCTGCCGTAAAGCAGTAATGCGGTTTGAAGGGTGGAGCAGCCGTTGTACGGTTAAAACTTAGATCTTACAACTCATGTCTCGAGATGGGTGGCGGCGTTTACGTTGTAGATGTCTATGGGCTCCGGTAATCGGGTATATCGAGCATAACCTTTTAGAATAATTCCTATTTAATATAAACAGAAAATACTTGGTTAGCTGTTACTTTTTCATCTATTACGAACAGTAGAATTTCAGGTTTACAAGTCTGTATTTTTTCTACATAAGGACTAGATTATTTGTTCATCGTTTATATTCACTTATTGCATATAAACAATTTTTTGATCCGATATGTATATTTTAAAGTAATTATGTAATCCGGCTCGAAAGGTAGGATAACGAATATTTTAGTAGAGTTGGGACTTCAATCTCATGTTCCAAGATTCGCAACCGATTTTATCATAGTACTTATGTGGTGTTGTTTGGTCATGTATACAATATAGGTGGATTCTGTACCTGATGTCTAAAATCATAAGCCATCGCGACAGCAGGGCTTTTGCCGAAAGTGGTCTGTCCAATGCCGTTGGGGCCGGTAGCCTGACCAGCGTCATGCGACGACCACCCACGCTTCTTGCGCGTAACGGGATTATGTATCTGTAATTCAGAAGAGACATAAATCAATACAGTAAACTGATTGGAAGTCACTTGGTGTTTTCAAACTATTCAAATGACGCTTTTCCGCAATGCAATGCAAGGCATTCTTTCTATCGATAGCTATGAAGAATGCTCAGGCCCACCTTTAAACATGAGATCGAAATGCATCACGCTTGTCCCTTCAAATTGGAAAGTATCTGCTTGGCAGTTGATAAAAACAGGATGGCGGATACCCGTTCTTGCTTATGATATGCCCTACCACTGTTGCGATCTCATATCCTGAGGTGAATGACAGAATTTACGTTATGCTATAAAGGCCAGTCAGTTCCAAAAGATAGCTTATATAGGCTATCGACAACCAGTCTTTAAGATATTAGTTAAAACTTACGCATCCTGACAGCTAGACAGAATATCCTCGTCATCAGGACGTCGCTTATGCCAAAGCTCTGTCATTCCGCCCGGTCCCCTAGCCTTGTAGTATCTCCTGGCTCTCTTGCTTGCTTCTGCTTCATCTCCGTCACAAGTGATCGGGAAGAGGCGTAATACTTGGAGCTCGCTTACTGTGGCTTCTCTGGACAGGTTATCGCGGGCCCATCGTTCAGCAAACGACGCTGCCGGAGACATCCTGAAAATAAAATGTGATTCATTAGGTCCACTTCCTTAATCGATATAACTAAGGATCGTGCTGCCTTTGCTGGCAACATTTGCATTTTTTACTGGTGGTAGGACCTCTTGTGAGTCCGCGCGAGTAGGTACCACCACCCTGCCTATTTCTGCCGTGAAGCAGTAATGCGTTTCGCTTTGAAGGGCGGGGCGGGGCAGCCCTTGTAACTATACTTGAGACCTTAGACCTTAGAACACCAGTATTTACGCAAATTATAATTGTGCGGGTTTGACTTTTATTACACGATGTTATTCCTTCACCGTGGAAGTCAATCGTGAACATTTGCTAAGTACGTATTTCATTAGAAAAATTGGTACCCGCCTGCGGGATTCGAACACCGGTGCATCGCAACAACGAATGCACCGGACGTCTTATCCTTTAGGCCACGACGACTTCAAAAACTTCGCTGTTGCAACTCTGAAGTAACAAAGGGATCGAGACGAATTATATTCTATTTAAATAATTGAATACTTAATGCGATTGGATCATTTTAATGGGCGGACACGTCACGCCGAACACGAAGTCGTGTTCCAAATCAAATTGAATTGAATCTTTTGTAAAACCAAATTACAAATTCAATGTCGGGTATTAGTCTGAATGCTGTGTTGATCACGTCTGAATTTATAAAATAAAGAATACTATAACTCTGAGTTCATGTAAAGGCTGGTTGCGTTTTGTTAATTTATTGAAACGTATTCTCTGTTCACATTGTCATATCCATGGGATGACCATTTATTATCAACTGTAGTGCATTTACTGAAAACGCACCTTTCTACTATGACTGTTATCTGTCGGTGATTTTGGTATCCGTAATATCTGAGACTGGTATTGTGAGTACGCACGAATTGTTGTCATCTTTTCGACTATTTTGGCAATAAAGCAAATTTAGTTTAAATTGTAGGTAGTAAATAAGACCACTATTTCAAAGCAATTGAAAGCTGGAAGACAGGCGGTGTCTTTTTACGCAAGTAAAAAATCGATCAATGGCTTTTTTTTTTAATGCTTAGTTTGGTGGACGTAGCAAGAGTTCCACATGACTACGACTGCTCTGCCAAGAGCAACCGATTATGATGATGAGATTGGTGGACGAGCTCACTGCGCACCTGGTGTTAAGTGGTTACTGTAGCCCATAGACATCTACAACGTTAATGCGCCGCCCACCTTGAGATATAAGTTCTCAGGTCTCAAGTATAGTTACAATGGGTGCCCCCCCCTTCAAACCGAAACGCATTACTGCTTCACGGCAGAAATAGGCGGGGCGGTGGTACCTACCCATGCGAACTCACAAGAGGTCCCACCACCAGTAATTACGCAAATTATAATTTTGTGGGTTTGATTTTTATTACGCGATGTTATTCCTTCACCGTGGTAGTCAATCGCGAAAATTTGTTGAGTACGTATCTCATTAGAAAAATTGTTAAATACTGTCAGCTCAATGTCATATCAATATGATACATTTTGTAGCTGTTGTATTATGGTTTTAACTTTTACAAATATTTTTTTATGCGTTAGATGGAGCAGCATACGATTTACTCGATGGAAGTTAGTCACCGTCATCTTTAGACATTAGCATGGCAATGCTACCGTTTGAAAGAAGACATTGCTTCAAGAATTTATAATATTCGCTAATATTATAAACATATTTTCTAAAATCCTTTATCCTTAATTGGTTGAGCGTCATATCTTAGAAATTTGTGCGAGTGATTTTCTCGCTAAAACATAGTTTAGAAAGAAAATTTACATGAAAATAAAAGCTATTTCCTGGCACGTGTTTATGTGACTAAAACAACAGATTACGGTTTATACATCCCGTTGTGCAGATAACGGCAAAAACAAACAATTGAAGACATGATGTGAAACAAATCGGTTCAATGAACTCCTGCTGCATTAAGAAGTAAATTGCTTTGTTACTTTGTCAATATATTTGCGGTTTTAATTTACGCTCAGATGATAAAGGCCAATTTAAGTCGAGTAAGAAATGAAAAAAGACATTATCTTTTATCTTTTTTTGTATTGTTCGATAATGGCAATATTGTTTTTGAAATATTTGTTGGTGGAAAAAGAAAGGCTACCATCACCCTGCCTATTTCATNTGCATTAAGAAGTAAATTGCTTTGTTACTTTGTCAATATATTTGCGGTTTTAATTTACGCTCAGATGATAAAGGCCAATTTAAGTCGAGTAAGAAATGAAAAAAGACATTATCTTTTATCTTTTTTTGTATTGTTCGATAATGGCAATATTGTTTTTGAAATATTTGTTGGTGGAAAAAGAAAGGCTACCATCACCCTGCCTATTTCATTCGCAGCCTCGCCTTCCAGTTTAAACGGTGGGATAGGCTTTAGACCATAAAATGGAGATTTATAGACCTCGTTTTCATAATGTAATTAAAATTTTGCTTCAGTTAAGTAATTCTAAAATACCTCAAGAATATCTATACTAATGTTATTAAGCTGAAGAGTTTGTTTGTTTGAACGCGCTAATCTCAGGAACTACTGGTCCATTTTGAAAAATTCTTTCAGTTTTGGATAGCCCATTTATTGAGGAAGACTATAGGCTATATAACATCACGATAAAACCAATACAAGTGGAGCACCAACAAATAATGTTTTAAAATAGGGGTTTTAATAACTCCTTAACATCCTATAATTCAAAGATATTTTCACTTTCTCCGTAAATGTAATGGGGGATAAAATTTAGCGTTATGCCAAAGTAACTATTCCACGCGGACGGAGTCGCGGACAAAAGCTAGTTATAAATAAAATAAAAAAGATATTCCGTCAATCTTGAGTTATTTAAATACCGCGTTCATTTCACTGATTTTAGAAAGTGCAGATGCTTTGAATTATCATAATGATTTCTCGTATGACTGGTGGTAGGACCTCTTGTGAGTCCGCGCGGGTAGGTACCACCGCCCGGCCTATTTCTGCCGTGAAGCAGTAATGCGTTTCGGTTTGAAGGGTGGGGCAGCCGTTGTAACTATACTGAGACCTTAGAACTTATAGCTCAAGGTGGGTGGCGCATTTACGTTGTTGATGTCTATGGGCTTCAGTAACCACTTAACACCAGGTGGGCTGTGAGTTCGTCGACACATCTAAAAAAAAAAATCGGATAGACACGTAATTTAGTTTTACGATGACAAAGGGGATCTGCAGAAAATCGTATTCGTAGCGGGCACCGAAAGACAAACAGCGCCTGTAAATGAAAAGTAAACACAAGAAGACCTCTTGTTGATTTTGAAACGCTGTTAATTAAACGACTTGAGTCGGACCTCCAGGGACTTAAGGTGCCATTCTAGACTCGGTAATAGACGGCAAGCTATATCTACAGACCACAAGGGATAAATAATTCATGTGAAACACGAAATGAACAGACAGACTCTTAACAGAGTCTTAAGAGTCATAATAAATACTAGCTGTAGCCGTCCGCTTCGCTGGGCATTTAAAATTAACGTTATTATTTCTCACCCCCACAAAGATTCTCATTATTAACGCCCCCGCAACTGGTGTAGGGAGTTCAACACTTATATAAACATTAGCCTATCCATTAAATACATGTATTTTCTACACGGATACCAAATTTCAAGTCAATCGGATGCACGGTTCAGTAGTTATAACGGAACATCCGTAAAAACCACTGTAGATTTATATATTAGTATAGAATAATAAAAAACCGGAAACAACACGCGCCCGATCATTCGATCCGAAATTAGGTTTCTCTGTACTATAGGAATCAGAGACTGACATACATATTCATATTTTTAAATATACAGATAGTAAGCACCCAGACAAAAGGAAAAATACCTGTTCATCATACGAATGTATCCTCGATGTGGAAATCGAACCCACGACCATCAGTGCAACAGTCAGGGACGCTAAGTACTGTACCACCAAATCAGTCAGAGTTTAAGTAAAGCAAGTAAGACAAAGTTTGTTATAATAATAATTATATTTGATAAAATCACATTTTTAATAACCTATTTTCTGGTCGGTCTACCGCGGTATATTACAGCCTTACAAGGCTGGATTGTTTTTTTTTATGATTGAAAGATTACTGGTGGCCCGGAAGCCTTTCCAGTTTCACCAAGACAGGTGGACGAGCAAAGGCTCAGCCAGGAGGGGTGGGATTTGCCAACAACCACCCGAGCGCCTCCGAAGGAGACCTAACAACTCAAGAGCAATTGCTTCGCGAATGAATCTACTACCGGATCGGAATCGCGACTCGCTGAGAAGATCCGGCGAGATACTCAGCGGACTCGATGGGTACGGTTACCGTGGTCTCTAAGCCCGCTCCTAGTATTAGAGCTGAAGACGTCGGCTGGATTCTACGTAGATAGTAGTATTATTGAAAGACTGCTACTAGAACATTACGGTACTCAAACAAATGCTTTTCTTTGTATTGCAGTGTCCCCTCTCTTTAAAGGCTTAGTTGATTCGCAACAGTAAAACCAACGACAATTTTTTTTTAGAACAGCAGCAAAAAGTATTCATTCTTAATTTAACTTTTATTTTTTTATTTATACTTTATGCCCAAAACAAAACTTGTACACAGGCGGACTTAACGCCATGGGCATTCTCTTCGAGCATAGGGTGGGTGGTGCAGAGATAATGCATACTGGTGGTAGGACCTCTTGTGAGTCCGCACGGGTAGGTACCACCGCCCCGCCTATTTCTGCCGTGAAGCAGTAATGCGTTTCGGTTTGAAAGGTGGGGCAGCCGTTGTGACTATACTGAGACCTTAGAACTATATCTCAAGGTGTGTGGCGCATTTACGTTGTAGATGTCTATGGGCTCCGGTAACCACTTAACACCAGGTGGGCTGTGAGCTCGTCCACACATCAAAGCAATAAAAAAAAAAAAAGATGCATTAACAAAAGAATAACAAACAACAACAACAACAAAAGAAACAACAAACAACAAATTCTACATCTAGGCTGATTCATAAATCATTCAGGTACAGTCATTAAAGAAAGACTCGAAGACATTTTCAATAAGATACCTTTAAGTCAGCCAGACAATAATGTTAAAGAGCGTACTCTATCACGGAGTTCCCTTGACATTACGCGGTTCGTGGGATTCGATCCGTATGGTTTTGTAATATCTCATAAGGTCAAATTAGTGAACCAAAATAGCTATGTGATACGGATGTAGCAAAAATTGTTTTTTTTTTGTTTCATTGTTTCAGATCACGGAGCATTACGTTTGTTAATGTATTTTAGATGTATATGTATGCATTAGTTTATTGTAAGCGAAATACTAGTAAAAGTGATGTTTTTATCAGTGGTCTGCTAAATTTTTTTTTGGTTAATTACTAAACAAAATTTAGATAATCTACGCCAGTGAAGCAACATTCGGTTTTAAAAGTGTGACTGTCTCAGTTGTAAAGTGTCAGTGTCAGTTTTTACTGGTGGTAGGACCTCTTGTGAGTCCGCGCCGGTGGGTACCACCACCCTGCCTATTTCTAACGTGAAGCAGTAACGCGTTTCGGTTTGAAGGGTGGGGCGGCCGTTGTAACTATACTTGAGACTTTAGAACTTATATCTCAAGGTGGGTGGCGCATTTACGTTGTGGATGTCTATGGGCTCCAGTAACCACTTAACACCAGGTGGGCTGTGAGCTCGTCCACCCATATAAGCAATAAAAAAAAAAAGAAACTTGTTCAACTCAACAATTCAATTATAACTTCGATCCCATGTCTCAAGGTAGGAAGGCTGCTTCTATAAGCACTCAACACCTTGAAGTCGTCATGGCTCAAAGAATAAGATACCCGGTGTAGTCATAACAAGCAACGCCACTGCGCCAGAGTTCAAATCCAGTGCTCAATCCAAGTACAAATTTTTACGTAAAAATCTATACCTATATTAATACGTGAAGCAAAAACGTTGTATCCCTTTTTACGAAAATTGCGCGGACGGAGGAGTATGAAAATTTCCACACTTATAGAGAATATAGAGAAGAAGTGCATAATGCTAATTTTTTTTTTTTAAAATGCATAAAATATACATTAAATCAATAAAGAAAACATTACACACACTACATACCATGTATTTGACGCACACAAGCATATATACTATTTATTGTCAAACTTTTGTTCTTGACGTCTGTTGTCAAATTGAGAATAGATTAAATATTGTTTGTCTTTGTTAATATTTTTATAGTGTAGTCTTGGCGAAATTTGTGATTATAGAAGTATAAAATACAATCATAATAGTGTACAAACTTACAATTCTAATTAATTATAGTCGAATTTCGACTACTGCGGGACCTCTAGTACGTAGTTAACACATGTCCATGCAATGCTTGCACGATGAAAGAAAATATCAAATACCTACGCAAAAATTTAAAATTTCGTACTTATAAATATGGTCCGGCTAAAAATGCAGATTAGCCGCTGTTAATAAAAAAAGTGCCAAAAAAATCCGGTTGGGCTCTGAGCTCATCTACCCATACAGAGCAGTAAAGAGACCTTAACACAAACGCAAAACATTTATTTACAATGATAGGTACAAACACTCTTGTTTAAGGAAGTTTAAATATCGTGATCTAAATCATAGGAAGTTGGCGGATGCAACCCTATCGATATCAAATTAAAACTATAGAAGATAGAATAGAATATTAATTTCAAATTCAAAATCGCTAGTCTTGTAGACCCCAAATACATACGATAAATTGAAATAAACCAAAGACAATGCTGTGCTTACAAATTCATAAAAAAAAACTACAAAGGTCATTGACAAATTTACATCTATTAAATCACATTGCGGCTATTACGCCAATCAATCTTAGTTCGATCCGTTCTTAGTTAAGTTGGTAGGCGTTTAGGTAGAAGAACAAAGACTACAATCATGTGTCGTGTCAACGCTCTGCTAACCTTGGAAGTTATTGAACAGATTTCGTAAAACGTTCCATACAAAAATGCTGTATATCCAATACCATTGGCCATTGAAACCCATTTTTTCTTCTTCTTCTCAGTCGTGTCACTCTTGACAGAGTGGTCGTGATCATCATGTAGTGTTGGAAGGGGCAGACCTGATGCGTCTCACGATGTCGCGCCATCTCTCCCTGCTCGAGGCCATTCTACTGCACTCATTTAGGGGACCTCCCACTGCAGTTTTAATTTGGTCGGTCCACCGCATTGGTGGTCTTCCGCGCGGTCTTGTACCATCAACGCTTCCCTGTACAACGAAGCGTTCTATGGACCGGCCATCTCGTCGCGAAACGTGTCCGAAGAAATTCACCATTCGAGACTGTACTATACAAAACCATTANTCCCTGCTCGAGGCCATTCTACTGCACTCATTTAGGGGACCTCCCACTGCAGTTTTAATTTGGTCGGTCCACCGCATTGGTGGTCTTCCGCGCGGTCTTGTACCATCAACGCTTCCCTGTACAACGAAGCGTTCTATGGACCGGCCATCTCGTCGCGAAACGTGTCCGAAGAAATTCACCATTCGAGACTGTACTATACAAAACCATTAATGATAATCATAATCATACCAACGCTTACTGGTACCTATTTCTACCATAGCCGATAGACAACGATATTCGACAAGTAGGTATTACTCAAAATAAACAAAACAAAACAAAAAAAGTATAATAACGATAGGTGAATTTTACCCGTTATGGTATGCTTAGTGTTAAAGTTTTTGGCAAAAACCTGCCCATTTTACTGGTTTCAAAGTATTGCAAGCTAAAACTACCTAGACAAGTGTCACTTGTGCTGTGATGCGTTCCGATATAAAGGAAGAGATGGCCACTAAATTAAGATTTCGATCTCATGTTACTAGGTGGTCACATTTATTTTAGCTTCGGTCACCACTGAACACCAAATGGTCCGTGAGCCCGTATACCTACGCACCAAATAAAGATACATAATCTCACGGCTTTTCTGATGTTAAGTAAAGACATAAATTCAAAGCGGTGTGCTTCAGAATAGGTGAGATGACGGCACTTACCCGTCAGTACCTAGCAGAGAACACGTGTAGTAATTAATATGACACAAGGCAAAGAAAATTTTCATAATCAACGCCTTTACAAACACGTTTTATTGGGATTCCCGTAATCCATGTTGACCGGCAAAGATTAATTCAATCTGCTGGATTATCTCATGAATCGTTGCGTAGGAATTTTTCGGAGATGTTTTTTATTGTTTTACTTGTTTTTATTATCATCAGCTTATTCGTTTCACTTAGAGATAATGAAGCTCGATCATAGGCTGGTAGTGAAATATTTGACAAAAGATGAAAGCGCTTATCAGTGATGTCTAATTGATCCTCACCCTCATTAGCATCACCCTTTACAACTTGTACTGTACAATTGAGACTAGAACCCATGTGTCAAGGCGGGTGACGAGTGACAACAAGAAAAAAAAATGTGGCGGCATTTATGTTGTTGATATCTATGTACTTCGATAACCAGTTAACACCTGAGAGACAAATCACCTAACAAAACCATTAAAAAAAAACTGATCTAAAAAAATGCCAACAAAAGACCAATGTTTTTTTTTGTTTGTTACAGAAATGGCTTTGTTAAGTCTACAATCCACTTCGTGCTCTGTGTCATAACGGCTAGCACATCCTTCCAAACGAAATGCATTACTAATGGTTATTGATCTTAAGACAACCGGTTTGAAAGCGGTTGACATTGTTTATAAACTATATAAGCCAATGCCAGAACTCTTACCTTAAGGATTGTTTAGCTGTTCTGTTTATTTTTGTGTATGGCAAGGTAGACACATACCTAGGTACCTATCCCCAAACAAACTTTAACTAAAATTAAATTTACAAATTAAGAAACTGATAATGATGAAATGAGAATCCTGAATATAGCTTATATACCTTATAATCTAAGGACAACGGACAAAGAAATAAAGAATGCAAAGGCGAAAATGTTACAACAATGATTTAGCAAAAACATTCGTGCGTTGCTTAAAATTGTTGTGCATAAGGTTCAAATTGCCTTAACGAAGATGGCACTAGAAGAAAAAGATTAATATGTACTTTAAAAATAAAAAAAACATTTTATTTAACAATTCGTTCTATAAAACGCTAATCGCTCACAGCATAAACCAACGCGGAACTTCCCATATTATAATATTCAACTTAATGAAGGTTAAATTCAAATGATGCAAAAACACGTACAGCTTGATATCTGAGTGACTCGTATACGATTGATATACTATATTGAATCTAGATTTGAGGCGAAAGGTGAAAAAAAGTTTCGAAAATAGAATTCATTAAAATATTTTTTGTTAACATTTAGTCTTATGCACGGTTATTTAAAAAAAATTAATATAAAGTTAAAGTAAAAGTCGATTTCAACTCATCTCTTTCAAGAAACAATAATTCGTTCCAATTTAGAGACAAAGTATTGAAATTTGAACGTTATTTCAAGATGTGTAAAGACTGTTGTAGTAGTAGGTGAATTAGAGTTGAATGTGATGGACAGTACTAGTATGAATTACTTTGCCTACCAATACCAAAAAAAGTATTCAACAGATATAGATAAAATATGTCAGTCAGCCCTGCCTATTTCTGCCGTGAAGCTGTAATGCATTTCGGTTTGAAGGGTGGGACAGCCGTTGTAACTGAGACCTTAGAACTCATATCTCAAGGTGGGTGGCACATTTACCTTGTAGATGTTTATGGGCTCCAGTAACCACTTAACACCAGGTGGCCTGTGAGCTCGTCCACCCAACTAAGCAATAAATAAAAAAGTTAACATTTCATAGCATAGCCAATTATTTGGTTTCGCAACACTAATAAATTTAATAAAAATCGAATTCGCGAAACGATTATAAAGTCCAATCAAGACCAAGAGACACAGTTATTTTATCGCGCACTAAAACATTAACCTACATCAAACTAATATATATTTAAATGCTATTTATCAATAGCGTTCGGTTCAAAAGTCAAGCTATTTAAATGCGGATTTAGAAAATTAATATCGCAAACTTAATAGTGTGTTCTAATATAACGTTTTAAAGATTTGTTAACAACATTGAAATGTGAAACCAATTCGAAGTTGTTTTAAGATTTATGTAATTCAAGCAATTAGAACTCTGGAAATAACGTTTTTTAACCTATCCAGAACGTTCAGTAATATTAAGGAATTAATATCGCAATGACGACAAATGTTAAAATAAAGAATTTACTACGGTACAAATATTTAATTTAAAAATAGATTTATTTGTTCAAAACAACTCGAAATTCAGATTCTTTGAGCATTATGTTAAAATTAAATGTTTATAATAAAATAAAAAGTATTTACTCTCGTTTTCTTAAGATAGCTTACCGCGTAACTATGCGTCTGGTATTATCTATGCCTAAAGAAACCGAAAAGAATGTAGTGCATATGAAGAAACCTACACAGGTGGAGAGAGCGAGAGAGAGAGAGAGAGAAAGAGAGAAAGCGAGAGAGAGAGAGAGACAGAGCGCGGGAGAGAGAGAGAGCGAGAGAGAGATAGAGCAAGAGAGAGCGAGAGAAAGAGAAAGCTGACGGTCCCATCTGTTTCCCTTTACTGGAGCAATGAAAGATTGTATAGAAACAGTAGTGTGCCCAATCTTTAAGTCTGAGGCTGTACTTTTGTGGGCAAGGAAGGCCGACTTGCCTTATTGCGTCGTTTCCTACATTTAAATTTATAAACAAGAATTGTTTCCAACGATGATAAATCAAATTGTGATTGTCGCATATTAAAGTATTGATTCATAAGCGTCTAGATGAAACAAGAAATAATCGCTTAGGAGATTAGAGAAATGCGCAATGCCTGCACCTTTTGTAAATAAGCTCGAGATCCTAAATAAGGATTTACGTGGTCGATTCGCTGACAGAAAGATTTTTTATCTACCTTAATTAGCGTAACATAAAAACGAAAAAGATGAAATTACTTAATATTAACATAATTTTGTAAATAGACGGGAGAGAGAAAAAATTACAATTATTCACATACATTACAGTTAAAATTCATTTTTCATCAGTCTTTTCATTTCCTAAAATATTCGAAATTGAATTAATATGCGGAATCATTTGGTATCACCAGTATTTTTCTCATAAATACTGTCAAAAGAGCATAGTTTAGTTTTAGATTTTTTTTCAGTTTACCTATGTTTTGACTACTATTAACAAAATTAATACATAATTTTATCTTAATTTAAAAGACAGATAATGTAACTGTTAAAAAATAAAAAATAAATGTTGCAAAGATGATTAATATTTAAAATATCACAAATGTTAAACCTTTAAAACTCTCTCCTGTAAAATTTGTAAGTTTTGAGATTATACAGTTTTAACACGAGAAGACGATATATGATTCTTGTATACATACTTCCAAAACAGTAAATGGAAGCGAAACGCTTCACAAAATATTCACTTTTCCTACAGTGTAACCGTCTGGGGTACCATCAACGCTTTCTGAATAACAGATTTCTCAAAGGTTTTTCTTTCCTTTTACGACAAATCAACCCAAATGGCTGTCGGGCATGATTTAATTTTAACCGTACCTACAAAGACGAATGTAAAGCCCCAAGATAACACTGAACCCTGGGACTAACCGAATCATAAGGGTTGAAATTGTGCCCTGAATGCAAAATAAAACTATTTAAGTACATAGAGCTAACGTAAAAAAAACTGTACATATACTGGTGGTAGGTCCTCTTGTGAGTCCGCACGAGTAGGTACCACCGCCCCGCCTATTTCTGCCGTGAAGCAGTAATGCGTTTCGGTTTGAAGGGTGGGACAGCCGTTGTAACTATACTGAGACCTTAGAACTTATATCTCAAGGTATGTGGTGGCATTTACGCTGTAGATGTCTATGGGCTCCAGTAACCACTTAACACCAGGTGGGCTGTGAGCTCGTCCACCCATTTAAGCAATAAAAAAAAGGTAACAAAAAAATTATCGAAATTTGTTGGTATTACTTAATTCATTTAAAGCCAAGTTCCCAATAAGATATTCTTAGTTTTTTGTTTCAAAACAAGAATTAGTCGATATAAGTGAGGAGCTTTTGACAATGCAAGAAAAAAAACTTTCTCTACCTAATCTCTGGTAGACTAAGTAGAGCACGCTCGCTGGTAGGTGAGCTCACGGGCTCAAGCTAAGTAAATTTGGTAACACTGGCCCTACCAAGAGTAGTACTTCGTTCGTAGTACTTTACCACGGCATCGGAATCGCGATATACTGAAAAACCCAGCGAAAAACTCAGTGAGTTTCTAGAAAATGAGACAACACTGGTACCTTTTTTTTTTTAACACTGGGGAATCCATTTACGGATACCCGGTCGAGGGGGGTAAGAGACCGAGTTATGTCGGACTCCGGCGCCTCCAGAGAAGAACAGTTAACAGACAACACTGGTACCTAGGCTGTTCAACTATTTTTATTTTTGTATTATTTGTTTACGCACATTAATTATTAATAAGTTTAATACTTTTAATTCCCCCACCTGTCCTGGTGAAACTGGAAAAGCCTCAGGGCCGCCAGTAAACCTTCGATTATAAAAAAAAGTTTTGATTCGATTTCAAGACAGTATATTTTAAACCTTTTTACTTGTTGATATACATATGATCTACTTCTATTTATCACTGCTCCCTTTTAAATTCAGTAACAGTGAAAAGGAGGTTTCTAGCGCTCATAAATATTACAACGTTAATGCCTTTGCCTATTTTAACTGGACGTACTGTCAAAATCTCAATATAATGGTTGTCCAATGTAAAAAATACATACAGAAGGTTTCTCCTATTTTTAAGTACCTATAGTTTTCTAAGCAAAACCATTGAATAATATTTCACTTAAAACTTGAAATTAGATTCACTTTTACTCATAAACATATGAAATAGTAGATAATTGTGTACACGATACAAGTATTCCCTTTCATATGGCATTTTCACTCACACATTAGTAACACAGAGTATCTGTAGAAATTGTTTCACACGTGATTATTTAACAATTAACATGTTATATGCAGTTTTAGCGATTGTGTATGCCTGATGATCGACTAATTGGGTTAGCGTAGAATTTGATTGTGGAATTTTCAGGTTTTGTTTATAACTTCAATTTTTGTGGTTTTGGAGGCGAATTTAGTTTCAATACAAATTTTTAACAAATATCTTTGATAAAATTTGTGTTATTGAATTTAAAAAAATAGATTAATATCGATTGAAGACAAACTGTATATTGTTTTAAGCCACTCGGTAAAATGACCCGCGAAACTAGTAAACACAAAAAAAAATTTATCACATTATAAATTATTTCATAAAATTACTTACGAGGGCTTAATCTCGCGTTTTCTTTTGTTTATTATTTCTTTTTATTATTTGAGACGTTTGAATATTTTACAATTTTTACGGTCATCACAGAAGGGGAGACTTACTTTAAAAGATAACAGTAATTTTAATTATGTTGACGCCTCACAAAACCCGGAAAATGTAAATCGTAGGGATAAGTAAATCGTAGACGACAAAGATAGATTTATGGACGTTATTTTAACACTAAATTACTTAGAAATTTGAGACGCGATAAAAATTACTGTCACATATTCTAAGCCAGGACTAATAAACAAAAAATAAATTAAACTGAACAATTCTATTAATTTGATGAAAGTTTTAAGCAGGTAATAATGTTTATTGTCTGAAAAAATAAAAGAGTATGGAACTTTAAACACGTTTTTTACACTAATCTTAGCCGACGTTTTCATACTAGAATATTTCAAGAAATCTATTACCGAACAAAAAATTAACGAAAAAATATTCCTGCATTTATTCGTCACACACTAAGTTAAAATTTAATACCAAAAAAATAATGTTACAGATAAACTAAAACTTTTTAATTGGCTTCAGTCGTTTTTCATTAAATCTATACATAATTGATCAAAAACGAAGAACGAGAAAACAAAAAAATTCAAATTCGAAAACACATTATGCGACATACCTGTTGCTTATATTCACGTCCTTACGAATCTGCGTTTGAGCCGAACTGACTACGGTTTGAGATTTGAGTCAGCTGCGACGGCGTCGATCTGTCTTCCCGCTTGCGTCACCTTGACCCTACACGCAATACTGTAGCAGACTGTGTAATCAATAAACATTCGGGTTGTCTCTCAAACATTGGTTTTTATTGTTGGAACGAAGTTCCTTATGGGACGATGCGGAGGGGTACCCTAACCGGGAAAAAACGTCCGTAACGTAAGATTTTTATTATTTATGTATAGTCTTAGTATGATGGCTATACAGTGTCTAATGTATAGTCTACGCGATGACGGTTATTATTATTTTAATAATTATAATAGAAAATTTATAAATAAATGTATTTTTTATTATTATTGTTTTTTTTTCTATTTATGAGATTATTGAGTATAATTAAATTTTGTTTAAAATAACAATATTTGATTTCTCTGACATCATTTAATTATTTTTATTTTTATCAATAAAAAAATCTTAATAAAAAATGTATACCCGAATAATTCTTTTCTTTATACCTTGAATAGAACTTAAAATTAATATTTTTATAATAAAGAACTTCGTTCCTATCCGGTGTCCCACGACACCACATCTTTTTTTTATTCCCATTGTAGGCAGACGAGCATAAGGCCCACCTGATGGTGAGTGGTTACCATCGCCCATGGACTTTAGCAATGCCAGGGGCAGAGCCAAGCCACTGCTTACCGCTTAATACTATCCACAGGCCTGGTTTGAAGAAGGACATGTCATAGCGCTCGGGAAACACTGTGGAGGAGAGCTCGTTCCATAATCGGATGGTATGTGGCAAAAAAGACCTCTGGAAACACACCACATTTATTTGAATCTTTAAAAGTTTCCAACCTTTGTCGTTATTTAAACTGTTCTTGTTATTTATGCGAGGTTCGGGAGTATTATTTATGTTTCGCCGTCGCACCTTGCTAGACTTGGCATTACGAGTATTACAAACAATGTACACACTGTGAATCCAAAGAAGGCATCATGCCCTAGACACGTCCTTACGGATCCATCAGATCCAATAACCTTTGCATTAGACGCCTTCAGCTCTAACACTAGGAGCAGGCTTAGGGACCTCGGTAACCGTACTCGTCGAACTCGACAAAGAGGTCGACGTGCAACCTAACCCATGCATCAGCCCGCTGAGTTTCTCGCCGGATCTTCTCAGCGGGTCGCGATTCCGATCCGGTAGTAGATTCATTCGCGAAGCAGCTACTCTTGAGCTGTTAGGTCTCCTTCGGAGGCGCTCAGGTAGCTGTTAGCAAATCCCATGACCCTCCTGGCTGAGCCTTTGCTCGCCCACCTGTCCTGGTGAAACTGAAAAGGCCTCCGGGCCACCAGTAATCTTTCAATCATAAAAAAAGAAGGCATCATGGAGCATCTTAGTTTTGACTGTCAAAACTTCTTGCTTGACAGTTTAGTATTGGCTAGTGAACTCAGTGATGTGAAAATTAAGTCTGATTCTTCATCCCGCCCCCCGCTACTTGCAGAGTTATTAAAAGACATAAATACTTATAAACTTATATTAAAAACAGTATAAAAACAATTTAATATTTAAATGAAGTAATAGTGCAGTTTTAATTAAAATTAAAATAAGACTTGACGTAATGGTCTTAGTTAGAAGATCATAAAATCCCTGAAAAAAAAAAATTACGTAGAATACAATTCGAATCAAATGAAATATAGTGTAAAAAAACCATCCTACCTTTCCAGCTGTAAGCAATGATTTTACAGAAGAAGAACTCGTGATGTAAGATTGTTTATTTTTTTAACTACGAGTATACGTAAGTTTTTTTTTATTGCTTAGATGTGTTCGAGCTCACAGCCCACCTGGTGTTAAGTGGTTACTTGAGCCCATAGACATCTACAACGTAAATGCGCCGCACACCTTGAGATATAGTTCTAAGGTCTCAGTATAGTCACAACGGCTGCCCTATAATTCAAACCGAAACGCATTACTGCTTCACGGCAGAAATAGGCGGGGCGGTGGTACCTACCCGTGCGGACTCACAAGAGGTCCTACCACCAGTAATAAAAAATGTTTAAATTACTAAAATGATCGTGTGAAAAACTACACTAATGTGGGTTGCAAAAAATCCTTACTGCGACTCCTAATAACTTTCATTACAGCGTAAATGAAAAACAATTGAATTTTTTTTTTGCTTGCGAAGCTGGACCACGTTTCTGATAGGGATGATAACGGTTCTGACCCTTCTGATTGTGTCTTATCAGACAGCCAAGAGCAGAGCCAAGTGACTGCCTACTGAAGAGTATTTACCAATGCTGTGAATTTATTTAAGTATATTTTGTTAATTAATGCGATATTTACTCAGCAGTTTCACAAGAAGTTTACATACGAAATTAAACAAACCAAATGACGTAGGACAGATGATCGTTAATTAATAATTGTGTAATATAAAAGATGTGAAGTGTATTTGTCTTGTCTCAAGGTGGGTGGCGGCATCTTTACTGGTGGTAGAACCTCTTGTGTAACGCACGGGTAGGTACCAACGCCCTTTTTTGTATTTTTTTTAAATTTTTTTTTATTTATTTATTTTTTTAACGCTGGGGAATCTAGGTCCTCTCGGGACATGGCTGTTTCGGGAGGTACCTGTGGAAGGTCTGCAGGAGGTACCACCGCCCTGCCTATTTCTGAAGTAAAACAGTAATGCGTTTCGGTTTGAACGGTGGGGCAGTACTGAGACCTTAGAATTTATATCTCAAGGTGGGTGGCGCATTTACGTCGTAGATGTCTATGGGCTCCAGTAACCACTTAACACCAGGTGGGCTGTGAGCTCGTCCACCAACCTAAGCAATAAAAATAAAATTACGCTGTGATGACCATGGGCTCCGATAACCACATCACAGTAGTTGGGCCGTGTGCTCAATCACCCACATAGGCAATAAACGAACGGAATAGATATTACGCATAGTTTTTTCCGAGTTTAACGCGATAGAGATAATTAAAAACAGTTTAAAAGTATTCTTGGGTTTATTTAATTCATTTTACGTACATTCCGACCACAGTATGGATTCTGCGGTCATGCATTGAAATAGTCTTATTTTTGTAGATGTTGGTGTGAGTTTCCAGATTTTTCTCGACACACACCATTCAGGTTTGGAATCGACTTACTTTCCCACGACGATTTTTTCTGAGCGCAATGATATATCTTGCTTCAAACGAGGTTTGATTACTCTGCAAGAGTACTCTACGGTAAGCAGTGGCTTAACTCTTTGCTGTCATTGCCACGATAGACGGCTACCACTCACCATCAGATGAATCATATGATCGCCTGCCTATGAAAGCATTGAAAAAAAAAACAATAAATTGAAGCTGGAGATCTAATCTGCTTTTATATGGATGAAGATTGTGGTACGTACCCACCCATTAGTCTACGGCAGCCTTTTCCAAAGTGGGCGATAACGACTCCTTGTGGGTGCTGCAGGCCTAAAGGGGGGCGTTTTGTAATTTAATCTAGGAGGACCTTAGACGTCGACTGAGCTCTCGCTATAGTGGTTTTTAAGTAGGTGTAAAAATGGGGGCGCTAAATAATGATTTATTCTCAAAGTGTGCAGTAAACTAAATAAGTTTAGGAACCGCTGGTCTACCTACGGGCTCATTTTATATAGGTGAATAAAAAAAAAATTACATTCGTTTTAAAAAGTTCTTAATGCTTGTTAGTATAACTTCAAAACTTAATACAAATGATTTTAAAATTCGTTTTAGCATCGTAGAAAATCGAATTAAACAAATCGATTGCTCCGTGATATAAATTTGTTCTAGTTTGCAACATAACAGTTATTATTACGTAACTGTCTATTAAAATGGTTTTCTAGAGTTGCATGAAATAATAAAAACAAAAGAAGGAATACGACGGACCTTAATTAATCAATAAGTCATCATCAGCCTGTATCTCTCCACTGCTGGATATAGGTCTCTCCCATCGTCCGCCACAATGAACGTGATCCATCGCCTTCCGCATTCAATCTTTCCCAGATTGGGGTGTAGGGATGGCAATGGAATCATGGAAATAGACGATCTCAAGGCCCGTGCTGCACCCTGCTAGCTAACGGCCGAGGCCCTGGCGACCGACCGATGGCGGTATAACCATCCATAATAGCTATGTCTTTAAATAAAAACCCATCAGTACATGGGCAGCAGCATGCCCTGAGGAAAGGACATAGTACTGCGATCACCAACCCGTCTGCCAAGCGTGGTGACTACTGGCATAACCCTCCCAACGGACAAATCAAAAGGTGTTCGGGAACTATCACTTTACTGATAACATGACGTCTTGGAAGCTTGCTCGAGTATCCGCCATCACCCTGCCTATTTCTGCAGAGAAGCAGCCTTGCGTTTCGACTTGAAGGGGCGTGCAGCCGTTCTACTATAAAAACAGACTTAGAACTCACACCTCAAGGCATTTGCGTTGTTAATGTCTTTGGGCTCTAATGGGCACTGGTCATGAGGTAGTCCACACATCTAAGTAATAAAAAAAAGTATGAATGAGAACTAATGAGTCCATTCTAAGGGAATTTCCGAAAAAGGCTCTCTTCCATCTGCCGGGAACGTGTTATGAGCTTCTTCGGACACGTCATGCGGTCTCCCAGACAAGAATTAGAAGAGAAGCTCATAATTTCGGGTGGCATAGACGGCAAGCGCGCCGTGGGCAGAACACCAGTCAGATAGTCAGATCTAGTAAAGGAAGCACTTGGTGGTAGTCTGTACCATGCAGTCCATGCCACCCATGATCGAAAGTCACATATGGTCGGGATCCTCGGCAGTGAGGGAACGATATCGTATAGTATTAAGACGTAGAGTTAAATGCTAAGTCGCTAACTTAGACTAGTATTTTTAACATGTTTTTAATAGCTTGTTAGGTATGTATTTTCGTATTTATCTAACGGGATCTTTGAATGTCATTTTCAACGGCTTTAAGAAGTCTGTTTGAAAATTTTCACACGCATTAATGAACGATGATAATACAATAATTTAATAGCTTTGAATATCCTGACCAGTATCAACAGGATAAAAAATATTATATTAATTGTTAGTCCGGTTTGCTATTTAAACGTATGTTTGTATGTTTGTTTTCAAACTACTTTTATTATTGGAAGTTTAGACTATATAACCAAATGACGGGTTTTGATACAAGATTATATGCGTTTACTGATAGAAGCACTAAATCAAAATAGTTTGATCTCTCAATACCATTTATATTCAGGGCCTAACAATTCCTTATCCGCTTTGAAAATCAAACAATTATACAGATACGATTTTTTTTTTTTACAAATTACCTTATATGTATTTTGTTGTAAATATATACATTTCATTCATTATCTCACATATTACAATAAGCTTTAGCGATATCCGATATGACTGATGGTGATTACTTACCGATTAGTCGTATCGGGTCGTGTAAAAATACTAGACATAGAACCAAATACGGATGATGATAAAGAAACACCAAAAGTATGGTACGTTACAGATACATGGAGATATAACCCAAGGAGGGTTGACCTCCAGCAGGTAAATCGTAAAACTCATGCTAAATCCATATGGAACATGATAAGAGGATGTGTTTGCCGACTTATGGATTATGTGGGATAAGGGCAAGAAGAAGAAGGGTCTTATTAGGTAGGTCATATGTTCTCGTCTACAAAGGCAATTTATAAAAATTCGGCACTTTGATTTCTTCCACGTTAACATAATAAAGTAATTCCCCTGTTTCATTGTTTCATCTGAAATGAAATAAATGTCATCTACACAATCATTGACTGACCCGGCGGTGCAGTCATTAACGTTACTCTATCCCGTTGCTTGCGATGTAAGTAAAAGTAAAAGTCGGCGAGTAAATTAACCCACAGACACAGCCCACTGAGTTTCTCGCCGGATCTTCTCCTTGGATCGCGTTTCCGATCCGGTGGTAGATTCTGCGAAGCACGGCTCTTGCTGGGATTCGTATTAGCAACATCGTCAGGTTTGAGCCCCTGAGCTCACCTGCTAGTTATGGTTACGCTGATATAGTCTCTCTAGACCATCAGCTTAGGTAGACAAAAAAACGTTACTCTACTTAGTCGAGGGTTGTACATTTTTATTCACATTTTGGGCTCACATTCTTACGTCTAATACGATGGTGGATGGGTATTTCATAAACAGTTATATTTTTTTTAATTTAGTTTCTGGTTTTTACAATACAGGGAATCCTAATTTGTAATCGTGTTAAGTAAATTGTCTCCGATTATTTATTTATTTGTTGTGTATTTGTTAAATAATATATGACCTTAACAAAACATTCATCAAAAAAATAATATAACTATTAAGTTTCTAAATCAGATCAAAAGTCGCTCGAAAAACTCTCACATTAAAAATTTAATACAAATTAAAAAAAAAAACACGAATACGCAGCCGTGACTTCACTCAGGAAAACGGGACCTTTTTTTTATTGCTTAGATGGTTGGACGAGCTCACAGCCCACCTGGTGTTAAGCGGTTACTGGAGCCCATAGACATCTACAAAGTAAATGCGCCACCCACCTTGAGATATAAGTTCTAAGGTCTCAGTATAGTTACAACGGCTGCTCCACCCTTCAAACCGAAACGCATTACTGCTTCACGGCAGAAATAGGCGGGGCGGTGGTACCTACCCGTGCGGACTCACAAGATCTTATATTGCGAGGACTTATAAATTAGTCAAATTAGTCTTAAGCATCCAATTTTTCTAAAAACATTTACACTATACGAACACTCGTCTTTAAAGTTTAAAATATCGTAAACTATAAAATAGCACTATACTTAAGTATACAGTTCCTCAAAGTTAGACGCCTCATTAATCTGGGGAGCATAAAAGGATTAATTGGAGGCTCTTCTCGTGGATAGGATCGTGCTAACGAGGTCGGAATTAACCAGCACGTCGTATAAATAGGCGACCTATTAATATCGAAGGCTGTCTGAAGAATTTTATCTCTAAATACCGGCATATTATATATGTATAGAAATATATATCGGATGTTTTTGGTACTCGCGTTAATATTTAACACTAGCGACCCGCCCTCGCTTCGCTTCGGAAACATTAAAACACACATGAAACCAAAAAATAAAAATAAAAAATAAATAAATAAAGTAGCCTATGTTCATCAGGGACAATGTCGGCTTCTAATGGAAAAAGAATTTTTCAAATCGGTCCAGCAGTTTCGGAGCCTATTCGAAACAAACAAACAAACAAATCTTTCCTCTTTATAATATTAGTATAGAAGTATAGATATAGATAACATTTATTTGTATTGAACAATTAAGTCGTAAAATTAGACTGTTTGATTGATTGAAATTATATCAGTTCGTTGACACAATTTTATAGTTCAATCTTCTGTAGATTTAAAATCCTTATCTCAACAAATTTGTAACCAATAAGCAATAATCTTTTAATGTAAACTACAACATTTATTTACCACGCTAGTTAATGGATTTAATGTTTTTTTTTTTTTTTTTTTTATTGCTCTTGTAGGCAGACGAGCATACGGCCCACCTGATGGTGAGTGGTCACCGTCGCCCATGGACTTCAGCAATGCCAGGGGCAGAGCCAAGCCGCTGCCTACCGCATAATGTGCGATTTATCAATTCATGGTTTTTTAAATAAATTCGTTTTAAAAAAATACTGGCACAATAGGTCGTGCCAGTTTCTTAAGAGGTCAACGAACAGAGCACCTCCGCTCATGTGTGTGCGATCTATGACAGGCAATGAGACTCACATTACGTCTTACAGGCAGATCAATAAAACTACGAAAACTCGCGCTAACATCTGCCGCGAACCGAGCCTTTCCCGCGCAAGCGTAGGTCACGGTGCTGCCATACTTTAATGAGAAAATTTACATGGATATTGGTAAAATCTGTAGTTTAAAAAAACACGTTTTAAAAAAACGTACCTCATAATTGGTCAATGAAACTTTAATTATGGAATGAAATTACTTGTAATTAATGTTTCATTTAGCAAAACAACAAATGTACTTTTTTTCTCAAATTAATTACTTCTTCAAATAAGACAAGATATTCAAAGTCAAAGCACAACTTATTTACTAGTAAAATATCTTCAAAAAAATTTGATTCATTTCTGGGAACTTTAATCTTCAACTGTAAAAATAATAGGTATGGTAACACTGAAACAAATGTCAAAATCATGACCGCAAATTGTTGAGCGCTCTCGATTAAAATTTTTCAATAAATTTTCGACAATATCATGAATGAAATCGAGCTTATATTAAATTAAAATACTTGTAGAATATCGTGAATTTTACGATTGCGTTATATTCGTGTCAAAACACACGCGAAAACGAAAGTAGCTCAACAAAATGCCCGCGCGTTTCATTTGGCGTGAATTTTTTTGATATTGTTGATGTTTAAGTGTTATTGTATTGATGTAATATTATCTTCCGCGTAGCTTACGAGTTTAAGTTTGATTGTGTAATTTTTTATTACTAGGTTGTGTTACTAATAGTTGAAAAAACTTCGTTGACTGCGAAAGGTAAGTTTTGTATGTAATAAAGAGTTGAGTAAAGACATTTAGTTGTTATAATATCATTTAATACTATTTTAAAATATGCTAATATAATCTAAAATTTCGTGATATATTATTTAGGAATGCATTCTTCAAATCCTTTAGGTATAATATATTAGGTATAGTAATGAAAAGTCATTGAATTCAAATGGAAGTTTACTTAGCTTATTAAAGCGCTTTGCTGCTAAAATGTGTCACTGTCGAGCTTCCCACTGATAGGAAGAAAGGGTAGGAAGAAAGAAAGATACCCAGAGCACAGTGGACTCTGCGGTATTTATAATAAATATGAAAAGAGTGATAGTCATTTTCCAGGAGTCGTATACCGCAACATTATCCTTAATTTTCGACGACGCGTAATGCCTCGTACAATGAAGTATCGAGCGCGATATAAAGCAAATCAGAAGGAAGCATAAAGCTGGACCCTCGCAATGAGGTCCAAAGGCGCATACAATAATAAAATCAGGAGATAATAATGATAATCGTCTATACAATATAATCAGAAAACCTATGACCTCGGCCTGATCAATCTGCGACTCGACTACTTTCATATTTTACGTCCATAGTAACGAGAAGCTATTGCTCTAATTCGTAAACCCCTAGTTCCTTTTATAGAGCGTATTGTATGCTTAGTACCACTTCGATAAAGCGGCACGACACGAGAACCCTCTCATCGTGGCCGCCGGTAACTACATTCCCGATTGTGTGGACAGAATGGAAAGCAGTCGACGTCGCCCCAGACACGTCATATCGGATCCTTCCGATTCACTAACGGTGCTTCTAGGTGCCTCAAGCACCGGTCATCGTTCTCGTCGAACCCGCCGTTTGCAACGAAGGGCTCGACGAGTAAATTAACCCTCAGACACAGCCCACTAAGATTCTCACCGGATCTTCTCAGTGGGACGCGCTTTCGATCCGGTGGTAGATTCTGCGAAGCACGGCTCTTGCTAGGGTTCGTGTTAGCAACGTCGTCAGATTTGAGCCCCGTGAGCTCACCTGCTAGTTAAGGTTACGCTGATATAGCCTCTCAAGGCTATCAGCTTAGGTAGAAAAAAAAATGCTTAGAAAAACGGGTACCAAATTCTAAATATTTCGTGAAGTAAATTTCTCATGTGCGTTCTCATTTAAAGTTTTAACAGATGTGCCAATATAAATGAGACTTTAATATTACGTCGTGGACAGTTGAATTTGCATTGTAACGTCTCTGAGCTCTAGAAACTACTTCAGTTCATCTGCTCAACGTGTGCCAACAAAGTTTCAAAAGCGTCTATTTTATGTCTATAAAAAAATTGTATAGATAATCTTAATGTATTAGTGACAGTCTGCTCCTAACATCTGCAGATCGTTAAGTTCTATATTATTATACTCCTTGCATAAGGTTCGGCCCCCTGCCAGAAAAAAGTATTCGCGAAGCCATGAGCTGTCACAACGGATACGTCGATTCGATGTTATTTCCGTGATAATCTAAACATCTTCTTTTATGTATATAAATATGAATTGCTGTTCGTTAATCTCGCTAAAACTTGCGAACGGCTGGACCGATTTGGCATATTTTTAAAATATGAAAAAATATGAAAATGATCGGAATTATATAAAATAAAACAATTTTGTTTTTTCCTTTGATGTGTCCCCCCCGGTCGGACGGATTCTTTTTGTTTTTTGTTAAGTTTATTTTATACAAAAGTTTCGTTCTTTTATTTATCGATTGAGGCACTACGAAGTCTGCCGGGTTAGCTAGTTTATATCTATACTAATATTATAAGGAGGAAAGATTTGTTTGTTTGTTTGTTTCGAATAGGCTCCGAAATTGCTGGACCGATTTGAAAAATTCTTTTTCCATTAAAAGCCGACATTGTCCCTGATGAACATAGGCTACTTTTTTTTATTTTTTTTTTATTTTTATTTTTTTGGTTTCATGTGTGTTTTAATATTTCCGAAGCGAAGCGAGGGCGGGTCGCTAGTTGTTAATAATAGCGACATTTTTACTGTTCCATAATGTGCATTTTTACACTCTAGCGACACACGCCACTTGTGGCTAAATAACTACTCTTGAGCAGTTATGTAGATTCTAGTTCTTTTCAGGCCTATTGTATAAAATATATACTATTAAATAAAAATAGGCTATAGTATAAAAATGGACTGTTCTAAATTGAAATTTACGTAAAAATAACTAGCGTTCAAGGAATCTTTGTTATGCCACATTTTTAAGGACTTAAAGATGACCTTGCAATCTGTAAGATAAAAACTGTTATAAACCTTTTCATAGTAAGTAGTAATAGTCAAATAGCAAGAGCATTTCAAACACTAGAATGCGCGACACCGTCCTTGCTTTCACCCTTTACTAGCGCCACGATAAGAAAAAGCCTTGAAGAAAAGGTTGTAGGCATTAATCTACGAAACTTAAAATAGATTTATCGAAGCTGACGGCTATTTGAGAGTATTTTTACGTGAGAGATGAGGTGTACCCGCAATTTTTAACGCGAAAACATTTATCATTTTAGGACGCTATTGTTAAAATTGACATTTTTTTACTTGCACTCATGTCGATCGGCTGAATCAAAATTTTTAATCAAAAAGGATTATTAATTTCAATTTCTATGACAAGAAGTTCATTTCAAAACTTCTTTTGAAATTGAAATCTAAATTAATTACAATTATAATTTGAACTTTAAAATATTATCAAAACGTTTAAATATTTTTTTCCTAAAATAATCATCGATTTTATTTATTTAGTTTATTTGTTGAATATTAAATTTTCAGTTGTTATTTTATTAAATAATACAGGTGACATATTCTATTGAGACTAAAACCTCAATTTTCAAGGAAGGCAGCGGCACTCACGCTGTGTTCAAAATGAGTTTAAATGGGTAACGTTGTGACCGATTTAACGGTACATAAAATAAGGAATTGAACTAAGCAAAACAGGCGTCTATTACAAGTACAATACGCTCTATCACTAGTAAAACACGTAATAATAATATCTGGAAAAGTGCCAGCCCTGATTTTCATGCGGATCCTTCTCAATGGTGAAACTGCATTCTGAATCGGTGGTACAGTACGGTTCAAAAGCACCAGTGAAGGTCTGCTTAAATGAACATTAAGCGTTTTGATTCTGATGTATTTCAAGCGGTCACCGTTCTCGTCGAACCCGTCGCTTGCGACGAAGGGCTCGACGAGCGAACTAACCCATAGACACAGCCCACTGAGTTTCTCGCCGGATCTTGTCAGTGGGTCCCGTTTCCGATCCGATGGTAGATTCTGCGAAGCACTGCTCTTGCTAGGGTCAGTGTTACCAACTCTCCGGTTTGAGCCCCGTGAGCTCACCTACAATCGTTAGGGTGAAGCTGAAATAGCCTCTCAAGGCTATCAGCATAGGTAAAAAAAAAAAAAATTCGCTGAAACACTCAGCTGTTACGACACCCAGAGACAAGAGAAGGGGTGCTACGCCCAAATCTCATCCACCTCTCCGCATAACAAAGCATTTCGTAAAACAGGTGCGTATCAAAACTATAAATCGATGCCATATTACGTATAAACATTTTCAGCTATTCACATGATTCGCGAACATTCCAGAATGTACTTTCAATTCAAATAATATTTTATTCTTGCAGGTATCGTTATGCGTTGCAAGAGGAGAACGTCGCAGACGAATAGAACCTCGCGACATACAGACAAGAAGTACACGATCCGTAAGTATAGCTTGCTCTCTATATTTTTAATAGATGCGGCTAAGGCCTGGTCCAGAAAGGGCGAATTCGAAGCGATTCTCTCGTGCGTATAACGCGCGACCGTTTCGCCCAGAAAGAGCGTACCTACGCGCAAGCAATCGAGGACGAATTTAGTCAGTACGAAGTTTACCGTCGCTAGTAGAGACAAAAACGGAGGGAAAATATAATGTATTTAGTACATCCAATTCTTAATGATAGAATGACATATCGTATGTTTGTCTTTTTTTTTCCTCGGAGTCATCATCTTTATCAGAAAATATTAACACCAATTAATATTTTTATAAATGTAATAATTAAAATGAAAATAATTAATATTCGCTTGGTGTGAAGCTCTCAACGGGAGCTGTCAAGAAATATCGCGCATCTTAAGGTGGTAATTCCTGATGATAGAACGTATTATGGATCCGGGGAGATACCTCTATAGTATATATTTTTGCTACGAAGACTGCCTCGCATTTGAATTTAAAACGTGGGACAACTGATATGCTATATAATAAATACTTCGGAAACATGTAGGTAGGTAGGTATTTCGGTTGGCAGCGGCTTGGCTCTACCCCTGGCATAGCTGAAGTCCATGAGCGACGGTAACCACTCACCATCAGGTGGGCCGTATGCTCGTCTGCCTACAAGGGCAATAAGAAAAAAAACATGTTCTTATATATTTTTTTATTATTGAAGGATTAATGGTGGCCCGGAGGCCTTTCCAGTTTCACCAGGACAGGTGGGCGAGCAAAGGCTACCCCAGTATGGGTAGGATTAGCTAACAGCTGCCCGAGCGCCTTCGAAGGAGACCTAACAACTCAGTAGCAGCTGCTTCGCGAATGAATCTACAATTGGATCGGAAGCGTTCTTGTATTGACTCACGTTCACGGTTATATAAATTAGGTTTGCCTGCAATACATTTAACGAAGGGCCCAACAACGGTACTAAATGAAAAAATACGCACCACAATATTCTTAATTGAATACAATTAAACAATGCCAGATAATTAGATACGGTGAGTTGATCTACAAAACCAAGGTTTCAGCAATTGTCCGACACAAATGCCACCGACCACATCATCTTACCCAACCAGTTAATTGCGTGTTATACCAGCAAAAGAAGCAGCGTTACATACCCTGACTCGGTTTCAAAACACAGTTACGTTAAAATACAGCACGCGAGATATTGCGTTGTTGTTATAACACAGTGAAATGTTAGAAAGTCGATTTTTTCATTTTTGCGAACGCAGATCACGATGCACCAATCTCAAATGAGACGAGATTTAAGAGCACCGAAAAACCGATTTAAAAAAAAATCTGTAAAAAGTCAATAGGTAATAAAACTACAGATTTTTGTGATGCTTAATGTAAAATTTGAATTGCGGAGTCGATATAAAAGAAAAACTTTTCTTACACAAAAAAAACACATTCTAACATTATTTATTTGAATTTGTAGTAGCCCACTGAGTTTCTCGCCGGATCTTCTCAGTGGGTCGCGTTTCCGATCCGGTGGTTGATTCTACGAAGCACTGCTCTTGCTAGGGCCAGTGTTAGCAACACACTCGGCTTGAGCCCCGTGAGTTCACCTACACGTCAAGGCGAAGCTGATATAGCCTCTCAAGGCTATCAGCATGGGCAGATTTTTTTTGTACAATTGATTTTTTTATTGAAGGTTTTGAATTGAAATCTTTTACACATGAATAAACGCAAAAACGCTACGAATAACCGTTATGATCAAATAAGTCGGTTTTGTGGAAGTGATGTTATATATTTTGAAATTCGACAATAATAATTAGACTAAATATTTGAAACTTTATAAAAAACGGCGCCAAAGTCGTAAGTGAGTAAAAAAATTCTCAGATAATATAAAAAATGAGCGTATGCGTTTCGTTTCACGCTATGAAGATTTTGAACGATATTTTAATTATATTTTTAAGTACATTTTATGTAAAATTTTCGTTTATTCTTGAGCTCGACACTCGCATGTTTTTCATCCAAATAAGATGAAAATTTGCCCCATTCATATTTGTACTTCAGGGACAGTTTTAGCGTAGTATCGTCAACGTACCATCGTATTTCGGATAGTTGTTATTAAAATGATGTTATTAAAACTAATTTTACCACCACTTTAGTCGTCTGTGAGCACGAAAACTGTGAAGTATACGAACCGCCCAAAATAATATAATGACACTTATAGAATGCGAGATTAATCCGTAAAAGTAGTTTAAATTCTGTTTACGACTCGCGAAAACCGAAGTAAATACTAAAATTATCTTTAATGCAACCAACGATATGGTTTAAGGAGAGCAGGTTTTATTAGTGCGTAATAAAAAGGATATTTCAGATATTATTTTATTTTTCTTCAATTTTTTCCCACTATGGGCTCGAAAAATATTCGAATGCACTCAAAGATTTATTTACAAACATCTACAGTCGCAAGGAATCAAGTTCCGGCGAGTCGTAACACGTTCTGGGTTCCAGCCAATTTTGAGATCCAGACAGTTGGGCGTCCAAAAACACGGCACAAGCGATACATGAGCAAGAAATCGCAGTATTATTGTAATAAGACTTTTTTCTGCAAACCGTTAAAAGAAACGGTTACGTAATGTAATTGGTTTTTAGGGGGATTTTATCATGGACGACTTCGCAAATCCTATTAGTATTTTTTTTTATTGCCCTTGTAGGCAGACGAGCACACCTGATGGTGAGTGGTCACCGTCGCCCATAGACTTCAGCAATGCCAGGGGCAGAGCCAAGCCGCTGCCTACCGCTTAATACTCTCCACAAGCCTCGTTTGAAGAACGACATGTCATAGCGCTCGGGATGTGGCTATGTGGGATGTGTATCAGAGTTTTTAAGTGGAAAAGCGGATGCGGAAAAGTCTTATAGAAACTTATTTAAAAAATGTGGTTAATAAATAAATAACAGCAATCGGACAATTGTAATGAAAATCAAAACAACTTTATTTAAAACGAAAAGTGAAACTTGTTTTTTTTTATTGCTTAGATGGGTGGACGAGCTCACAGCCCACCTGGTGTTAAGTGGTTACTGGAGCCCATAGACATGCACAACGTAAATGCGCCACCCACCTTGAGATATAAGTTCTAAGGTCTCAGTATAGTTAAAACGGCTGCCCCACCCTTCAAACCGAAACGCATTACTGCTTCACCTCAGAAATAGGCACGGCGGTGGTACCCACTCGCACGGACTCACAAGAGGTCCTACCACCAGTAATTACGCAAATTATAATTTTGCGGGTTTCATTTTTAATCACACGATGTTATTCCTTCACCGTGGAAGTCAATCGTAAACATTTGTTGAATACGTATTTCATTAGAAAAATTGGTACCCGCCTGAGATTCGAACACCGGTGCATCGCTCAACACGAATGCATCGGACGTCTTATCCGTTAGGCCACGACGACTTCTAATTTTTCAAGTAAAACCTACAAAACGCCCTACAATACTTGTTAAACAGTGTACAAACATAGGGGGTTGTTTATATATTCTAGGGTACTTTATAAAATATTGCCCCCAAGACCATAATATAAAGGAAAAAACCTGAGTATTGTTCTATTTTAAAATGAACAGAAAACCATATTTAAATACAATAATTAAGTAGTCACGATTATAAATGCTACCGTCTCGAGAAATGTTTCGAGAATGTTTTCTTTATAACCGACTAACGACCCGCCCTCGCTTCGCTTCGGAAACTGTGATTTATTATTGATTTCTCCACTATTTAATGGATGTTATTATGCATATAAACCTTCCTCTTCAATCATTCTATCTATCAAAAAAAACCGCATCAAAATCCGTTGCGTAGTTTTAAAGATTTAAGCATACATAAGGACAGACAGATATAGGGACAGAGAAAGCAACTTTGTTTTATACTATGTAGTGATATTTACCGAATAAAACCATCGGAATAAACAGAACGGAACCTTGATACGTTTCTTGTTACTTCGGAAATTTCAACCTCAAAGAATCACAAAGAAACACGACGCCTGCAAACTCAAGTTTATCCAGTAAATATTAATTTCGATTGCTTAGCGAAGTTCTTCAGACAAAAGTTCACACAGTTTTGAGACATTGTCAAAGTTGATCCTCAATAAGGCTTTGTTAGAAATAAAGGGAGAAGTTTTAATTAATACGTTGAATAAGTTTTTAGATTTTGAAGGGTTTCGTAAAATACTTAAAATTCATTTTAGGAAGTTTTTAAAAGGAACCACTCGAGTGAGTTATGGTAAACGTTAGTGAACATGAAAGTATTTTTTATTGCACTAGACGATTGGATCAGCCCTAGGCGATGCTCATGTGAAGTTACTGGAACCAATATACCTCACAACAATTACGAGAAGGGTTGATCATGTCGCATTGCTGCTAAGAAGAAGTGTCGTGGTTTGAAGTCGTCCTGGCCTAAAGGATAAGGCGTCCGGTGCATACGTGTTGAGCGATGCACCGGTGTTCGAATCTCAGGCGGGGGGTACCAATTTTTCTAATGAAATACGTACTCAACAATTGTTCACGATTGACTTCCATGGTGAAGGAATAACATCATGTGATAAAAATCAAACCCGCAAAATTAGGATTTGCGTAATGACTGGTGGTAGGACACTCTTGTGAGGCCGCGCGGGTAGGTACCACCACCTTGCCTATTTCTGCCGTGAAGCAGTAATGCGTTTCGGTTTGAAGGGTGGGGCAGGCGCTGTAACTATACTTAAGACCTTAGAACTCATATCTCAAGATGGGCATTTACGTTGTAGATGTCTATGGGCTCCAGTAACCACTTAACATCAGGTGCGCTGTGAGCTCGTCCATCCATCTAAGCAATAATAAAAAAAAGGTTACTGGAACCCGCACAATAGCTACGAGAAGGGTTGGTCATATCGCATTGCTGCCATGAAGAAGTGTTCTGACGTTGCCTTCGTATACTTGCAAATAGGTTCGAGACAGATCGTTATGAAGATCTACATTCCTAACGCACCATATTCTCTAGCGGCTAATCTAAAAAAACAAAATTCAAGCTTTGGCATCCAAATACACTTCATGATTGGCCGTAGGCCGTCTGAGCGAACCCTACACTTTCATAGGTACACGATTCCGTGTATACAAATTTTCTAAAATGCCACTTTATTACTAAGGGATGGTTTAGTTTATAGTTATTTTTAGTGAGGAATTTTTCAATGTAATTTTGACAGTAAATTGCCTTGAAAATTTGCACATATTTCTCCGGGTTATTATTAAAATAGTGTTTTTAGTTAATAATAATTAAAATGTCATCGAAGGTAAACAATCTCATAGCTCACTCGATCCTTACTAAGTAGCCAATTTGACCCATAAGCTCCCTAATATTTTTGCGGTCTAATAAATACGTTCTATAAAACAGACCAACACAATTTTGCAAATTTTTTAACACTAATTTGTAGTTATTTTTGGCTGAAGAACGCGCCACTACGTAAATTACCACATTCTTCTATCTGTCACTATCGTTGTCCCAACTAAGCAATAATAAAAAATCCGCTCAGCAAATACTATACTAGACTAATACTATTGTGTTCCAATGAGAATGGAAATAACACAAAACTAGCTCGAACAACATATAAAAACATCGTAATTATACTCTGAAACTATGTCGGCAGTTAGCCAATGAAATACGGCGGGCTTCCATCTTAAATTATGGCGTTCGTGAAAAAATACAGTATTGTTTATAGCATACCAATAATTTCTTATTCCGCGATAGTTTTCCACCATAGCCAATTAGAAAAACATGTGATACAAACTTTTCAAAATGCATACGTGCCTGTGAAAACATAAAAAAAGTTTCTAATCCAAACTAAATATGCTGCTTTAAACGTAATAACATCAATCATAGTTTTCATAACAAATAAAACTTGTGTAAGTACTTGATTTGTATTTCAAAGTAATTTATGAACATAATTAAAACAATTTTTACGGCTTAATCTCGCATATTTTGTAGTCATTACGACTACGACGATGACGACGAAAACTGAAAGTGTTCGAAATCTCAGAAAAAAAAATAGTAACAGCAAAAATCGCGAGACTAAACCGTAAAATTTGTTTTAAATTTGTCCAAGTTACTCGCGAATACCAAAGAAAACACTTGATCAATTGAGGTTTTCTCTATGTGAAATAAAATGTGTGTTCACGGGCAAATGAATTTTTATGTAATACCCCCGCAAGGAACCTCTGCAATCCGATGTAAGTAATATTAATTCGTAAAATAAAGAAAAAAGGTTCCGTACAAATAATGAAACAAATTATCTATTTCATACTGTATGATGATGTATTTAGTGATTTAAATTTTTTTATCGATAGAGAACCCGACAGAAAATTATTTCGGGCGATCACAATATCTCCTTTTTACAGGTAGTGTTCACCCCTTTTACCTTCGATGAGTATAACAGTTCTTGGTCCACCTTTTAGTAAGCTGTATGATAGTTCATAGACATCACCACCCGAATTCTACCTTGAGTTCGGCATGTGAGTTCGAAGTCTTAAATATANTTTAAATTTTTTTATCGATAGAGAACCCGACAGAAAATTATTTCGGGCGATCACAATATCTCCTTTTTACAGGTAGTGTTCACCCCTTTTACCTTCGATGAGTATAACAGTTCTTGGTCCACCTTTTAGTAAGCTGTATGATAGTTCATAGACATCACCACCCGAATTCTACCTTGAGTTCGGCATGTGAGTTCGAAGTCTTAAATATATTATATTCTCCCATCCTTCTACATGGAAGCACTGCCTTCTCTTCTGCTGAGTGTAGGTCTGTTCGAATGCACCCCATTCTCTTCGGTCTCTTACCTTTCGCATTCAGTCCTTACCAGCCACTTTGACCAGGTCCTTGGTCCACCTCGTTGGCTGTGGGCCAGGTTACGACGTCCAGTACTTTTGCGCCCCACCGATTGTCAGTGCGACGGCATATGCCATTATTTATCTGATATTCCTTAAATACCCTTCGGCTCTCGTAATCTTCCTTCTTCTTTCCTCAGCACATATCCTTCAAACGAAATTTGAACAAAATAATTGGCGGTAGACTACAATAGGCCGTAGCCTTCGACGGTGATCTTCATATTTTTTTTCCTAACTATGCTGGTAGCCTTGAGAGGCTATTTCAGCTTCACCCTAACGTGTGTAGATGAGCTCACGGGGCTCAAACCGGAGTGTTGCTAACACTCACCCTAGCAAGAGCAGTGTTTCGCCGAATCTACCACCGGATCGGAAACGCGACCCACTGAGAAGATCCGGCAAGAAACTCAGTGGGGGGTGATCAAAAAAATCATAGTAGCATTTCAGTCATAAGCATGCGGATCCCTAAAAAGATCGCACAGAATCGTACTATAGCAAAGTAAGCAATTCCGACGAGTGCACAGACTCTGCCAAGTTTCCGCTACACTAAATTGAAATTTGTTACCAAGATCACGATTTACAAAGGTCAGCTGCGAGATATTTTAAAATTTATTCTGGGAGTTTGAAATTGGTAGTTTAAAATACAGATTACGGAGTACTGCGGTACCGAGAATTTCAAATTTGCCAACCAAAATATACTCTAACGATCATGAGGTTGAAGTTTCAATGACATAATAACGGAAAAATATTTCAAACATGAACATTCGAGCATGGCGTCGTCGCCGGAACCGGCATGACACTGTTACCGACCCGTGTGAGCTTAAAACACTCTTAGTCAATAATTACTTTTTTTCTTACCTATGCTGATAGCCTTGAGAGGCTATATCAGCTTCGCCCTAACGTGTAGGTGAGCTCACGGGGCTCAAACCGGAGTGGTGCTAACACTGGTCCTAGCAAGAGCAGTGCTACGCAGAATCTACCACCGGGTCGGAAACGCGACCCACTGCGAAGATGCGGCGAGAAACTCAGTGAGTTAAATAATTACACGAATCTTTCCGTCAAAGCGGAACCGATTTCGTTAATTCATATAATTTACTAATTTAATTTTAACGGCCTTCTGGTGTAGTAGTAAGTGACATAGTCACTACATGAGGGGGTCGCGGGTTCGAATTCTGCCAAGGGAAGATATTTGTATGATAAATATAAATGTCTTTTCCAGGGTCATGGATGTATATTAAATATATGTATGTGTATAATAAAAATCTTACATTTATTTCCGTTATCTGGTACCTATAACACAAGTTCTTTACGAACTTATCACGGGACTAGTTAACGTGGCGTGATTGGTAGTAAATATTTATATTTACTAATTTAATAAATCAATAATAGATCGACCAAAGACTTATCAAAAATTAAGCATTAAAACGTTTTAAATTAAACTAAAGAACATTGATTACTTAATTGCTAACATAATCAGATTAATTTTAATTTAATAATATTAAAATATATTAATAGTTAAAATAAAAAATATACATATGAATTTTCCGTTTAATTAACCGACAATTAAAAACTTGTCAAAACGTCATTCTGAAAAACTTCATTTAGTTAGTACAGATGTTTAATATTTTTCCGAGCCGAATTCCGTTTGAACACGTCAAGACGAAGGATTTTCCGAATAAAAGCACTCGATCGAGTGTAAGTAAACAAGTCTGTTTCTTCAGAACTAAGTTAAAACTTCCATCGTTTTACGCTGTTTTTTTTTTGGTAACTTTTTAATAAAACTTCGTAAGGGCTGAGTGAAGGGAGCCCAATACAGGCAGAAGTGGCTTAGTTCGAAATTAGTTACGTTAAATTTACTTTCCTTTTCCCTTTAGCATAATAGTATAAGCTGGCTGTATTTGAGTTTTTTATTAGTTGAAAGGCGTTTTGTGAGTCAGCACAGGTAACAATGTTCGGCCTATTTCTGCCGCAAAGTATTTATTCATTAAATCATTCGTGGACACAAGGAGGCCGTCGTTAAATCTTTAAATTAATACGTAAAGGAAAAACTTTGTATCCCTTTTTACGAAAATTGCGCGGACGGAGGAGTGTGAAATTTCACACAATTATAGAGTAATATAGAGAAGGAGTGCAGAATGCTAATATTTTTTTAAATTATTCCTAAAAAATACATTAAATCAATAATAAAAACATTACACACACTACCATGTACTTGATGCACACCCGCACGCATACTATTTATTTATTGTCAAACTTTTGTTCTTGACGTCTGTGGTCAAATTGAGAATAGATTAAATATTGTTTGTCTTTATTAAGATGTTTTCTATATAGTGTAGTCTTGGCGAAATTTGTGATTATAGAAGTATAATAGTCTTTGAAAATAGAATCATAATAGTGCACGAACTTATAATTTCAATTAATTATAGTCGAATTTCGACTACCGGGCGACCACTAGTTATAAATATATAGCCGAGTCTAACGTCATATCTCAAATTAGGTGGGGCGGCATTAGCGTTGTGATCCGCACGGGCGCCGGTAACCGTTTGCCACTATATCAATCGTGAAATGAAAATTTGAACCATAAAAATTTTTGAAATGTATTGGAGTTTACTCCTTTAGAATCGATTTACATATATAGGCCCGGGGTATGAAAATTATGGGGACCAAAATCGTACTAGCATGTCACACGAAATGCGTTATGCGCCTGATTGGCTCCTGATTGCGTGATGCGTGCGCGCGCCAATCAAAATCGTACTAGCATGTCACACGAAATGCGTTATGCGCCTGATTGGCTCCTGATTGCGTNAGTAATGCGTTTCGGTTTGAAGAGTGGGGCAGCCGTTGTAACTATACTTGAGACCTTAGAACTTATATCTCAAGGTGGGTGGCGCATTTACGTTGTGGATGTCTATGGGCTCCAGTAACCACTTAACACCAGGTGGGCTGTGAGCTCGTCCACCCATCTAAGCAATAAAAAAAAAAAAAACGGAAATTGCGCGGACGGAAGAGTATGAAATTTCACACACTTATAGAGTAATATAGAGAAGGAGTGCAGAATGCTAATATTTTTTTTAATTATTCCTAAAAAATACATTAAATCAATAATAAAAACATTACACACACTACCATGTATACTATTTATTTATTGTCAAACTTTTGTTCTTAACGTCTGTTGTCAAATTGAGAATAGATTAAATATGTTTTGACTTTGTTAATATTTTTTATAGTGTAGTCTTGGCGAAATTTGTGATTATAGAAGTATAAAACACAATCATAATAGTGTACAAACTTACAATTTCAATTAATTATAGTCGAATTTCGACTACCGGGCGACCACTAGTTATAAATATATAGCCGAGTCTAACGTCATATCTCAAATTAGGTGGGGCGGCATTAGCGTTGTGATCCGCACGGGCGCCAGTAACCGTTTGCCACTATATCAATCGTGAAATGAAAATTTGAACCATAATTTTTTTTAAATGTATTTTAAATATTATTTTTTATGTATAAAAAAAACAAACATCATAATATAGATTTTAAAAAAAACTAACGAATCTATTCTAATATTAATTTGAAGGATTCCACAAAAGTAATTTCCGTTTCTCGAGCGTTCCCGCTGTCGAGATAAACTCTTAATTGTCCGGGAGAGAGCCGCAATTATATCGCCATCGCATTTTTATTGTACGTTTTACTGCACCGTACCGCAATTTGCATTGAAATGTTTAATGCAATTTTCATCGTATTCGGGTGTGCGGCGAATGCAATTAAACACTTCGAGCTTTGCAGAGTTTCGCGTTTATTAAAGGTTGGGTGAGACCTGCTGTTACACGGATGTTAAATCACTACATAGTATAAAACAAAGTCGCTTTCTCTGTCCCTATATATGTCTGTCCCTGTATATGCTTAAATCTTTAAAACTACGCAACGGATTTTGATGCATTTTTTTTTAATAGATAGAGTGTTTAAAGAGGAAGGTTTATATGTATAATAACATCCATTAAATAGTGAAGAAATCAATAATAAATTACAGTTTCCGAAGCGAAGCGAGGGCGGGTCGTTAGTTTGTAATAAAACATGCAAAACTCTTCACACAGCTAGGTATCTCACAGGTACCATACTCGTTTAATGGAATTAGATTAGCCTGTCAATGAAATAGTCGCTTCTTAATATTGTTACGCCGGTGAGAGTAACGCCATCTATCGCCGAATAGCCGAACGAATATTGAAGGATCTAGTAGCATCTAGAACGCTTGAGGAGTACAACGCCATCTATTGTCAGATATCGGAACCACACGATACTCGACTTTTGTGGAATGTTCTCGATGATTCTAGGGATTTCGTCTCGACTATAAAAGCGTTGCAGAGATGGCACGAGGTCAATCAGTAATCGGAACTACTCGAAGCGAAACAGCGAACGAATCACCTAAAGCGAAGCAGAAGAGGCGAATTGAAAATTTTAAAGTGTTTGTGAAGTGTTTTAAGCGTTCTAAGTGTTGAATACAGTTTTTAAGTTGTACTCCGGTAGAATTTTTATTTATACCGAACCCTAGCGCGTAAAAATATCATAGAGCGCTGTCAATTGATTTCTTTTTCAACGGTTTCCGTTATTTAAAAACATCACGTTTTTGGGATAAAAGGTGATATAGAAAAGTCTATGAAAAAATCACTATCTCCCAATGAGTGCTTCACAAAGATTTGATTCAGTAGGTTCGAATTTTAGTCCGTACAAACAATACAGCTGATAGAGATGTATAAAATTCGCGTTCGATATTTAGGTCACATCAAAAATATCCACTGAGCTTAAAAGGTTTTTATTTTTTAATCAATTAGTGTCAAATTACTCACTTAGTGTTGCAATTTCAATATATGTTTTACCGCTATATCTCTTTTTGAACCGTTGTACGAATTCAGTTGAGACTGAACCTCAGAATACAGAAAATGAATGTAATGTTCTCCGATGAAGAAACAGTCTAACTATTTACATTACTCATATACGTTCACGATTGACTTCCACGGTGAAGGAATAAATAACATCGTGTAATAAAAATCAAACCCGCAAAATTATAATTTGCGTAATCACTCGTGGTAGGAACTCTTGTGAGTCCGCGCGGGTAGGTACCACCACCCTGCCTATTTCTGCCGTGAAGCAGTAATGCGTTTCGGTTTGAAGGGTGGGGCAGCCGTTGTAACTATACTGAGATCTTAGAACTTATATCTCAGGGTGGGTGGCGCATCTATGGGCACCAATCACTCCCGTAACACCAGGTGGGTTGTAAGCTCGTCCACCCATCTAAGCTATAAAAGCATGACGTAAGATTCTTCATTATTTTTTAAATCGAGGTGCGTCGCGACATTACGCTTATGAGATCCATGTGCCTTGGCGACAATCATTATTAAGATATTTATTGTGTAAGGCATAATTTGGTTTCTTTATTAATTTTGTTTGTGAATCTGTCTGAAAATCAGGGCCAATGAATGTTCGCCCCTTAATTTATCTAAGTTATCCAACCAAGATCAGTCCTTCTAATACTATGCACAACACAAGCACCACTGGACAACGTATTGAAAGTCCCTTTTAACTGAAAACTATTATTAAAATTTCCCAATCTTCTAATGTGATAGTTGAATACTTTCTACTGCCAAATCAGTGAAACGCAATGTTTTTTGTTTTATTTGCTTCAATAGGTAGATGCGCTGTTGCCGGAGCCCAAAGTCATCAACAATCTTCAGACATGAGGTCTAAAGTCTCAGTTTTACAGCACAACGGCTGCCTCGCCCTTCAAACCGAAACGCATTACTGCTTCACAGCAGAAACAGTGCAGGCAGAGCAGTGGTACCAAATACCCGTGCTTGATACTAAAACGCCGTACCACCAGTAAATGTCTGATGTAGGAAGACGGCAGCGATGGTATGATCACATGAGTAGAAAACCGGAAAACTTTCAAAAGCAAAGATTCAGAATTTACTTCAGTAATTGCGGGCGTGCATACGTCATTACGGATCCTCCCGATCCATTAACGGTGCTTTTAGGTACCATAAGCAACGGTCACCGTCTTCGTCAAACCCGTCGCTTGTGACGAAAGGCTCGACGAGTGAATTAACTCATAGACTCAGTCCACTGAGTTTCTCGCCCGATCTTCTCAGTGGGTCGCGTTTCCAATCCGGTGGTAGATTCTGCGAAGCACTACTCTTACTGGGGCCAGTGTTAACAACACTCCCGGTTTGAGCCTCATGAGCTCACCTACACATCAAGGAGAAGCTGAAATAGCCTCTCAAGGCTATCAGAATAGGTAGAAAAAAAAATGCGGGTGTGGTAAGCCCACAACGGTAAAGTAGTCACCTTCCATTCTGATGTCTAAGGGCTCCCAGGACGACTTTATGCCGGGTATAATAAATGTATCAACCCTTTACGTGTGATATACGTGTATATGTTTCTGTTTCATGAAGCCAAAAAACCGCAAGCGTGATGAGGTTAATGGATGCGGTTAGCAATAATATATATCCTTCATTCTCGTTTCATTTTCGTTCAGGGAATTAATCAAAATGTATATAAAATTATTTGTTTGCTCTTTGTGCTCTGTTTGTATTGAATTAATACGTGTACGTAATGCAGACTGCCTCAATTCATACCTAAATTTATATACTTAGTCTGGCCATAAATACTGTTACAATAAAAAATAAAAAAATTCTATTGCAAATAACATTTATTACTTTTACAGTGTGTTAGTATAATACATAAATATAAACCAATTTAAAGTATAAAAAGCTTATTCGAAGTGGTCTCCATTGGCCGCAATACAGTCCTTTAAACGTTGAGGCCAGTTATCAATAGAAGCACGCACTCTTTCCATGGGAAAATTTTTCATTGCCAATCGTACGGATTGTTTTAGGGACTCCAAATTATCATGGCGTTTAGAGCAAGCCGTACTCTCTAAAACTGATCATAAATCATAATCCAGCGGACTAAGATCGGGACTAGACGACGGCCAGTCTTCAGCTCTGATGAAGTCCGAAACGTTCGTTTCCAACCAAGACTGCGTAGACCGAGCTTTATGACCTGGCGCCGAGTCTTGCTGGAAGGACCATTCTTGATTATTGAACATGGTGTTGTTAAGGGGCTTCACTACCTTCTCAAGAATGGTGTCTTGATACACTTGTGCCGATGTTTTGATACCTTTTTCACAAAAGTATGGCTCAGTCACTCCTTCATAGCTAATACCCCACCAAACCATCACTGAAGTCGGATAGTGCCCACGTTACACTCTGTCGACTAATTGGGAAGCTTCCTTAGAGCTTTGAGCATAAATACGGTCATTTTGTTGGTTAAAATGTTGCTCAATTGTAAAAATTTTCTCATCCGTAAACAAAATTTTTCTATGACCTCCCTTTGCGTACCGCTTCAGTAGTTGTTTCGATTTTACCACCCTATTCTCTTTTAAATTATCAGTTAAGAAATGACCAGTACGTCTCTTATAGGCTGCAAGTCCTAAGTCATTTTTTAAAATACGCGACATGGTTCTAGGTGCTATCTTCATCTCCCAAGATAAAATCTTTGCTTTCGGACATGATTTCTTCGAATTCTTTCCCTTACTGCTTTGACCACATTTTTCAGATCTTTTTCTGTCACAAACAGAGGAGGTCTCATTGCACCTATTAATAGCCCGGTACACAAACATTTTACTAATACCAAGCGTATGGAGAGTTTTAAAAATTGCATTTGGCTCCATACCTACTTTGTGTAATGCAATCACAGCGATTCGGTTCTCTTTATCACCCCACTCCATTTTAATATCGCAAAATGTTGTACAATGTATTGGCGCCAAAATGAGAAAACTCAATGAGCAATCATATAAAAATGACAGATTTCAAATTCAAATGTAATATTTTGTTTATTTTTAATTGTAACAGTATTTATGGCCAGACTAAGTATAGTTAGGGGAGGTTGATGGGGGAGATGTGCTCCGCACTAAACGCTTCACTTTCCCCCTTTGCCTTTTCTGTGTCATGCGAAGTTCGGAAGTGGGTTATTGAGCAACAGGAGATTTTAGTCAGTTCGACTCCAACATTCCCCGCCCTCCGTCCCTAGTGGAGGGCGGAAGACCGGCGATTTCCTCCTACCAAAAATATAATCTGGACTGGGCTGGATGGAATCTGAGGTGACTTGGATTTGCCACAGCACAGAATTCGATAGGATAACAGTACCTATACTCCTAGGTGCTCACAATATATCGCTATAGTTACTCAGATTAGTGGGATTTGTTTAGGGTGTGAGTGTACGGTAAGTACCTACCGCTACTATGATTAGTTCTGCTTCTGTTAGTGAATCAGTCGTGCTTTTCACGGATAGAACAGAGCCGTTATATAATACAATAATTGAAATCTCATGTCGATCGCACATAATGATTGCGAAGCGGGTGTTCTTTTTTCAACAAGTCAAGCTTTCCACAACCTTTGCAAATATCTTGAGTGCGATATTTTATAAAAGTCAACAAAAACTGACGACATTCCAACAGGATTGCAGCGTCGATTGTTAATCAAATTGATCAATGATTCGTTCAGGCTCCGACATGAGCAATTAAATATTAATGAACGAAAAAGCCATTCATCACTGGATTACAGAACATTAAACAAAACAATTGAGTACGGTAGAAACATCTTCTAAAGATTTGAATAAATATATTGCAAATAATAAAAATTCATCATCTGTACAAATAAAATATAACTATATATACCTATGTAGTTTAAATACTGAAAAACACGCTTGAATAACAAATACTGAACTAAAAAATATTTTCATCTCTCTTTCTCTTCTTTTGATACTGGTAAGTATATTAGAGCGAAGTTAAGAAAAAATCTTTTCATTAAGAAATAAATCATTGCATCAAATTGAGATCAATCTTCTAATTATGCGCTAAATTTGGTGTGGAATCGATCAGACTCGGAACAGCTTTTTTTTATTGCCCTTGTAGGCAGACGAGCGCACGGCCCACCTGATGGTAGTGGTTACCGTCGCCCATGGACTTCAGCAATGCCAGGGACAGAGCCAAGCCGCTGCCTACCGCTTAATACTCTCCACAAGCCTCGTTTGAAGAAGGACATGTCATAGCGCTCGGGAAACACCGTGGAGGGGAGCTCATTCCATAGCCGGATGGTACGTGGCAAAAAAGATCTCTGGAAACGCACTGTGGATGACCGCAGTGGCTCCAGGTAGTATGGAGTATGTAGTAGAAGAACAAGTCTTGGTTGCAGCCTATAAAAGGTAGAAAAACTGATATTTTTCTTTTAGTAGGCCAATTTCTAAGAAAAATGTCACGAACAAAAGTCAGAGCTATCGTTACAAATCCAAGCACGTAGGAACTTTGTAAGATCGTTCCCTCTTCCTGTTTTATTAAAAGAAATTGTTTCATAAACAGCGTCGGCTATGTTTTCGTAACGTGACAGCGTAATTGACTTGATCACTTTTTTCGGCGTTGATGGGCGGAAACGACGTCCTAAATGTGACTTGCCATAGTTAATGACCCATAACCTTCGATCAACAATAGTAACTAGATTAAGGGACACGTACAAAATTAAAGCAAAAGCTGTCCGCGTGAATATACACATTCGTTTACTAACAAACGGAGAAAAAAGTTTTGAAACACTTTTACGTTCAAACTAATTACAACTATGGCACCTACTAATAAAGTCACAAATCTCCAAAACATTATCTAATACTTACGATCATTCGTCACATAAAATTAGCAAAGCAATAAATTACTCCTNCTTTGTGTAATGCAATCACAGCGATTCGGTTCTCTTTATCACCCCACTCCATTTTAATATCGCAAAATATTGTACAATGTATTGGCGCCAAAATGAGAAAACTCAATGAGCAATCATATAAAAATGACAGATTCCAAATTCAAATGTAATATTTTGTTTATTTTTAATTGTAACAGTATTTATGGCCAGACTAAGTATAGTTAGAGGAGGTTGATCGGGGAGATGTGCTCCGCAATAATCGCTTGACTTTCCCCCCTTTGCCTTTTCTGTGTCATGCGAGGTTCGGACGTGGGTTATTGAGCGACAGGAGATTTTAGTCACTTCGATTCCGACATTCCCCGCCCTCCATCCCCAGTGGAGGGCGGAGTCCGGCGATTTCCTCCGGACAAAATATATAATTATATATAGTTAGCCCATGGACTGGGCTGAATGGAATTCGAGGTAGCTTGGATTTGCCACAGCACAGAATTAGATAGGATAACAGTACCCATACTCCTAGGTGCTCACAATATATCGCTACAGTTACTCAGATTAGTTGGATTTGTTTAGGATGTGAGTGTACGGTAAGTACCTACCGCTACTATGTTTAGTTCTGCTGTGAATCAGTCGTGCTTTTATTTATTTAACTTAATAAGTACAATGGCGGAATTAATGCCTGAGGCATTCTCTGCCAGTCACCCAAGGGTGGTGTAGAGAATCCTGTGGTAAGAGCATAACTTAATGTCAAAATAACTAAACTAATAATAATACTTCATACATATACAAACACATACACGGTATATATATATATATATATATATATAATCACATATAACAACATACACAATATTATATCATGATAGTAATATAAAACGTACACATGATATATCTATATACCTATATAATCTCTATAATCAAATATACGGATAAATAACGGCTTTTCACGGATAGAAAAGCCGTTATATCATACAATAATTGAAATCTCATGTCGATCGCACATAATGATTGCGAAGCGGGTGTTCTTTTTTCAACAAGTCAAGTTATCCACAACCTTTGCAAATATCTTGAGTGCGACATTTTATAAAAGTCAACAAAAAACTGACGACATTCCAACAGGATTGCAGCGTCGATTGTTAATCAAATTGATCAATGGTTCGCTCAGGCTCCGACATGAACAATTAAATATTAATGAACGAAAAAGCCATTCATCACTGGATTACAGAACATTAAACAAAACAATAATTGAATACGGTAGAAACCTCTTCTAAAGATTTGAATAAATATATTGCAAATAATAAAAATTCATCATCTGTACAAATAAAATATAGCTATATATACTTATGTAGTTTAAATACTGAAAAACACGCTTGAATAACAAATACTGAACTAAAAAATATTTTCATCTCTCTTTCTCTTTTTTTGATACTGGTAAGTATATTAGAGTGAAGTTAAGAAAAAATATTTTCATTAAGAAATACATTTTTGCATCAAATTGAGATCAATCTTGCAATTTAGCGCTAAATTTGGTGTGGAATCGATCAGGCTTGGAACAGCTTTTTTTTTATTGCCCTTGTAGGCAGACGAGCGCACAGCCCACCTGATAGTGAGTGGTTACCGTTGCCTATGGACTTCAGCAATGCCAAGGGTAGAGCCAAGCCACTGCCTACTGCATAATACTCTCCACAAGCCTCGTTTGAAGAAGGACATGTCATAGCGCTCGGGAAACACCTTGAAGGGGAGCTCATTCCATAGCCGGATGGTACGAGGCAAAAAAGACCTCTGGAAACGCACTGTGGATGACCGCAGTGGCTCCAGGTAGTATGGAGTATGTAGTAGAAAGGGTAAGTCTTGGTTGCAGCCTATAAAAGGTAGAAAAACTGATGTTTTTCTTTTAGTTGGCCAATTTCTAAGAAAAACGTCACGAACAAAAGTCAGAGCTATCGTTACAAATCCAAGCACGTAGGAACTTTGTAAGATCGTTCCCTCTTCCTGTTTTATTAAAAGAAATTGTTTCATAAACAGCGTCGGCTATGTTTTCGTAACGTGACAGCGTAATTGACTTGATCGCTTTTTTTCGGCGTTGATGGGCGGAAACGACGTCCTAAATGTGACTTGCCATAGTTAATGACCCATAACCTTAATATTACGAGAGTGGCTCTAAGAAATAAGGAGGATATCGTGGGCGAAAAACTGCCTTTTTTTTTATTGCTTAGATGGGTGGACGAGCTCACAGCCCACCTGGTGTTAAGTGGTTACTGGAGCCCATAGACATCTACGACGTAAATGTGCCACCCACCTTGAGATATAAGTTCTAAGGTCTCAAGTATAGTTACCTTGTCCTTGTCCATTAAGTAAATCGTCAGATTTTTTTCCGAGCATATCTGCTGTATCTTCAACCTGGTGTTTGGCAATAGTCGGAGTACACAAATAGTACAAAGTGATCGTCTTAGTCCACCTCGAGTCCGTTTGAAGTCATGATCGTATTGGAATAAAGGTTATTCTCTGCATTTACTTTAAAAAGTACTGAGTGACAGACTTTGGCGCATTCAATTAAGGGGCATTCTTTGAACCCGCCAATAATTACATTATAAATACAGGATTAATCTGTTGTTGTTGTTGTTGCATTATCCTTCTGCGTGGAGACAGTTAAGTTAAAATACAAACCTTAATATCAATATCACTACATAGTATAAACCAAGTCGCTTTCTCTGTCCCTATGTATGCTTAAATCTTTAGAACTACGCAACGGATTTTGATGCGTTTTTTTTTAATAGATAGAGTGATTGAAGAGAAAAGTTTATATGTATAATAACATCCATTAAATAGTGAAGAAATCAATAATAAATTACAGTTTCCGAAGCGAAGCGAGGGCGGATCGCTAGTTCCAAATAAATAAGTAAATACAAGAAGCTTCTCTAAATAAACGAGTGACCTAAAATTGACTTTATCAAAACTAAACGGAGACCAACCTGTCTAATATAATTAATTAATGTATTTGAGTTGGAGAGGCGGAGGCCGACCGACAGAAGTTGTAAATTAACGTTGCGAAGCTTTCGGTCTGTTTATCTCGGTTTCATTATCTAAATTAAGAAAAAGTTTAGTCCCGCTACGCAAGGAGGAGACCCCGGACAAACGACCACATCGTGGCGTTCTTAATTTTTGTATTATTGCTTAGATGGGTGGACGAGCTCACAACCCACCTGGTGTTAAGTGGTTACTGGAGCCAATAGATATCTACAACGTAAATGCGCCACCCACCTTGAGATATAAGTTCTAAGATCTCAGTATAGTTACAACGGCTGCCCCACCCTTCAAACCGAAACGCATTACTGCTTCACGGCAGAAACAGGCAGGGCGGTGGTACCCACCCGCGCGGACTCACAAGAGGTCCTACCATCAGTAAAAAAGTAAATTTAAATTTCAACGACACGAAAGCTTTGTATTGAGAAGTGTTTTATTTTGTGTACAATCAGAATGGATCACTCCTAAAGTGGCGAGGTGTACATTTCTTTCCCAACATCGGATGGTTCGTGTGGACCACTTTACAATTCTGCCAATGTAATTCGACATGGAAATTCTCAGTCTTGAAGATCAATTGCTTTTGATGTCTCTGGATGAAGATTTTCAGCTAAATTATTTAAAGAAATATTTTTTTCTGAAATGTTCGCTAGTTTTCATAATTAATTACAATTTGAGTCGTTTAGCCCTTAGGTTTATTACCGAAAATGTATAAATACAAATACATTTTAGAGGGACAAATATTGATTTGTTAACTTTTGACAAAATAACCAACGAAGCTAGAGGCAAAAGGCATCTAAAATAATTATTACAAACAATTATACTATTCCTATGTAATAAAAATAGTTCATTTCTCAATTTGAATACAAGCATTAGCCTGTTTCTATACAAAGAATTCGTTAAGGAATTTATAATGCAATATATACTTTTCATTATAACATTCCTTGCGTGAATTTGCCAAATTTTTGTAGAGGGGCTGAAAAAAAATTCCTCTGCTAAAAAAATTTCATCATAAAGAAAATTGGCGATATCTTCCCAAGTTTCGTAATTTTTAATTTCTCGGTTTTTTTAGATAGCACGAGTTTCCTCAATCTTCAATACAAGTAATGAAATGGAAATAAATACAAAAGTTGAAAGGGTTTTTTATGACCTCAAAAGCCAGTGAAGAGTGCGGACAATAGAGCAAGCACTATATTAAAGATGAATGAACTAGATCAAAGTTGTGAACTGTATTCAATTTTTGAAAGGTACGTTGGTTAAAATAAATGATGATTCATATTCTTTACACCTCAGAACAATTTTTATTTTAGTTCGCAGTAAGCATTTTCCTGACTATCTTTGAGGCGAAGTAATCAAACATTCTACTTCGAAAGATGCAATTTTTTTTGAGCTAGTTATCTTTGTTTTGTCCGTATCCTTAATTGGGATCTTCAAATGCCACGGCTAGGCAAAAATATTGCTAAGAAAGTTCTTATCCAACATATCTCCACGAACGACTTTCACGATGAAGAATTCACATGGTTATAATAAAAATTACACCTGCAAAAATTTTAAGTTAGCGTGATGACTTTGGCTTAGAGCGCATTGTGAGTCCAGATTAGTACTACTATCCAGCCCCTAGCTTACCTAGATTAATTCTCAGGTATCGTGTGAGAATGTAGACTAGTCGTTTTCTGAGTAACCCTTTAACATCGTTGGCTCTGGCCTTTAACATTTTTGACAACGGATTACATAGTTGCGTGCCCCTTAGGCGAAGGATCGTTGTAAGAGCTTCGGCCCCGACCGAAAATAAGATCTACGGTTGGGCAGCCCTTAAACAATAAAGCTGAGGCTTTCAGCATAATCACTCAGCATGGGTGATGATTTCAATGTCTATCGATTTCGGTAACTTAACAAATTGCGGCCTGCATCAGCTATACAGAGAAATAAATAGTCTAATTAGGAGTGCAAGTGAGATTTATCTAAAACCGCTTTTACCGGGCTTAAACTCGAGCAACATTTTTTTAATACGCTTTTATTAGCTTCAGACGTATGTATGTTTGTAACGGAATCTTTGAACATGATTTTGACCCTCTTCAAAACGTCGGATTAAGTCGAAATTTGGTATGCTTATTAAGGACCGATGACAATTCAATATTAAAAAAAGAATTGAAAAAAATATATTGAAAAAATTTAAATTCAACTAAAAAATGAATAATAAATAATAGTTTAAAAAACTACCAAAATACGCTTTTATAGAAAATGAAAAATTTATTTTCTATATTTTAGTCGGATTTTCTATAAAAGCGTATTTTGTCAGTTTTTTAAGCTATTATTTATTTACTTATAATATGACCATATGCAGAAGCAACAAGGTTATGAAAAATAAATTCAAAAATTATTAATATAAAATAACAAGCACACGATTAAGTCGTAAAAGTACTTTTGATTATGCGTAAGAGTAAGGAAATATAATTCAGACTAGACTTGAGGTGCCCAAGAACTCCTGGTGCCGATTAATAGCAAGTGAGCTTGTTATTTACACTTACACTTACGAGACGCGGTTGTATTTTTTTATTTGCATTTTTCTAAACTTATATTGATTACACTAAAACTAGTTAATGTTATACCTTTAGACGAGCAATTCTTGTGTATTAATACATATATATATATAATCTGAATCTCGGAAACGGCTCCAAGGATCTTCATAAAATTTAGTAGGTATACAGGGGATTTCGGGGGCGATAAATCGATCTAGCTACGATTTATTTTCAGAAAATGATGTTTTATTCGTGTTTTCAATAATCAGCTTTATTGATATCTTCCCGACATCTATTGGCGAATAATAATACTATTTTTCATATTTTCAACAAACTGCTTTAAAGACACAATAACACTAAAGCTATTTCAGCAGATGGCGTTGTTAAGCCACTTATGAAATCAAAAACCGACGTCTAGTGGTTATTAAGTAGACAATAAAAAAAGAAAATTCCTTGACAAAAGGCAAGGAAAATGCTCCGTCTGTTTGTATTGCTAGATTTAAATAAATTTTGAGTTACATTACATTGAGTGATTCGGGAAACAAAATAGCAGACTATCGAAAAACAAACACTCAAATATTAACATACATACATTTTTGTAGCCCCTAAAATTTTGAACAGTAATATATAATAGGAAAATACACATTGAAGGAAAATAGACATTATGAAAATGATATACGAATTGCCGAACCAAACATAACAAAAACACATGGAAATAAACGGCTAAAGAGCGTTGATTTTGATTATATGTTCATATCGACGCTTGAAAGGCAAACGAGACTAAGCGACAATAACTGCTTTGTACATAAATGATAGGCAATAACCATATTCGAAACACACAAAAAAAAATGTGTGCGTGTACTAGTGTACACACGTAAGAAGTGAAACTTTTTTATGGCCTTATTTTTCGAAAAATGATCTACATGCAACTTTCTAGAAATTGGTTAAATAAAGTTAAATTAGATAAAGTTTAAACAAAAGGATTTTATTATCATAGACATGAATACAAAAAAGATGGCGCGTAACGGAAAAATGTGACGCGTAACCGAAAAATGTGACGGTAAATTTTTTTCCAACGCCGATAANTATGATTGAAGGATTACTGGTGGCCCGGAGGCCTTTCCAGTTTCACCAGGACAGGTGGGCGAGGAAAGGCTCAGCCAGGAGGGGTGGGATTTGCTAACAGCTACCCGAGCGCCTCCGAAGGAGACCTAACAGCTCAAGAGTAGCTGCTTCGCGAATGAATCTACTACCGGATCGGAATCGCGACCCGCTGAGAAGATCCGGCGAGAAACTCAGCGAGCTGATTCATGGGTTAGGTTGCACGGCGAACTCTTTGTCGAGTTCGACGAGTACGGTTACCGAGGTCCCTAAGCCTGCTCCTAGTGTTAGAGCTGAAGGCGTCTAATGCAAAAGTTATTGGATCTGATGGATCCGTAAGGACGTGGTGCATTTTATGTTATTTGAGTCGTCTATTATCAAAGGTGGCAATCTGTGCATTTGGACAAAAAAATGTTATTGATATGGCAATACAGATTGATTTGAATATAATCGTCTCCTTCAAAGAATACGGTTCAAAACCTGAATTAAATAAAGTATTAACTTAACCTGTTATTTATCTAAGATGTCGTTCAGAAGAGTTTTGTGACTGCCGATGAAATACAAAGTCAATAATTCGTTTCTCTGATTTACCAATAATTGTTCAAAAGTCACATTGCCGGCTTTGATAATGGTCGACTCATTTATAAGTTACGTGCTATATTCTTCTCGATCCAAGGAAGTAGGGGAGATATCTTTGTATAGACTCCCGGTAGAATACCACATCCGTGGCCGAAGGAAGATATTCCGACTTGAGCGTTCTTGTACGTTAATGGTCCCCCACTGTCACCCTGTTACGTGAACAACACATCGTTACGAAAAATGTATCAAATATTAATTTTGACAGTATGGCTGCTTGAAGATATTTTTGTTGCATAGATGAATGGAAGAGTTCACCAATCTGGTGTTAAGTGGGATACCGAAACCCATAGATAACAACGACAGAAATTATGCCACGCACCTTGATACATGGGTTCTGAGTCTCAGGTTGACAGTACAACAGATAAAGGCAGGGTGGTGGTGATAGCTACCCGTGAGGGCTCACAAGACGCCCTACCACCAGTAATTACGGAAATTATAATTTTTGCGGTTTTGATTTCAATTACACGATGTTATTCATTCATCGTGAAAGTCATTCGTGAACATTTGTAAATTACGTATTTCATTCGCGCATCAAACGCGAAATTAAGCCGTAAAATTTGTTTTAATTATGTCTATGACTGGTGAAAGCCCAAGGAAATTGTATTGTACTATAAATTTTCCCCTCAAGAACGTACCATTTTTCAAAGCTCAAAGCTCATATCAAGTAAACTGGTTAACACATCCCATAGACGTCAACTAAACAAGGGTAGGCTCTATGACACGTGAGATTAAAGTCTCAATTACAATACAGAAAATTTCCCTTGACTAATACAAAAAAATTAAGAATTTTCAAATTATGCGTCGACAGGTTTTAAAAATAAGCAATATCAAATCTCACTCTGAATCAAATAATACAACAACATAATATAAACTTTTCAAAGGATTTTTTTTTCTAATAATTGGTTTGAAAACGGAGTGTTTTCCATCACAATACGTTATATAAAAATGTATTTAAATAAGTAGTAAAATAATATAAAAATATTTTTATATATTTTTTATTTATTGTTAAGATGGATGGACGACCTCACAGCCCACCTGGTGTTCAGTGGTTACTGGAGCCCATAGACATCTACAACGTAAATGCCGTCACCCACCTGGAGATATGAGTTGTAAAGGTCTCAGATTAGTTACAACGGCTGCCCCACCCTACAAACCGAAACGGCTTCATGGCAGAAATAGTCAGGCTGATGGTACATACCCATGCGAACTCACCAGTCCACCACCAGTATAAAATAATAATTTTAAATTTACAAATATTTTTTCCCTGTAAACCCCATATCGTACCTGACAAGCATCGGCGTGAACACCTCCAGCACAAATCATTCTAGATGTGAGGCGAATTGACCAGTACTGAATTTGACATTTGTTTCTCGACACCATAGCCACTTTAGCTTGTCGTAAATTTAACGGAAAAGCTCCACCCTAGAACATGATGATGATGCTGAGTTTCTCCGAGTATTCGTATTAAAATTGCTATACAGTATGATCGTATTATACGCGAGCATTTTGTATTATTATCGCGATAGGATAGCGGGTCTGTACATTTTTTATTTAGCGATGCATAACTTTTTATAGCATAAAACGCAATTTCCCCAGATATACAGTTTGCCCGGGTAGCCCTAGATAACAATAGTGTATTTGAATATCTTTTTTGTCCTTTTAGGCAGACGAGCATATGGCCCATCTGAAGATGAGTGGTTATCGTCGCCTATTGACATCAGCAATGCCAGGGACAGAGCTAAGCCGCTGCCTACCGTTAAGTCTCACATACTTGACAAGGGGTTGCAACGCATCAATGTGTCGCGAAACAGTGTTGAAGAACCGCTATTCTAGAAGACATCTTATGTAGTTTATATCTCTATTATTGTATTATCTCGAAAAATTTTCACTCATAGTCAATACTGTGCAAGAATACGTTTAAGCCCACAGAGTTTCTCGCTGAATCTTCTCAGTGGATCGCTATTCCGATCCGGTGGTAGATTCTGCGAAGCTCTGCTCTTGCTAGGGCTAGTGTTAGCAAATTCTCTCAGGTTGAGCCCGTGAGCTCACCTACTCGTCCGGGCGTAGCTGGAATAGCCTCTTAGGCTACCAGCGATAAAAAAAACGTTACATTTTCGCATATACTTATTCGAATATAAGACAATAAAAAAATCACTTCAGTGAAAGTTTCAAGATAGTTGGCATTGGCGCCGTGATGTCTCCGATGGAAGTCTAAAATCAGGCAAGTCGTATGTTCGTTAGCTTTCGATATCAAGCAAAAGACATGTACTTATAACAATAAAAACAAATAATAAAACTAATAAAAATAAACATATATAGTCAAAAGATTAAAACTTAAACAACTATTAAAATATACATCGATACTGAATTACTAGTTGTTAATGATGAAGCATGAAGAATGTTTCAAAAATGCTTCGGGCATAGTACCATAGCAATAGAAGTGTGATAAAATTTGTGAAGTTTATATAATACTAAACGTATCTTGCAGCTTTGTCTTCATTAAATTTGTAATCCAGCAAGAATAATACACCTTACCTTTAGGAAAATACACGTTGTATTTTCCCGGGATAAAGAGTTGTCCGTCTCTAGTCTGTAAAACAGTCGATTTGCAGATCGGTCGCTACGCATCACGACCCAGTGAATACTATCGTTTTTTTTTTGTTTATCCGTCTTTACACATAAAATAACTTCATGCGAAATCCATGTAGAAATCTTTGCTTGACGCCGTAACTAACATTCTAACGTAGCGCAGATTACTGGACCGTCACTGGGACCCGTGGAGTTATTCAGACATTTTATTTCTAATTTGTGGTCACTTTTCACATATATTTTTGAATTGCTTAGATGGGTGGACAAGCTCACAACCCACCTGGTGTTAAGTGGATACTGGAGCCCATAGACATCTACAATGTAAATTCGCCACCCACCTTGAGATATAAGTTCTAAGGTCTCAAGTATAGTTACAACGGCTGCCCCACCCTTCAAACCGAAACGCATTACTGCTTCACGGCAGAAATAGGCAGGGCGGTGGTACCTACCCGTGCGGACTCACAAGAGGTCTTACCACTAGTAAACATGTCAACAATAACCAATAAAACTAATTCAACTTACGTCGGTCACGCCCCAGCCGGTCACACTAAACATATTACCGCTCCTAAGTTTCAATCTGCTATCGGCGAGAGGCACTTCGGCAATATTCGGCCCGTACTCCAGAGGTCTTTTCAATTTTATAAGACTTATATCAAAGTCTTTAGTGATCTTCGAATAAGATTCGTGGACTATAAATTTTTCGATGTCGTAAACTGTCCCACCTCGGTCCAATAGAGAAGTGCCTACTAATATATTGTACGTGATATTACTGAAATAGAAAACAGAAACAGAAGCGTTTATGTATTATATGGACCAAAAGAATAAATATGCATATAATATGTTAATTAGAATATTCGTAACATATTTTATCAATTTAAACTTTGATTATGCTAAATCTAACAGCACGCTATAGCACATTGCATTTAAAAGGATATAACTAGTCAGGTCATAAGTATTGTCACACAGTAAAAACTTTTCTTTTAGAATTCTGGCCACAAAAAAGTTTATTGAATTCGAATGTCGAATTGTTCATGAAAATAAAAATGTATACTTTTAGAATTTTACTCATTTAATAAATATGGAGTGGACGCTTAAAGAAGACCGTGTTGCAGTTATTGCGTTGCATCGTTGCGGTTACGCGCCAATTCAAATTTTTAACATACTGAAAAATTTTAATATAACCAAAAGATTCGTTTATCGTACCATCAAACGATACAATGAAGACTCTAGTGTAGATGACAGGTCAAGAAGTGGTCGCCCTCGGTCTGTTAGGACTCCAGCAGTGATAAAAGCTGTGAAGGCGCGAATTCAAAGAAATCCCAAACGTAAGCAGAAACTGTTGGCCCTTCAGATGGGGTTAAGCAGAACCACGGTGAAAAGGGTGTTAAATGAAGACTTAGGGCTTCGGGCATATCGAAGAAAAACAGGACATCGTTTGAATGCTCGTCTAATGGACCTGAGACTGAAGAGATGCCGCGCTTTGTTGAAGCGGTACGCGGGAAAAAAATATCGGGAAATTCTTTTTTCGGATGAAAAAATTTTTACCGTAGAAGAGAGCTACAACAAACAAAATGATAAGGTGTACGCACACAGTAGTGAAGAAGCGAGCAACCGTATTCCGCGTGTCCAACGAGGTCATTTTCCATCCTCGCTCATGGTATGGTTGGGAGTTTCTTATTGGGGCTAAACAGAGGTACATTTTTGTGAGAAAGGTGTAAAAACGAATGCAGTTATGTATCAAAATACAGTCCTGACGAACCTTCAGGAACCTGTTTCTCATACCATGTTCAATAACAGGCACTGGGTATTCCAACAAGATTCGGCGCCAGCTCATAGAGCGAAGAGCACACAAGACTGGCTGGCGGCGCGTGAAATCGACTTCATCCGGCACGAAGACTGGCCCTCCTCCAGTCCAGATTTGAATCCGTTAGATTACAAGATTTGGCAACACTTGGAGGAAAAGGCGTGCTCAAAGCCTCATCCCAATTTGGAGTCACTCAAGACATCCTTGATTAAGGCAGCCGCCGATATTGACATGGACCTCGTTCGTGCTGCGATAGATGACTGGCCGCGCAGATTGAAGGCCTGTATTCAAAATCACGGAGGTCATTTTGAACAAACTTTAGTGTCATAAGAATCTATGTTTTGTTAAGTTCATTTTGGTATATCAATAGTTACATAATGAATAAACTTGTTTCAATTATTTTACATTAAACATGTGACAGAATTTATGACCTGACTAGGTATAATAGCATTTTCACCACGAGACAGAGAGAGACTTTGGGAGGCTGAATGACAAAGGGAAGATCTTCCATCGAGCGGGTGATATTGCTCGGTAGACCGTCGGTCCAAATGCTGTTGCTTGGAACTTGTATATATGCAAGCTTATCTTGAAAATGTCGTAAGCGAGATTCAAACATCTGTCAAATATCTTGCTTTGTATGATGGCTACCGCCACAAGACCTATTCAATACAATTAAATACAACAGAATTAATTAATTTAATTTTAATAATAATTTGTCAAGAAATAGAAGAGGCATGTAGACAACTAAAGCTCAGCATGCACCTTCTGTGTTGGTTCTTTTTTAATGAGAGTAGACATAAAACCTCTCGCATGGCCACTTATAAAAAAGAAACATAAGAAGCAAACGTCAAAAATAAAAAAGAAGACTATCGCCGACCGCACCGCACGCGCTGTACACGCACACGCCGCTTATTTTTTCACAAATATTTTCATGGACTCAAATTAATTCTCTATTATACAAACTCTTACTGACGACCATATTCGTCGTTGCGCGAGTGATATACAAGTTTTATAGACAATAATTTAGAAGAGTGCCGTGTCAAGTCGCCGCCATTACGCGTCGTCCAGCAGTGGCGTCGAATTCTTCAGCCTGGAAGAAGCTAGCGACGGGTTGGCAGGTACGTCTACTCCTCATAGCCTAGCCTCGGCCTTCCCCTCTTTTGTGCATCTTTAGCGATACTCGCCCCCGCAAAACTTTCTTCAAAAATATTGAACCAGCGCACCGCCGTGGTGGAAAATTTGTAAAGAGTTTTTCCCACTATTATTGGTCCTTCGTCCCCGGATTACATTTTAATCATCGCTGATCACCGCTTATTACGCGAATAAACACGCTTTATTATATATTTTGATATTTTATTCGCACCGCATTTCATCATATTTCATTTTTTTTGACAGGTCATTGACCTTTACTTACGCAATCCGCAACAATGTCTTCCTCTGAACAGAAATTGACAATTCTAGAATGTCAACGACAAGTCTATTTCGAACACATACAACGTATTTACGATTTATCTCGCAGTAATTTAAATGATCCTGAAACATTGGAAAACTTTCTTTGTTCGGTAGAAACAATCGATGAGACCCGCATTAATTTCCAACAATGTCTCAAGGACATAAATCAATTAATATTAAAAATCGACTCCGATTCTAAGCCCGACTTCAATAAGTGGCTCGCTTTTGAAGATTTATATTGTCGTATCAAACGTAAACGTTCGCAGTTAGAATCAAAACCCACCATGTCTGTCAAAAGAAATGACGACTGTTGGCAAGGTGTTAAATTAGCTCGCATTGAAATTCCCGAATTCGATGGGAACCCTAAAGATT